>JAOPSE010000012.1:17684367-17851642 GCA_029449295.1 Zea luxurians
AAGCTCTTTATGGAAGAAGGTGTAGGACACCACTCAATTGGTCTCAGCCTGGAGAAAGAGAAGTTTTCGGACCTGACTTAGTGACTGAAGCCGAAAGGAAGGTCAAACTAATCAGGAAAAATCTAGAAGCTGCTCAGGCTAGGCAGAAGAGTTACCATGATGAAAGAAGGAAACCTCTCCAGTTCAAGGTGGGAGATTTCGTGTACCTCAAGGTATCACCCACCAAGGGAGTGCAGAGGTTTGGAATCAAAGGCAAGCTAGCCCCTCGTTACATTGGACCTTATGAGATCATAGAAACCTGTGGACCCGTGGCATATAAGCTGAAGTTACCTTCAAAAATGTCTGCCATTCACAGTGTGTTCCATGTATCTCAGCTGAAGAAGTGTGTTCGATTGCCGACTGAGATCATAGCAGAGCCAGAATTGGAGATAGAGCCAGATCTATCGTACCAAGAGTATCCTTCTAAGATTCTGGATTGCAAAGAAAGATCAACTCGGGCTAAATCGATCAAAATGTACAAGGTCCAGTGGAGTAATCACTCGGAGGAAGAAGCTACTTGGGAGACAGAGGAATTCTTGAGATCCAACTTCCCCGATTGCCTACCTAAGGAACTGGTACGTAATCACACCCAACCCCTCCTCCTGCCCTTCGAATCTAAAAGTCAGAAATATGATCTTAAATCAGAATGAAGTAACCATAAACAAGATTTAAAAAGGACTTCCTTCTGAAGTTGCAAAGAGAATGACATTCGAAGAGCAAATTGCCCTAATAATAAGAGCATCCACTTCCTATAAGTCTCACCCTTCGCTTCACCCCTGGAGGACTCTGACCCGAATCTCGGGACAAGATTCCTTTAAGGGGGGAAGGTTGTGACACCCCAGTCACCTAGGGTTTCTCTCAAATGCTAACCCAAGAACCATCAATTTATGTGAACCAAATTGAGCATGAGCACCCAATTGACTTAATAATAAAGGATCCACTAAGCTTATACTTAAAAGTATCATGTTCAAGGCAAATGGGTTTTCAAAAAGATTGTTGCAACCCAATAAAAACCCTAATTGAGCCCTATAAACAAAATTCAAGAGAAAGGGGAAAAGGGTAAAAATATAAAATCATGACTTGGGCCAATTATAAACATTAAAGTACACTAAATAAGCAACAACAAAGATTATGGAAGCTTGGCCAAAAGAATTTAAATAAAACCCTAAACAGCTTCTCAAGTGGGATTTTATTAGGGAATTCTGAAATTCAGAATCCTGAATTTCAGACCTTGAGCCAAAGATCAAGCGTGTTCACCTTGATCCCTAACTCAAATCCTAATGGCCCCATTAACAAAAACATGCATAACTAACCTCTCTGTCTTGTGCCAGAAGATGGCATCGGGACGTGCCTTGGACACGTCAAACCAGAGATCTTCCCCCTGTGTGCGGTAGTGAGACAAACCAGATGTCTTCCCTCTCTATCTCTTAATCCAGTCAGCCAAACCTGCTAGCCTCTACACACAAACAACAAAGGAACCTGAGAGGAAGAGATCTCTCAATGGGATCATGGCCATAATCTCAAAGATTTGGGGCCAATCCGCGCTTGAACTCGACCTCTCTCTGCGCTGCCTCGTCCTCGACGCTGTGCCAGGCGCCAGAGCGAGCATTGGCGTTCGCCGCGCACGCCCTGAGCGCTTGTCAGAGCCCCGCCCTCGGCCGTGCTCGCCCGCACCTATAAATCCTCCTCGGGCGCGCCTCACTTCACCTCGTGCTCACCATCACCGGCCAGACGCCCCTCCTTAGCTCCGGCGAGCTCCTTTCCGCCCGCCATTGCCGCCAGAGCCTCGGCCACCGTGGCCAGCCCACTCCAGTCACCCCCAAGTCGCGCCAGCACTTCAGTTAGCTTCGCCATTAGCTTGTGAAGCTTTCCAAGTCTTCGGACCCAGCAAAACTTCAACAGAATCTCGAGATCACCCTCGCCGGACTTCGGTCGCCCGCCCCCACGTGGACCGAGCTCTCCGGTGAGCCATTCTTCAATTCCTTGCGCACACACCTTCCTTGACCCCTAGTGAAGCTCTCTGACCCGTTTGATTGGTCAATTGCCCTGGATAGGCCGGACTCCTCGCCGCCGAGGAGCTCCCCCACCTGCGCACGCAGACCGCCGACTCCGACCATCCCCGACGGCGACCCGCACATCGCCGTGACCCTCAGGACCTCCCCTACACCCTCGGCCACCTCACCGGAGCAGTCTCACCGCCGGTAAGCCCCTCCACCCTTTCTTCCGCCGCGGGTACTGTTTAGGTTGGGGAAAGGACCTCGGGTTAGGATTAGAAGAATCCAGGGGATTTTCTGAGATGTCAGTGACTCAATTGAATAGTCCGCCCAGGGACTAGTCTGTAAGGAAAACTTAAAACACCCGCCAGGGACCCCGTTGCAAAGTAGCTTTCCATTTAATCATTTCTGTTTAATCTTTTTAATGAACATAGAACTTAAAAAATTCATAACTTGATGAATACTTAACCTAAAATTGTCAAACCAATTTTGCTGGATTCTAAATGTTATGGACTACCAATTAAAAATACTGAACCCTATGCTTTCTGTTCTAATATTTAGAGTTTAAAATTAAATACAGAAACTGACCAAACCTTGTCTAATTAAAGAAAATTAGTTATGCTTTTTTGCTGAACCTAAGCAAATTTATAGATGTTCAAACCCCAGTTAAACACTGTTTAAAAATAGTAAGAACACCAGTATTGGAAAATTTAGTGTAAATATCCATTAAAAGCCATTTCTGCCCAAATCTTAGGAAAATCAGAAAGGCCTTAGAAATTAATGACCAGTGGATGAAATTAGTTTTTCTAGTTTGCTTAAGTAACAAAGAACCTAGGAAAAATAAAGGAACCTCTAGTCCAGATCAGATTCAAAGTGAAATGTTTTATTTAGCATTATTCCAACTAGAAATCAATTATTAGAATTACAAAACCAAACCTAAAATTGATAATAAAATCCAGTGGACTTGTAACCACCAAAACCCCACTGCAAAAATAATGGGCATCCAAGCCCATCATTTTAAGTAAGGTAAATAAATATAATATGATAATGAGTCATATTCCAAATAAATCATGAGTAACCCAAAATAATGCAACAATGGGCAAATAAAATTTTGCTAGATCAATGAGATAGGCCACCAGAGAAAAATACAAACCCATTGGAAAGATGCCAAATAATACCTATTGCCATAATTTTGTAAAAAAGGGCCATTTAATCCAATTAATGCATACCACCCTTCCCTTAAGCAAAAAGATGCCAAACTTTAGAATGATTGCTCTTGCGCAAAGAAGAAGCTAAGAAAAATCAGAAATCTGTTGTTTGATATTTTTCAAATATAGTGGTAGTAGAAAGCACCCATTTGGCTAGAAACTTTGGAAAATCCTAGTAAAATAACTAATAAGTATTAATGGCTAGAAATTTGCACCAAGTCATGTTATAGCATCTAAATGCCAGCAAAAATAAGTCCTAGGGAATTACCTACTATTGAATGATAGTTGTAGTTCAAATCACCCCTTCTGCCCTAAAATTTGGCAATTTTGTCTAGAAAAACTATTCACTTCTAGAACCTCAAATTTTGAGACAGAGAATCATACACCAGTAATAAGCCACTGTAATTTTTACAGAATTTTTGGAAATTTATTAAGGTGACTCGTAGTTCAAACCCACCCTAAAACCCTAAAGAAGGTCAAGGGAAAAAGAGGAAAGATAAACCTCACTCCACTAAGTCCAACTTGAATTCTTGGCAATTCTTACTAAAGACCTTAAAAAGAATTCAGTGGAACCCCAAAGATAAACCTACCACTTAACTTAGCTAAGTTTGATCCAATTTACCAAGTATACCACTAAAAATCTCGTATAAGCAAGATGTAGCTCTATCTAACTCCAGTAGATCATACACCATCAGAAGTTTAAATTACTAAAGCACATATCATATCATGCATATATCTTACGCACTGCATTCATTAGATTGTAATCTAGCTGACGGAGAGTACGTGCTCATCCCCGAGCAAGGAACTGTACAAGAGGAGGACCAGGAGCAAGCTCCCGAGGCTGCTATTGAGGATCTCCCCGCAGCCCCAGCTATTGAAGGCAAGCCCTGGTTTTATGCATAACCATTTATATATGCTATTTTACTACACTTAATGTTTGTAGGTTTGTACTGTGCACTTAAGTGTAGGAGTTGCTTGAAACCTCTAGATGCATGAACTTAGGATTCCTTTTTGAGATGAATACTAGTATGCTAGGTTGAGTAGCTGCTTTGCTAATCAGGATCTCGGTAGAAGTCGAGTGATTTTTCTAGCACTCGCGCGAGGTCAGGAATTGATTGTATTCATCTTGACAACGAGATCTATGTTAGTCTGTGGACTTGGATCCAGGGAGGATGCCTTGACCATGAGACGGGAAAAAGGAATTAAGGATTAATGTGTGGATACCTGAGTCAAGCTTTTGAACATACTAAGCACATGTCGGGAAATATGGTAACCGGTAAACCTAGTACCTGAGTGAAGCTGGGCGCGGACTTTATCCCTCACGCGACCTGAGACTGGGTCTCCCATGCTAGCTATGGTGGGTACAAGTGCGGTCACTGCACGGCGGCAGCCGGGGTCAGTGGAGCATTGTATGCCAAGGCGGTGAGGCCTGGACGCGAACGGGGAATCGATGAGGATGGTTGACATGTGTGGGGACGGAGTGCCCTGACATGTCGTGTGTTTAGGTTTACCTTGCAAGTTAAAAACACGATTCAAATCGTCTGCTTCTCGCAGCTAATGAGACTGCTTGACCCCTTGTACTACATCGAGTAAGAAGTGAAATGAGGTTACATGAGACAATTTGTTGATTGAACTAAATGCTTGTTACCATGTATGCTTAGAAGGAGCAAACGTAGCTAAAATAATAATACTAGAATTTGAAAAGCTAAGAATTGATTTTAGAAACAGCTAGTGCTTTTGGCAAATCAAACCCCTCAGCCAAATAGCTGCATAGTCTAGAGGTAGAGGAGTAGATTCCTCACACCGGGTAAGTCTAGCTGAGTATTAGTATACTCAGCCTTGCTTGTGGCATAATTTTTGCAGGTACGATTCAGGATATGGTTGATGGTGTGACTTGGCCTACCACCCTGCCACCGGGTTGGACGGTCAAGTGGGATGTTGCTCCGGCAGGAGAGGAGCACGAGGAGTAGTGGGCTAGGCCTTGCCCAATTCCTCGATACCGACGACATCGATTATCCGCTGCACTTTATTTCATGAACTCTTATTTGCTACTTGAAAAACTCCGATCTATGTAATAATTCAGTACTTAATTCGAGGTTTCCTGTTTTATTGTATTTCTTCTGTGACTCACCTTCGAGTGAGATTGTGGAATTTGATCCTGGTTAAGTGGCTCTATCAGACTAGATATGAGAAACTGACGGGTTATTCCGATTTAAGTGTGTGGCTGCCCCTGGGGCGTGACTCAGGCACTTAAGCTGGAATAATTCGGGTGGTTCCGCCACAGCCCCAACCCAAGCCAGGCAGTTTGAAGTAGTCGATCGATCCATCACGCGACATCCCACCACAAATGACGGGAGGGAAGGGATACGAAGGGTACCTTGAGAACCGGCTTGGAGGCGGTGACTGCGACGACGAGGGGCGGGCCATGCCGACGGCGCTGGTGGAGGGGCATGGGTTGGTGGTACGATACGGGGGGTTTGGACGCGAGGGGTTTTAGGAGGAGGGTGCGGCCGTGAGTGGGTTGGCTCTCGCGAGAGTGTGGCGGTAGAAGGGCGGGGACGACGGGCGGAGCGGGAGACCGACGACGATGACATGGCTATTGGTTGTGTGATGATGGGTGTGCGGTCGCAGAGTCCAGGCATCTTCGGGGCGGCGCTGGAGCAGGGGGAGCAAGTGTCGCGGTCGTGGATTCCTGGTATCCCGGGCGCGACGCAAGGTGCGTGGGGAGGGGGTGGGTGCATGGCGGCAGTCGTGGCTCCGAGGACGGGGAAGTGGGGGCGTCGGGTGGGGGAGGCGGCCATAGTGGAGGAGGGCGACAGGGTTATAGCAGAGGGAGGTTTGGTTGGTTGACGAGCGGAGCGTGCGGGATGAGGATGGGGCGGGGGCGGTCTACGTTATTGTCTTAATATGTAGTAGAGAATAGCTGAGTGCCCGTGCATTACAACGGTAATATATAATACCAGTATACTACGATAACTTATATACAAAATGTGTGTTATATTGTTATGAGAAAATGTTTCATAATCAATTTGTGATCCTAGCCATACATAAATTTTGTTATTTTAATCTAGTTGTTTCACCACTACATTGCAACCATCAGTATCACGCAGACTTCGATATATGCCACGATTTGTATGGTCTCATCATTGGAGAGCACGTTCCACACATGTTGGAAGAAATTTCCTCGTACATCGTTAGTCATTAGACACACACCACCATACGCTCTTGCTTAAACAAAAAGGTAAGTGTGTGTGTTTGCGAAGAGAATTAAAGGCAGGCCGGCACAAAAGCTACCATGACGGTAGGGGTGGGCATTTTAAAACTGAAAACCGAACCCGAACCCGAACCGAACCCGAATAGACCAAATTGTTGGTCTATTCGGGTTTTCGGGTTCGGGTTCGGTTTCTAAATGTGCTATATTTCGGGGTATGGGTTCGGGTTCGGTTCCTAACCTTTAAAACCCGAATAGACCGAATAACCCGAAATATAAAAAGCTCTTAATATGTGATGATATTATTATATGATTTATGAACTTATTAGCCAAAAATAATAAAATCATCTTAAGAATAGTATATATATATGTATGCTATTTTTTATAGTTACTTGTTGTAATAATAGTACTTCCAACTAATTAATCAGTGTATATATTTTAACAAAAGATACTAGCCTCTCTACTATTCGAATCTATTCGGTGGACCGAATAGACCGAACCAAAATTGTGAGTCTATTCGGGTTCGGTTCTAAAAATATTTTGAAAATTTCGGTTCTCATTTTTTAAACCCGAAATTTCACAAACCCGAATAGAACGAACCGAATTACCCTAATAGACCGAATGCCCAGCCCTACCTGACGGTGGGCGAGGATGACGAACTGGCCACTGTTGTCGATCCTCCTCTGTGTCACCTCCGACGCCAAGATGACGCCACAATCCTCGATATAGTAGTCGTCGAACGCGCGCGACATGACGAGTACCGATGACTCTTGGTTGGGCTGCCAAACCAAGTGCACCCCAGGCTCATCAGCGAGGTAGTACCCCTGGCCGTTGCACCAGTGCTACTCCACTACATACATCATGTTTGAGGACACTCACAACAACGTCAGCAACGTCTATCGTCCCAGCACACAAGAATTCATGTCCGGTCAATAGCGACTTATCGTGGTAGGTTGGGCTTCAGGTGACGATGAGCTGGACGGCGTGATGGCGTCGTCGTCGGATGCGGTGTCTAGAACAACCCGAGAGTCGTCGACGTTGGCGACAACCATGAGGCTCCCTGCTTAACGATAGACAATGTGGTGCAGCTGCTCTGGACCGCGTCCAAGTGGTGGCTTCGCGGGAGCTTATCGTACACAGCGGCGCAATGCGACCACGTAGGACTGCTTCTAGAGGTCGAACTGACAGTCGTCAAGCTTCTTCTCGTCATCGATGAGCGACGCCAACGCGAGTGCCTCCTGCTTATGGTGTTTGTTCGGGGTTTTAAGTAAGAAACATGGGATTCATGCTTAACGTTGGTTTATGAAAATGAACTCACAAGTCTGATATATGGAAAAATATTACGAAGAAAAATGTCACGCATGCAAAAAAGGGGGAATTTAAGTATAATACATTATTCAAACAAAAGAAATTGCATGCAAAGCTCTTCTTTAAATAATATTACCTCCATCTAAAAATATAATTCAACAATCTCGGTGATACTTATCTACTACTACGTATTGTGCAAGGGTAGCAAGTGAGCTTGGTGAGAGATGTAGTAGATGTGTTTCCTGTCATAGATGTAGACATAAACACACATGTTGTATAGCAATAGCTACTCTTGGCCTTTGCTTGAGAGGTTCATAGGTTCAAATCCCCTTAAGGACATGTGTGTTTTTTTAATTTTAGCTAGACGTGGGTTGTACGGGGGAATGGGGGAATGAAATATACTTTTGCAGCCTTAATAGTAGTAGATATTATATATATATATATATATATATATATATATATATATATATAAGCTAATATGTGATCTCTATGTATCTAAGAAACTTTGAACTCCACTCACAAAAGTCACAAAATTAGATGAGTCTTAATTCTTGAGAAGGAAAAATTGATTTCTTTCGAATGCATTTTCAAAAAATTAACTAAAGAAGTTTATGTCTTAGTTCTATATAAAAGGCGTGTGTAATCTCTACTACTTATTAAGTTAGCAATAGTAGCCTGCCTTTTTGTGTTCTGCCGTGTAGTCTCTGACAGGTAGGGCCCGCTTGCTCCTGCGTGCATGCTCCCGGTTTATTCCATAATACATTTTTTTACAAAAAATAGAACTACTGCACATGTCACGTGCACAGGAAGGCACATGCACCATGTGATAACAATCATACTACTATATGCACAGGAAGACATATAAGCAGGTTTCAACACCAATCGGTGGGGCAATGTGGTACTAATTTTACTTTGCAAAAAAATGAAGACAGCCACATACGCCATGTGAGGCCCATCTGCCGATTTGTGTTCTGCGAGGCCCATCTCCATGAGCCCCGCCGCGGCATCCAGCCCTGCGCGGCTGCGCCCCCGCCCGCTTGCTCGCCTCCAGCCGCGGTCGCGGCCATCCCACCATCTCCGTCGTGGCCATGGGCAACGAGGTGCTGGAGTCCAGAGACGCCGCGCTGGCCACCGCGCTCCTCCCGGCCATGCAGAACCTCCACTCCGCGGCGGTGGCCGCGGGGGACGGCGCCGCGGGGATCCGGTTCTCCACCGTGAACACCATGGGCGTGATGGCACAGTCGGAGCCGCCGTCCACGGGCGCGTTCCACCCGGACGTCGCGCCGCAGCTGCAGCAGATCCTGGGATTCCTGAGCAAGACCGGCGCGCCCTTTCATGATCAACCCCTACCCGTGGTTCGCGTACCAGTCGGACCCACAGCCGGAGACGTTGGCCTTCTGCCTGTTCCAGCCCAACGCTGGGCGCGTGGACGGCGGGTCCAAGGTCAGGTACGCCAACATGTTCGACGCGCAGCTGGACGTCGTGAAGTCGGCGCTGGTGCGCGCCGGGTACGGGGGCGTGGACATCGTGGTGGGCCGAGACAGGGTGGCCGACCAGGGGCGACGCCGGGGAGCCCGGCGCCACGGCGGAGAACGCCAGGGCCTACGTGTCCAACCTGGTGGCGCACCTGCGGTCCCGGCGCCGGCACGCCGCTGATGCTGGGGAGGTCGGTGGACACGTACCTGTTCGCGGCTGTAACGACGCGGACCTCAAGCCGGGGGCCGACGTCGGAGCGCTCGTTCGGGCTGTACCACACGGACCTGACCATGGCGTACGACCGTCGGGCTGACCTCCAACTCCAACGCCGGGGAGGTACAGGTACTGCGGCGCCGGCGCAGCCCAAGGCGGGCGGGTGGTGCGTGCGCGGGACGGCGCCTCGGACGCGGAGCTGCAGGCAGACCTGGACTACGCGTGCTCGCAGGTGGGCGTTGACTGCGGCGCCATCCAGCCCGGCGGCGCGTGCTTCGAGCCCAACACGGTGCAACGCCCACGCAGCGTACGCCATGAACCAGCTGTACCAGGCGGCCGGGCGGCAACCGTGGAACTGCGACTTCCGGGCGTCCGCCACGCTCACCTCCGATAACCCAAGTATGTGTGCCCGCCGCCCGCGTCGTCCCTGTCTATCTCCAATTTCTCTTGCTCTGCAGTTGCTTCTTGATAACGTCAGCCGTCGCTGCTCGCTAGCTAGGCAGGCCTGAATTTGTTGGGCTTTGTCCATGCGGAGAATCTCGCGGTTCCGCATGGCAATGGTGACATGACATGTGCATAAGTATCTCCGTGCTTGCTTTGCTAGAAAACCTAACTCTGCCTACGATCCCTGCAGGCTACGCGCATGCGTGTACAACGGGGGAGGCCAATAATACACCGCGTGGCAGCGCACGATTAGTTTTGCGTGTACCATGCATGATGCCGAGCGAGGGAAGTTGGGCCCACAGGCTACAGCAAGGAAGTCTAGACTACCATGGATGCCAATGCGATCCACGGAGGCGAAGCATCCTCTTGTTTGGCGCGTCCTTTCCAGATGCCTTGCCTGCCAGGGCTGGGATGTGTTTGTAACTTCGTGTAAAAAGAACTGTTAGATGTTTGCCATCGTCGCGTGATCTTTGTGCACATAGTACGCGTGTCTTAGATAGTGTTTGGATGGAGGGACGTGGAAGGATGAAGAGGGATGAGATGGTATCATTCTAACTTGACCTGTGTTTGGTTTAGAGGTCTAGAGTCAGGGTCAAGAAATATTCTTCAAAAATATTGGATAAGGTCATCTCTCAAAAAATAAAGGAAGGGGTCAGCACAGGGTTGATTTCGTCCCATCCATCGTTGACACCGAACCAAACACTACCTTAATTTACAAGTGGAATGAGAATGTATGTGTCATTAAATTTTTAAAATAGTGTTTTATATATAAAGATGTTAGAATATAATATGAGTGAATTGTCTGTATCCTCCTATTAACTTAATCGTTTTGCATTGAATATGTTGATACATACAACTTATATGGTATCAGAGCTAGAGGTCCACGAGTTCGAATCCTAATAACGTAACTAAAATTAAATAATTATTGCCCGCTCTTATATTCCACGTCTGAGAGCCAAGAGGGACTCAACGCGAGTGAGAATGTTAGAAAATAATATAAGTGAATTGTCCACCTTCTTCCATTAGTTTAAGCTTTTGAGTTGAACTAATTGGTTACATGCAATTTAATAAAAATAATCTTTATTCAGGTTTGAGCGTTCTGTTTCCCTCGACCATATAGCTAGCCCCCGTCGCCGCTAACACGAACACATCATTTTCACTTTTCAAATCGACAGGCTCTATTTGAAGTTTTGAATAGATCATTTTGGGATAAGCTTGGACACGACGATTCCCGATCCCTAGACCCACCACTCAGTGAGCACGCTATAAAAAAGAGCCTCTGATTGTTGGGGCTCGTTAGTCAGTCAGAAGAGGTAGACACGCCAACCTTGAAAGGACTTGTCCTGATCAAATCCCGTGGCACCGAGCCTGGGGCCGTGTGGGGCGAAGCCTCATGAGGGAGGACGGGTGTGTCAGAAGGGAACCACTCGAGTGGGGCATGCACTCGGTCCTGGACCTAATCCGTCATAAATGACTGGCCGCATTAACCCATGTCTAGCACCAAGCTTTAACGTACTACTCTTCGCACTCATGACCTATAGACCCCTCGGACCGCGTAGCACTCATGACCTACAAGCCCCTAAAACTGTGGCGCATTAATAGCCTGCGCACCCTCAGGATTGCGACACACGCATGGCTTATCGGACTAGGCCTTAATACGCCTGACCTCCCGCAAGGCACTACACGATGGACTGCATCGAGCCCTAGGCTACAGAAGCCAGGGTCGACATAGTTGCAATGATGGTGTCTGGGACCATCATCGTCCCCACGATAAATATGCGACAGCCAGTTAGCCCCGGGCCACAAGTATGCATGGACTCACCCAAGGTAAAACATTGGTTTTACTCTGCCTTACAGCTCCTTCCCATAGAAGCCACCGCTGGTCGACCCTTGACCCCGCCTATAAGAAGGGAGAGACTAGCATCTACGTAAGGGATCAAGAAGAAATGAATAGAAGGACACTTGGAGACGACCGGACGCTATCGCAAGGAGACGAACCCACAAGGACGAACAAGAGGAAGAGCGTCGATGAGGACCAGGAGGCCGGAGCCCCGCTAAGCTAAGACTTAGCTACTACTTATTAAGTAAGCAATAGTAGCCTGCCTTTTGTGTTCTGCTTCGGTGAATCTGCACCGTCCGTTCGCTTCCGTGAATCCACACCGTTCACCCCGCCACGTCCGCGTTCGTTCCCCCGCCTCCCCTCCCCCACCCCCACGTGAGCCGTCGCTGCCCCATTCCGCATCCCCCGCCGCCGCGAATCGTGCGACCTCCATGCGACCCAGCCTGTGACCTGTCGCGCCCTACGACACCGCCTCCTCGCGCCCAAGCCCATACTCAAAAATCAGCCAAACCCCTCGCATCTTCCCTCCCACCGATGCAATCGCGCCACCGCCCCCATCCCTTCCCCCACCCCCATCGGCGATGTGCCTGCTCCAGCGGGCGGCGCTCTACTTTCTGGGTGCGCGCTGACGACCGCGAGGCGCTGGCGTACGCGGCGCGGATGCCGGAGATCATCCCTAACCAGCTACTCCCGCTCGCTCCTCCCAGCGCACGACCGCTCGGTGCCCTCCGCCTGTTCCCGCGCCACCGCCGCATCATCCCCGACTTCCGACCGAACAACTACACCTTCTCCTTCCTCCTTAAAGCCGCCGCAGACATCGTCAGCGCCACCGTATCTGGGACCCAGAGTCCCCATTCGGCTCCCACGCCATCGTGCCCTGTCTCCACGCCCTCGCCGTCGTCCTGGCCTAGGACGCCCACGCCTACGTCGCCAACGGCCTCATCCACGCCTACGCCACCCACGACGTCCTGCCAGCCGCCCACCGCCTCTTCGACGGCGCCTTCGCCTCCCGCGCTGCCGACGTGTGCTCCTGGACGTCGCTCCTTGTAACACCTCAAAATCATATTTTTGGGATTTAAAAAAAATCCTCTATGGATTTTTTTTAAAAAATGAATGTCTGTTAATCAAGGTTATAAATTGAAACTATTTTCCTAAAGTTAAATGAACATTAAATATAAAAATTTGGTTATGTGTTTGAATTATTTTCTTGAATAATTATTATGGCAAAACATATTACATGAATTACTCCTACTGAGTTATATGTATTGTTTGAAGCAATTACTTAAATGAATAATGTATAGGTTGCATTCGCCAAAATAAATAATATATAATGAAATATATAACTTTGCACACATGCTGGATTCTTTGAATGTTGCATTTATAGTTGAATTGTTAAAAAAACTAATTTGAATTTGAATTATGAAAACTAAAATAGAAATAGAATAAAACAAAAAAAGAATAGAGAACGCTATCTCACCTGACACCATGCGGACTAACTACTCTCCTAAACGCCATACCGGCCCACGTTTCCCTCCATTTTTTTTCTTCTATTTATTTATTTTCTAGCCGCAAATTACATCACACTTATGTCAGCAATGTGGCACTTACGTGTGGGCCAACTGGCATCATGCATTCAGTTCTTCTCAGAATCGCTACGTACCGGGTCCCGCCTGATGACTCGATCCTTCTTCATGTCGTGAGCGTCTCCCAGGCTTGTAACAGACCTCTCCCTACACCGCCGCGCCGTCCGCTGCAATTGGATCTGCTGAACGTCCTCCTAGGAATTAGGCTTTGCCTGCGGAGGAGGGCTATAAAGAAAACTGGAAACCTTGTTGCCCGCCTCCCATCTCGTTATTACTCCTCTCTCTAGCCATAGCCGAGAACCTGGAAGCCGCACATTCACCTCGCTCTGTCAGCAGAGCAAACCGAAATTGAGAATCTGATGCGCTTCGCGGGATAGAGGACGTGGTGCAGCCGTCATCCAGGTACGAAGCCCTTGCCCCCATCCCGTGCGTGCGATCTGGTGCTCGCCTGCACAGCCATGGCGGTGCCGATGCCTAGTTCCACCGTGCAGACGCACCATGGTAGTCGAGCCCCTCTCCATCGCATACATCAGTCCATGCAGTAAGACCCGCTTCACCCACCTGCCGCCTAAGCTCGTGCGCGTCCCTGCCATACCCACTGCCGCATGGAAATCTCCTTCGTGGCAGGGGCGTGCGTGCCGTGGCGGACGGGTCCTCGCAGATCACCTCGCGTGGGGCTTCATGGGCCTGCTCCAGGCGCCACCACAGTTCCCATGGCCGCCAGTGCCGCACCCGTGGAGGCCTTGCTCGCGGTCGCCGCTCGGCTTGCCTGGCGTGGGGAAGAAGACCATCCCATGACCGTCCGATCTCGCGCCAGCTATTCAAATCGTGATGGGCGGACGAGATTGAACGGCTAGGGCACTGGCTCGACCCGCCGCGCCTGGGCCGTCGGATCTGGATCTGATGCTTGAAAATCGATCGAGGTAATTTTAAAAATCTGAAGCGTCAACTATTGATCCAATGGTCTGTGTTGCGTACCAGTTCACGTAATGGGCGATCTAATCTGGGCTGCCAGATTTCGATCGGGTGGCTGTCGTGGCCCGATGCCCCTTCACCGTTCACATTTTATAAAAGAAAACCCTATGTTTTCATGAAACCAACCCGCCGTCCCCGCGGGAGTAGCCTGTGTCTGGGTTATTTTGCGAGTTAAACCTCGACCTTCTCTGTATTAGTGCGCCCAGTCCAGGAATTAAAGAAAATAGGAAAAATAGATTTAGAATTTGATTTGAGTATAGAAATAATTGTAAAACTTGTATAATCCATAGAAAATTCATATTAAGTCCAATTAGCCCATTCCAGTTCCTATAATTTAGTAATATTATTGTTTATCATTTAGTGCCACTGATTTAACATAAAAGCCACATTAAAATTGTTATCTTAATTAATCTTATACAAAGCACATAGAATCTTAAGAAATCCATAACTTAAAATCTATAACTCCAAAATTAATAATTCCTGTTCCTGTCATCTTATTTCAATATGTAGATTATTAATATGTATTTTGCATATATGTTTGGTGTAATGTTAATTTTGCCTATATATGTTTGTATGTATTTCTACGTTTAGCAGTGAGGTTACGTGTCATCTGAAAAGCAAGTTGGTACCTGGAATCTCAAGTCCCCAGGCAAGTTGTGCCCTTGATCACTTCTTTTTACCCACTCATGTTCTAATTAATCATAATGATCTGTATAGGTTAATTTTGATGGGACCTAATAGGTTACCCTAGTTTGTCTATCTTTATGCCTTGTTTACCACTAAACTTTCTGGGTAGTACTTGCTAGTGCTATATGTGGATTTGGGCATTGAGATACATATTATTCATACTTTTGTTATCAATTGTTATTTACTGTTCATGATAAGATCATTATGTTAATTGGAACATGGAGCGACCACCCGGGAAAACAGTGCTACCACAAGGGTTTAATGGGACGCCCTTGGCCGATTAATTAGGAAAGCTAGTGGAAGACTACCTTACCCGAAAGGGGCAAGGGCAGTAGGGAGTGGTCAGTGTAGGGAGGCCCTCGGGAGGATTTTGCTGCGATGGCGGTCCTGCAAGGGAATTCCTGCATTGGAACTTCCTATAAACTGTAGCGGGTTTTCTGAAGCTAGTGGAACTTTGTAAAGGCCATCGTAGTGTTGCCCTGCCTCACCTCCTCGGTAGAGGTGTATGGGATTGGCCGGTCTCTTGGCAGATGGGTAACACGACTTGTGGGTAAAGATGCGCAACCTCTGCAAAGTGTAAAACTGGTATACTAGCCGTGCTCACGGTCATGAGCAGCTCGGACCTCACATGATTAAAATTCATGGAACTTAAACTCAATTTGTCATATGCATTGCATCGCAGGTGAAGGTTGCTACTTTTGTTCTACTACTTAATTGGGTCGGTATTTACTTATACTTAGTAATTGCTAATAAAATTTTGACCAACTTTAAAAGCAATGCTCAGCTCTAACCATCCTCTTTGGTAAGCCTTACACTTCACATGAGCTCCCACCTTTGGCGAGTTCATGCACATTATTCCCCACAACTTGTTGAGCAATGAACGTATGTGAGCTCACTCTTGCTGTCTCACACACCCCCCCACACACACAGGTCAAGAATAGGTACCACAGGATGAGGCGCTTGGAGGATGCTGTGACGAGTTCGTAAGAGGTCTAGGCCGTCGTCTCCCAGTCAACTTTGGGTTGCTGGACCGTTGTCTCCTTATAATGTAATTATTTATTTTGTATAGAACTCCTGTTATATATAAAGATGTGACATTCGATCCTGTGCCACTATACATCATATGTGTGAGACTTGGTCCCAGCATACCTGGTGGTTTATGTTCGCGCCTGGGTCTTGGTGCCCCTAAAACCCAGGGTGTGACACTCCTCACGGCCTGCGCCAAGGCCGGGCACGTGGATGAGGCACGCGCCCTGTTCGACGGAATGCCCTGCAGGAACGATGTCGCCTGGAGCGCCATGTTGAGCGCCTACGTGGCCGCGGGGCAGCTTCGGCGACGCCGTGCGGCTGTTCGAGGAACATGCTCAGGTCGTGCGTACCGCCCCAACAGGGCGGCGGTGGTCGAGGTGCTGACCGCCTGCGGGACGCTCAGGGCCGCTGGACCAGGGCAGGTGGGTGCACGCCTTGCTCGGCGGCGGCGGCGGCCACGGTGTGGCGATGGACGGCGTAGTGGCGACGGCGCTGGTGGACATGTACGCCAAGTGCGGGAGCCTGGAAACGGCGAGACAGGTGTTCGCGGCGGCACCCGCGGCGGCACCGGGACGTGTTTGCCTACACGGCCATGATCTCGGGGCTCTCGGACCACGACCGCTACGGGAGGCGATCGACCTGTTCGGGCAGATGCTGGCGGAAGGGGTGCGCCCCAACGAGGTGACCTTCATCTGCGTGCTCACCATCTGCGGCCCGCGCGGGCCTCGTCGGTCGCGCCAAGGGAGGTGTTCCGCAGCATGGGGGCGGTGCACGGCATGGAGCCCGGCGTGGAGCACTACGGGTGCCTGGTGGACGTCCTGGGCCGCGCCGGGCAGCTGGCGGACGCCTTGGAGGCCGTGCGTTCGATGCCCATGAGGCTCGACTCGTACGTGCTGGGCGCGTTTGCTGAAACGCCTGCGCGGTGCACGGCGACGTGGAGGCCGGCGAGCAGGGTGGTGAAAGGGGAATTAGGCTTACACCTAGTTCCTAAATATTTTGGTGGTTGAATTGCCCAACACAAATATTGGACTAACTAGTTTGCTCTAGTGCATAAGTTATACAGGTGCGAAAGGTTCACACTCAGCCAATAAAAAGATCAAGTTTTGGATTCAACAAAGGAGCAAAGAAGCAACCGAAGGCACCTCTGGCCGAAGGCACCGGACTGTCCGGTGTACACCGGACAGTGTCCGGTGCGCCCAGAGGAATCCAACTCAAACTCTTCGTCCTCGGGAATTCTCGGAAGCCGGCGCGCTATAATTCACCGGACTGTCCGGTGTACACCGGACAGTGTCCGGTGCTCCAAGGAAGCGCGGCCTCCTCAAACTCGCCAGCCTCGGGTTCGCGCGGCAGCCGCTCCGCTATAATTCACCGGACATGTCCGGTGTGCACCGGACTGTCCGGTATACCAGCGGGGCAACGGCTATTTCGGCGCCAACGGCTACCTGCGGTGCATTTAATGCGCGCGCAGCGCGCACAGACGTCAGGCGCGCCCATACCGGCGCACCGGACAATGAACAGTTGTTGTCCGGTGTGCACCGGACACCCAGGCGGGCCCAGAAGTCAGAAGCTCCAACGGTCTGAATCCAACGGCATTGATGACGTGGCAGGGGCACCGGACTGTCCGGTGCGCCATCGAACAGAAGCCTCCAGCCAACGATCAAGTTTGGTGGTTGGGGCTATAAATACCCCAACCACCCCACCATTCATTGCATCCAAGTTTTCCAACTTCCAACTACTTACAAGAGCTAGGCATTCAATTCTAGACACACCAAAGAGATCAAATCCTCTCCAATTCCACTCAAGCCTTTAGTGACTAGCGAGAGAGATTTGCCGTGTTCTTTTGAGCTCTTGCGCTTGGATCGTTTTCTTTCTTTCTCACTTGTTCTTGTGTTCAAAAACTCAATTGTAACCAAGGCAAGAGGCACCAATTGTGTGGTGGCTCTTGCGGGGAAGTTTTGTTCCCGTTTGATTGAGAAGAAGAAAAGCTCACTCGGTCCGAGGGACCGTTTGAGAGAGGGAAGGGTTGAAAGAGACCCGGCCTTTGTGGCCTCCTCAACGGGGAGTAGGTTTGCGAGAACCGAACCTCGGTAAAACAAATCCGCGTGTCACACTCTTCATTTGCTTGCGATTTGTTTTGGACCCTCTCTCGCGGACTCGTTTATATTTCTAACGCTAACCCGGCTTGTAGTTGTGATTATTTTTGAGATTTTCAGTTTCGCCCTATTCAACCCCCCCCCCTCTAGGCGACTTTCAATTGGTATCAAAGCCCGGTGCTTCATTAGAGCCTAACCGCTCGAAGTGATGTCGGGAGATCACACCAAGAGGGAGATGGAGACCGGCGACAACAAGCCCACTACAAGCCAAGGGAGCACTTCATCGGAAGAGTCCCGCACCAAGAGAAGGAGAAGAAGAAGAACTCCTCCAAGCGGAAGGAGAAAAGATCTTCCTCTTCTCACCACAAGGAGAAGAAGGAAAAATCTTCTTCTCACAAGCCGCATCGGAGTGGGGACAAGCACAAGAAGATGAGGAAGGTGGTCTACTACGAGACCGACACTTCATCAACATCTACCTCCGACTCCGATGCACCGTCCGTAACTTCTAAGCGCCAAGAGCGCAAGAAGTTTAGTAAGATCCCCTTAAACTATCCCCGTACATCTAGACATACTCCTTTACTTTCCGTTCCATTAGGCAAACCGCCGACTTTTGATGGCGAAGATTATGCTAGGTGGAGTGATTTAATGAATTTCATCTAACCTCACTCCACAAGAGTATATGGAATGTTGTTGAGTTTGGAGTACAGGTACCATCAATAGGGGATGAGGATTATGACACGGACGAAGTGGCCCAAATCGAGCACTTCAACTCCCAAGCCGCAACCATTCTCCTTGCCTCTCTTAGCAAGGAGGAATACAACAAAGTGCAAGGGTTGAAGAACGCAAAAGAGATTTGGGACCTACTCAAGACGGCGCACGAAGGTGATGAACTCACCAAGATCACCAAGCGGGAAACGATCGAGGGGGAGCTCGGTCGCTTTCGTCTTCGCCAAGGGGAGGAGCCACAAGACATGTACAATCGGCTCAAGACCTTGGTGAACCAAGTGCGCAGCCTCGGGAGCAAAAAATGGGATGACCACGAGGTGGTTAAGGTTATTTTAAGAGCACTTATTTTCCTTAACCCACTCAAGTTCAATTAATTCGTGGTAATCCTAGATATCCACTAATGACCCCCGAGGAAGTTATCGGGAATTTTGTGAGCTTTGAATGCATGATTAAGGGCTCAAAGAAGATCAACGAGCTTGACGAACCTTCCACATCCGAGGCGCAACCGGTGGCCTTCAAGGCCACGGAGGAGAAGAAGGAGGAGTCTACACCAAGTAGACAACCAATTGACGCCTCCAAGCTCGACAATGAGGAGATGGCCTTAATCATCAAAAGCTTTCGGCAAATCCTCAAGCAACGGAAGGGGAAGGATTACAAGTCCCATTCCAAAAAGGTTTGCTACAAGTGTGGTAAGCCCGGTCACTTTATTGCAAAATGTCCCTATGTCTAGTGACAGTGACAGGGGCGACGACAAGAAGGGAAAGAGGAGAGAAAAGAAGAAGTACTACAAGAAGAAGGGGGACGATGCCCATGTTTGTCGGGAGTGGGACTCCGACGAAAGCTCAAGCGACTCCTCCGACGACGAGGACGCCGCCAACATCGCCGTCACCAAGGGACTCCTTTTCCCCAACGTCGGCCACAAGTGTCTCATGGCCAAGGACGGCAAAAAGAAGGTAAAATCAAGGTCCTCCACTAAATATGAAACATCTAGTGATGAGGATGATGATAAAAATGAGGAGGATAACTTCCGCATTCTTTTTGCTAACCTCAACATGCAACAAAAAGAAAAATTAAATGAATTGATTAGTGCTATACATGAAAAGGATGATCTCTTGGATTCTCAAGAGGACTTCCTTATTAAAGAAAATAAGAAGCATGTTAAGGTTAAAAATGCTTATGCTCTAGAAATAGAAAAATGTGAAAAATTGTCTAGTGAGCTAAGTACTTGCCATGAGACTATAGACAACCTTAGAAATGGAAAATGCTAATTTGTTAGCTAAGGTTGATTCTCATATTTGCAATGTTTCAATTCCAAATCCTAGAAATGATAATGATGATTTGCTTGCTAGGATTGAAGAATTGAGCATTTCTCTTGCTAGTCTTAGATTAGAAAATGAAAATTTGATTGCTAAGACTAAAGATTTGATGTTTGCAATGCTACTATTTCTGACCTTAGAAGTAAGAATGAAATATTGCATGCTAAGGTTGTAGAATTAAAAACTTGCAAACCCTCTACATCTAATGTTGAACATGTTTCTATTTGTACTAGATGTAGAGATATTAATGTTGATGCTATCCATGATCACCTAGCCTTAATTAAAAAACAAAATGATCACATAGCACAACTTAATGCTAAGATTAGTGAGCATGACCTTAGAAAATGAAAAATTTAAATTTGCTAGAAGCATGCTCTATAATGGGAGACGCCCTGGCATCAAGAATGGCATTGGCTTCCAAAGGGGAGACAATGTCAAACTTAATGGCCCCTCCAAAGAATTTATCTAACTTTGTTAAGGGCAAGGCTCCCATGCCTCAGGATAACGAGGGTTACATTTTGTACCCTGCTGGCTATCCTGAGAGCAAAATTAGGAGAACTCATTCTAGGAAGTCTCACTCTGGCCCCAATCATGCTTTCATGTATAAGGGTGAGACATCTAGTTCTAGGCAACCAACCCGTGCCAAGTTGCCTAGAAAGAAAACTCCTAATGCATCAAATGATCATGCCATTTCATTTAAAACTTTTGATGCATCTTATGTTTTAACTAACAAATCTGGCAAGGTAGTTGCCAAAATTGTTGGGGGCAAACACAAGGGCTCCAAGACTTGTGTTTGGGTACCCAAAGTTCTTGTTTCTAATGCCAAAGGACCCAAAACCGTTTGGGTACCTAAAATCAAGAACTAAAATTGTTTGTAGGTTTATGCATCCGGGGGCTCAAGTTGGATACTCGACAGTGGGTGCACAAACCACATGACAGGGGAGAAAGGATGTTCTCCTCTTATGAGAAAAACCAAGATCCCCAACGAGCTATCACATTCGGGGATGGAAATCAAGGTTTGGTCAAAGGTTTGGGTAAAATTGCTATATCACCTGACCATTCTATTTCCAATGTTTTCTTGTAGATTCTTTAGATTACAATTTGCTTTCCGTATCCCAATTATGTCAAATGGGCTACAACTGTCTATTTACTGATATAGGTGTTACTGTCTTTAGAAGAAGTGATGATTCAATAGCATTTAAGGGAGTGTTAGAAGGTCAGCTATACCTGGTTGATTTTGATAGAGCTGAACTCGACACTTGCTTGATTGCCAAGACTAACTTGGGTTGGCTCTGGCACCGCCGACTAGCTCATGTTGGAATGAAGAATCTTCATAAGCTTCTAAAGGGAGAACACATTTTAGGACTAACCAATGTTCATTTTGAGAAAGACAGGATTTGTAGCGCATGCTAAGCTGGAAAGCAAGTTGGCTCTCATCATCCACACAAGAACATCATGACTAGCGACAGGCCACTGGAGCTCCTACACATGGACCTATTCGGCCCGATCGCTTATATAAGCATCGGCGGGAGTAAGTACTGTCTAGTTATTGTGGATGATTATTCTCGCTTCACTTGGGTGTTCTTCTTGCAGGACAAATCTCATACCCAAGAGACCTTAAAGGGATTCTTGAGACGGGCTCAAAATGAGTTCGGCTTAAGGATCAAGAAAATTAGAAGCGATAATGGAACGGAGTTCAAGAACTCTCAAATCGAAGGCTTCCTTGAGAAGGAGGGCATCAAGCATGAGTTCTCTTCTCCCTACACTCCACAACAAATGGTGTAGTAGAGAGGAAGAATCGAACTCTATTGGACATGGCAAGAACCATGCTTGATGAATACAAGACACCGGATCGGTTTTGGGCCGAAGCGGTCAACACCGCTTGCTACGCCATCAACCGGTTATATCTTCATCGAATCCTCAAGAAGACATCCTATGAACTCCTGACTGGTAAAAAGCCCAATATTTCATATTTTAGAGTTTTTGGTAGCAAATGTTTTATTCTTGTCAAAAGAGGTAGAAAATCTAAATTTGCTCCTAAAACTGTAGAAGGCTTTTTACTAGGATATGACTCAAACACAAGGGCATATAGAGTCTTTAACAAGTCCTCAGGACTTGTTGAAGTTTCTTGTGACGTTGTGTTTGATGAGACTAACGGCTCTCAAGTAGAGCAAGTTGATCTTGATGATATAGGTGAAGAACAGGCTCCATGCATAGCGCTAAGGAACATGTCCATTGGGGATGTGTGTCCTAAGGAACCCGAAGAGCCTCCACATGCACAAGATCAACCATCCTCCTCAACACAAGCATCTCCACCAACTCAAATTGAGGATGAGCCTCAAGATATTGAACAAGAAGATCAAGAAGATGAGCCACCTCAAAATGACGGCAACGATCAAGGGGGAGATGCAAATAATGAAGACAAGGAGGATGAACAACCAAGGCCGCCACACCCAAGAGTCCACCAAGCAATACAAAGAGATCACCCCGTCGACACCATCCTCGGCGACATTCATAAGGGGGTAACCACTCGATCTCGTGTTGCACATTTTTGTGAGCATTACTCTTTTGTTTCCTCTATTGAGCCACACAGGGTAGAGGAAGCACTACAAGATTCGGATTGGGTGATGGCGATGCAAGAGGAGCTCAACAATTTCACAAGGAACGAGGTATGGCACTTAGTTCCACGTCCTAATCAAAATGTTGTAGGAACCAAGTGGGTCTTCCGCAACAAGCAAGACGAGCATGGTGTGGTGACAAGGAACAAAGCTCGACTCGTGGCCAAGGGGTATTCACAAGTCGAAGGTTTGGATTTTGGTGAAACCTATGCACCCGTAGCTAGGCTTGAATCAATTCGCATATTATTAGCCTATGCTACTTACCATGGCTTCAAGCTTTATCAAATGGACGTGAAGAGTGCCTTCCTCAATGGACCAATCAAGGAGGAGGTCTATGTTGAGCAACCTCCCGGCTTTGAAGACAGTGAGTATCCTAATCATGTTTATAGGCTCTCTAAGGCGCTTTATGGGCTCAAGCAAGCCCCGAGAGCATGGTATGAATGCCTTAGAGATTTCCTTATTGCAAATGGCTTCAAAGTCGGCAAGGTCGATCCTACTTTATTTACTAAAACTCTTGACAATGATTTGTTTGTATGCCAAATTTATGTTGATGATATCATATTTGGGTCTACTAACAAATCTACATGTGAAGAATTTAGTAGGATTATGACACAGAAATTCGAGATGTCAATGATGGGGGAGTTGAAGTATTTTCTAGGATTCCAAGTCAAGCAACTCCAAGAAGGCACCTTCATTAGCCAAACGAAGTATACTCAAGACATTCTAAGCAAGTTTGGAATGAAGGATGCCAAGCCTATCAAGACTCCCATGGGAACAAATGGGCATCTCGACCTCGACACGGGAGGTAAGTCCGTGGATCAAAAGGTATACCGGTCGATGATTGGTTCATTGCTTTATTTATGTGCATCTCGACCGGACATTATGCTTTCCGTATGCATGTGTGCAAGATTCCAAGCCGACCCTAAGGAATCACACCTTACGGCCGTAAAACGAATCTTGAGATATTTAGCTTATACTCCTAAGTTTGGGCTTTGGTACCCTCGGGGATCCACATTTGATTTGATTGGTTATTCGGATGCCGATTGGGCGGGGTGTAAGATTAATAGGAAGAGCACATCGGGGACTTGCCAGTTCTTGGGAAGATCCTTGGTGTCATGGGCTTCAAAGAAGCAAAATTCGGTCGCTCTTTCTACCGCCGAAGCTGAGTATATTGCCGCAGGCCATTGTTGCGCACAATTACTTTGGATGAGGCAAACCCTGCGGGACTACGGTTACAAATTAACCAAAGTCCCTTTGCTATGTGACAATGAGAGTGCAATCAAAATGGCCGACAATCCCGTTGAGCATAGCCGCACTAAGCACATAGCCATTCGGTATCATTTTCTTCGGGATCACCAACAAAAGGGGGATATCGAGATTTCATACATTAACACTAAAGATCAATTAGCCGATATCTTTACCAAGCCACTTGATGAACAATCTTTTACCAGACTTAGGCATGAGCTCAATATTCTTGATTCTAGGAATTTCTTTTGCTAGTCTTGCACACATAGCTCATAAATATACCTTTGATCATGTCTCTTTTATATATGCTATGACTAATGTGTTTCCAAGTGTATTTCAAACCAAGTCATAGGTATATTGAAAGGGAATTGGAGTCTTCGGCGAAGACAAAGGCTTCCACTCCACTCTACTACTCATCCTTCGCCGTCACTCCGAGCATCTCTCCAACTTTGGTATAATCTTCACTCTTTCATTTTATGACCAAAGGGGGAGAAAGTACTTCATTGGGCTCTTATGATTCCGTTTTTGGCGATTCATGCCAAAGGGGGAGAAAATATGAGCCCAAAGCAAAAGGACCGCACCACCCCTAATTTTTAAAATTTGATGATTTTCAATTGGTAAATTTCAAAATTGGCATCTCTTTGTGTTCTAAAGGGGGAGCAAGTGGTATTTTCAAAATTGATGTCCTAAAAACCCTCTTGAACACTAAGAGGAGACTTTATTTGAGGGGGAGTTTTGTTTAGTCAAAGGGAAGGCATTTTGAACAAAGGAAGAAAATTTCAAAACTTGAAAATGTCTTGCAAAATCTTATTCATTTACCTTTGACTATCTTGCAAAAGGACTTTGAAAAGAATTTACAAAAGAATTTTCAAAAACAAATCTCTTGGTGCAAATGTGGTCCAATATGTCAAAAACAAAGAAAACAATCCATGCGCATCACGTAAGCATTTATTGGCTCAATTCCAAGCAACCTCTGCACTTACATTATGCAAACTAGTTCAAATTATACACTTCTACATTTGCTTTGGTTTGTGTTGGCATCAATCACCAAAAAGGGGGAGATTGAAAGGGAATTAGGCTTACACCTAGTTCCTAAATAATTTTTGTGGTTGAATTGCCCAACACAAATATTGGACTAACTAGTTTGCTCTAGTGCATAAGTTATACAGGTGCGAAAGGTTCACACTCAGCCAATAAAAAGATCAAGTTTTGGATTCAACAAAGGAGCAAAGAAGCAACCGAAGGCACCTCTGGCCGAAGGCACCGGACTGTCCGGTGTACACCGGACAGTGTCCGGTGCGCCCAGAGGAATCCAACTCAAACTCTTCGTCCTCGGGAATTCTCGGAAGCCGGCGCGCTATAATTCACCGGACTGTCCGGTGTACACCGGACAGTGTCCGGTGCTCCAAGGAAGCGCGGCCTCCTCAACTCGCCAGCCTCGGGTTCGCGCGGCAGCCGCTCCGCTATAATTCACCGGACGTGTCCGGTGTGCACCGGACTGTCCGGTGTACCAGCGGCGCAACGGCTATTTCGGCGCCAACGGCTACCTGCGGTGCATTTAATGCGCACGCAGCGCGCGCAGACGTCAGGCGCGCCCATACCGGCGCACCGGACAATGAACAGTTGTTGTCCGGTGTGCACCGGACACCCAGGCGGGCCCAGAAGTCAGAAGCTCCAACGGTCTGAATCCAACGGCATTGATGACGTGGCAGGGGCACCGGACTGTCCGGTGCGCCATCGAACAGAAGCCTCCAGCCAACGGTCAAGTTTGGTGGTTGGGGCTATAAATACCCCAACCACCCCACCATTCATTGCATCCAAGTTTTCCAACTTCCAACTACTTACAAGAGCTAGGCATTCAATTCTAGACACACCAAAGAGATCAAATCCTCTCCAATTCCACTCAAGCCTTTAGTGACTAGCGAGAGAGATTTGCCGTGTTCTTTTGAGCTCTTGCGCTTGGATCGTTTTCTTTCTTTCTCACTTGTTCTTGTGTTCAAAACTCAATTGTAACCAAGGCAAGAGGCACCAATTGTGTGGTGGCTCTTGCGGGGAAGTTTTGTTCCCGTTTGATTGAGAAGAAGAAAAGCTCACTCGGTCCGAGGGACCGTTTGAGAGAGGGAAGGGTTGAAAGAGACCCGGCCTTTGTGGCCTCCTCAACGGGGAGTAGGTTTGCGAGAACCGAACCTCGGTAAAACAAATCCGCGTGTCACACTCTTCATTTGCTTGCGATTTGTTTTGGACCCTCTCTCGCGGACTCGTTTATATTTCTAACGCTAACCCGGCTTGTAGTTGTGATTATTTTTGAGATTTTCAGTTTCGCCCTATTCACCCCCCCTTCTAGGCGACTTTCAGGTGGTACGCTGGCTGGCGGAGCTGGGGCTGGACCACAGCGGGGTGCACGTGCAGATGTCCAACATGTACGCCGGGTGGGGCAAGTGGGAGGAGGTGCCAGTCGGCACTAGCGAGCGATGAGAAAGATACTAAACAATTCTACAGTCATTATGAGTTTATCACAGTGATTTGCTTGTAAGCAAAATTATTTCATTTGGATCTTTCAGGATGATCAAGCTGCTGATATCCAGGCTCAGGGATTATCTAAGGATTTTGTGCAGTGGGTTAATCAAGGAGGCATTTTGGTACTGATATTCCAAGATGGGCGTACCATGTAAATTCAAGCCACATGATGGTTGCACTTGCAAAAGGGGGGAAATAAGGGAGAAGTCTACATGATGGCATTGTTATTATTTTTTCTTAAAAGGAATGAAAGAATGTAGGTAGTTTATTCTTTTTAAGATGTACCATTGTCCTGGCATCATCCATCTCTCATCGTGTAAATATATATGTCCCAAGTGTTCCACTTTTCCCTTTTCCTTCCATAAGAGTTGAGGTGGGCATGAAAGCACCATTTTTCCCAGTCTCTTTGTATGGGTCTTCTGAAATCATGTACATTTATATTTTGTGGCAAGCGGAGAGATTGTTGTGTAATTTCCATTGTACCAAACGTCCAAACCCCTCTTACCAATAGAAGTCCCTTGGATTGTTTGTCACATTGCAGATTGCTTTAATACTTGCTTTAAAATATCTAATTCTGTGCAAAATCTTCGTGTGATTTCTTAGGGTCCCTTTGGTAGGGCTTCTCGGAACTGGTTTCTGTTCTGGCTTCATATTTTACTAGGTGAGTGCCCATGCGTCACATGCCCGAGTTTCTCTTCGGTGTCATCCCGGACAGCTCATATATGTTATCCTCTATCTCATAATTATATAACACATATGAGCATATATAAGTTATCGAGATATTATATGTCCCCGTTGCAACGCACGGGCACTGACCTAGTAATAAAATAAGAGGTAGTTTGGAAATCCTATTTTCTCAAGAGATTTTCATTTTACCAAGGTAAATTAGTTTATTTTTTCTTGCAAAAATAGGTGTTCTCAAACTAGCCTTAAGCAAATAATGTCCATATTAATACAATTGGATAACAATATACGTCCACAGAATATAATGTACAGTTCTTCAAAGTGTACAATACAAACATTACAAAACGCCACCAAATACATCCACAATACATCTTTTTTTATAAAACGAAGAAAAGAATAATGAACTGGTCGATTGATGAATTAGAAACAAATCTGTCCGGAAAGAAGCTCCACGACGGCAAGACACGCATGCATCCTTACTGTACTGTACGTGGTCAGATAGCCCACCACAAAGCTGCCACGGCGGCGAGCGCCACGACGCAGGACGAAGCAGCTCGGACGGCAGCTGGGGTCCCTCCCGCGCGCGCGGCCGCCGACGCCGTCGTCGTCCCCGCCGCAGTCTCAGCCGCCGGCGCATCCGCCACAGCATCCGGCGTGGCCTTCTTCTTCTTCTTGCTCTCCGCCGGGGAAGGGGCCGGCGCGGGGACCGGCGGGCCGTAGAGCGCCCACGGCAGCAGCACCTTGCTGACCTGGTAGACGACGAGCCTGTCGCCGGCGTAGAGCGGCGTGGCGTCGAGCGTGGCGTTGACGACCCCCGTGGAGACGTTGACGCTGGAGCTGTCGGCGGTGAGGTTGAGCGGGTACTTGCCCCTGCCGGTGTCGCCAGCCTGCGTCCGCAGCGGGTTGCTGACGGTCTCGAGCTGCGCGGCGGGGAGCGCCGCGGACACGACGTGGAACTGCACCAGCGACGTCTTCTGCTGGTCGGAGAGGGAGTTGAGCGTGCCGGCGGGGAGCGCGGAGAAGGCGCTGTCGGGCGGCGCGAACACCGTGAGCCCGCCGTTGGACGGCTTGCCCTTGAGCTGGTTCGTGATCTGCTCCGCCTCCCGCGTCGACTGCAGCAGCTGGAGGAACTTGGTGAACTGCCCGGCCTTGCTCAGGATCGCCGTGATGGTCTTGGGCGCCGCGGGGGCTGGGGACGGCGCCGACGCTGCCTGGCCGCACGCCAGCGGCGCCACGGACATCAGCAGGGCGACGACGGCGAGGAGAAGGGCGGCGGCGAGGCGTGACGCCATGGTGGGCTAGTTAGTTGTTGACTTGTTGTATCTATGTACTAGGTCGATCCCGTGTGGCGCTGGATTATTCTTGATCTTGATGCGCATGCATATTGCAATGGAGGTATAAGAGTGTGGGTTATTATTTATATAATGAGGAGCGAACGAGAGAGAGGGGATGAAGAGAGGACTGGTCATGGTGGGGTGCCATGCTGCCATGGAGGGGGGCTAGCTTAGCTAGACGTCGAGCTGGAAGATGGCACGTTGATTAGCAGGTGGCGTCGCGTCGTGGTGGTTTGCTTCACGGAGCAGCAACTCGACTGGCGTTGTGGGGTTTCTGCCGCCGAGGGTTGCACTGCACTGGGATCGATCGATCGGATCTCTCACCATCCCCGGCCACCCGCCTGCGAGTGAACACTAGTTGTGATTTAAATTAGGTGACGACGAGATGGACGTCGTAAAGACGGCTTAACTAGATAAACTGGGACACTGGATCCGGTAAAGATCTAGTTGCTAACGTTTAACAACCCGCATCGCTGGAGCTTGCTGGATCATCCACAGCACAGGGAAAATGCGTGTAGAGTGGACAGTGGAGCAACGGAATGGAGCCTACTACTGTGAAAAGGAAGATTCTCTGTCCCTATGCGTATGGTGCCGCACGTACGTGATAATGAATTGATGATTCACCTCAGGGCCGTCAGATCGTGATCTCGAGCACGACCTCAGACCGAATCCCAGTATATATATAATGGGAAGCCAATGAACAATTACATATTGCCTAAGAGCAACTCAAAAAAAAAACGTATAAACTTACCCCAAAACAGATTAGTTAAGAATAGTGATTTTTCTTACTCCAACAACTTCATCATTCTTCTTCCAAAAAATTCGCGTACCACATCCACAGGCTCATCTCCCTCATATTTTGGTATGTTCCATCCCGTCCCAATCCATTCCTCAACGTATTGGATCATCCACAGCCTCCCGACGACTGTACAGATTGCATCACGTGTCACATTTAAGGGAACTGTTGAAGTACCCATCATGATTCACTCTTAAAACTTTTTAACCTACTCTTAATAATCAGTTTTTGGGGTAAAATTTTTAACATCCTTTTGGAGTTGCTCTAAGAATCTTCGGAGTCATCTTAAATGCAGTTCTTTCATCCAATCCTGTCTCATACATAACCTCCACAAATGGGACAAGAAAACGTGGTTTCCTACTGTTATATATTAATAAACTAGTAAAGTGTCTGTGCTACGGTTTTCATTTATACTTATATTAATACTCCATCTGTTCTAAAATAGTAGTCATTTTAGATCTATATATATATTGTTCAAACTCTTGGATATCAAGCTGGCTTTAAGTACAGCCTATCACCCTCAAACTGATGGCCAAAGTGAGAGAGTTAATCAGTGTTTGGAGATGTATCTTCGCTGTGTTGTACACTCTAACCCTCATAAATGGAACTCTTGGCTATCATTAGCCGAATTGTGGTATAACATCTCTTTCCATTCATCATTGGGTTGCTCACCTTTCCATGCCCTTTATGGCTATGAAGCATATGTTATTGGAGTACCGATAGTCACAAGGCAAAAAGATGGGGGAGTTGTTCAGTTTATACAACATAGAATTGAGCATAGTGACATGTTAAAGGCTGCTTTGGCTCGAGCTCAGCAGAGATATAAACATTTTGCAGATAAGAAAAGGATTCCCAGGGAATTTCAAGTAGGGGAACAATTGTTGCTCAAGCTCCAGCCCTATGCTCAACATTCTATGGTCAATAGACCTTGTCCCAAATTGGCCTTCAAGTATTTCGAGCCTTACAAAGTAACCGAGAAGGTTGGACCAGTTGCTTATCGTTTGAATCTGCCACCAGAAGCTCAGATTCATCCTGTTTTTCATGTCTCTCAACTCAAACCTTTTTTGCCCAAATACACTTCAGTCTTTGATGTCCTTCCTCAGCCACTGGTTTTGGACAAGGAGACTCTGGCTCCGGTGGAGATACTGGATCATCACATGGTCAAGAAAGGAAACGCAACTGTGGTCCAAGTGTTGCTCAGATGGCCTAACACACCATCATCATATGCTACTTGGGAAGATTTTCATGTGGTTAAGACTAGATTTCCACAAGTCCTTGCTTGGGGTCAAGCAAGCTCTCAAGGGGGTGGATTGTCATGACCCTACCATGGGTGCGTAGATCCAGTCAAGGCGGTACAAGAGGGCAATAAGGATTAGAGACATATAAGGAGGATTAGGGTAATATAGATGTAATTCATTGTAATCTAGCTATAACCTAGCTGTAATACCCGATTAATGGGCAAACCCACTTAGGGGTGCTACAAATCTGAGAGATTGTAACCAGAGAAGGCAGAAAAATGAAAAGAACAGAAATCAAACTGCCACATACCAGTGTGTGCTCGGATTATGGTTGGAACCGGCCAAGGGGGAGACCTCACGCCGGAAGAACCTTAGAGAAAGGGGAAACATACCTGGGAGCAGATCCAGGAGAAACCCTAGTTCCAGGGTTCATCACAGGGTACAACCTCTACAAAGTGTAAAACTGGTATATCAGCCGTGTTCACGGTCAAGAGCGACTTAGGACTCTCGAGTGATTAATTGATGGAACTAAACTTAACCTGTCATTCATTGAATTGCGTTGTGGGAATTATTAATTGTGATCTCTTATTTAATTGGATTGGTATACTCTTATACTTAGTAATTGGTCATAAAATTTTGACCAACTTATTAAAAGCAATGCTCAACCTTAACCATTTTCTTTGGTAAGCCTTACACAACACATGAGCCCCCACCGTAATTGAGCTCATGCACATTATTACCCACACTTGCTGAGCGATGAACGTATGTGAGCTAACTCTTGCTATAATCACACCATCAAGAAGAGGTACTGCTAGAGGAGCATGAAAGATGCTACGGTGAGTTCGGAGATGTATAGGCCATCGTTTCCCAGTCAATTATGGTTCTGGATAACCGTTGTCGACAATGTATTTATTTAGCTATTTTGTACAGAACTTCTATTATATGATAAAGATGTGACATTGATTTTTGTACCAGGAGTCATCATATGTGTGAGACTTGTTTCTAGCACACATTTGAGACACGCTCGCGATTGTCCTTAAATCCGGGTACGACATTCTAGGAGGACGTTTGTTGTATGGAGGAGGAGAAAAAACGAGATGAAAAAGATAAAAAGAGCTAGTGACCAAAGGGATGCAATTTATACTATAGAGCTCGGCACTGAGCTCGGTGCCAAGATCTACGGTCCGAAGATCCATGGCGCCGAGCTCGGCGCCGTCACCTTTGGCGTTGATCTCCCTACCATGTCAGAGCCACGTCGATGAGTGAGACCGAGACCTCGGCGCCAACAATATTAGCACCGAGTTGTGTAACATTGGCACCAATTATGATGGTACCAAGATAAGGGTCCATATTCTGAATTGAAACCAAAAGGCACATAAAATGTGAAAAAATGCAAAAAAGACTAAATTGCAAAAAAGATGGTCGATCGTCACTATAATGTACTTGTTGGCACAGTGTTGTTTAGGCTTTGTGCATCTTGTTATGCAGAGGATGGGAGAGAGGTTTTAAAGACTCTATATCAACTTGATGTTTTGTCATTAAAAACAATATATTTCTTCCTTGCAAAAAACAGTGAAACTAATACAGCTGCAGTCCTTTTATTTTACTAGTAGCTGAGGTGCGCGCTGCACGCCGTCGCCTGCCGCCAAATAATTTTTTTATATTCCATGCGAAGCTTGCGCAACACAGAACAGGAGGAGGGCGTGTGACGCTTTGTGACCGTTGGTAGCGCATCAAACGGTTGATAGTAAAAACAACAACGTGGACATGCTACCAGCATTTTTTATATTCCAGACAAAGATTGTGCAATGCTGAGCAGGAGGAAGCTGGCGTGTGACGCTTTGTGACCGTTGGTAGCGCATCAAACGGTTGATAGTAAAAGCAACGACGTGACGTGCTACCGACACTGTTTTGTTCACCTGTATATATATATATATATATATATATATATATATATATATATATATATATATATATATATATATATATATATATATATATATATATATATATATATATACTTAAAGCAACAGTTTCAACGGTCCTCATGTGTCATCTTTTTACAAATAACCCCTCACAGCTATATCAAATTAATCTACTGCACGTCTATCACTACCGGAATCAATCGCTTTGCCGAGTGCCTGAAGCACTCGGCGAAGCGTTCAAAACACTCGGCAAAAGCTTTGCCGAGTGTTACACTCGGCAAAGAAGGCTCGGTGAACAGTGCATCGGCAAAGCCTTCTTTGCCGAGAGCTTTTTATCGAGCACTCGGCAAAGATCTTTGCCGAGTGCCAGAGAGCACTCGGCAAAGAAAAGCAGCCGTTACGGCGTCGAGTGACGGAGACGGCGGCTTTGCCGAGTGTCCCCCTGTGACACTCGGCAAAGAAGTTAGTTTTGCCGAGTGTCTTCCGTGCAGCACTCGGCAAAGAATCCATCTTTGCCGAGTGCCACTTGGGACACTCGGCAAAGAACCCGCCAGGGAGGGTCCCCATGTCAGGTTCTTTGCCGAGTGTCCCGAGTGGCACTCGGCAAAGCCGACCTCTTTGCCGAGTGCCAGGGACGTAACACTCGGCAAAGAACCTAAGCCGGTGCCCAGGTCTGTGCTCTTTGCCGAGTGTTATGACCCGGACACTCGGCAAAGAGCCTCTTTGCCGAGTGTAACACTCGGCAAAGTGACCAGTATATACCTTTTTTATTTGTTTTTTGTATTCCATCCACACAAACAGAAGATATCACATATATATCACATATATACATCACAAATATCATCACAGACATAAATAGCCAACACGAACATAAAACCGTCACCACAAACATAAATATCCATCACAAACATAAGTGTTCAACATAAGTATCAAACACAAACATAAGTCTCTAACGTCGCAAGCTCTCACATAAGTATCAAACACAGACATAAGTATTATACACAAGTACAGAAGTCTAAAACAATGAAAACACAACACTCATGGAGGTGGGCGGCTTGACCGGGGCTGCGTTGGGCTGAACCCTTCCGGAGGGTTGTTGGATGCCGCCCCAGATTGGCCCTGCACAGAGAAGAGATTGCATGTGTTATACCAGATGCATTACAAACATCTAACTACAATTTTGATACTCACAGGAGTGTGGAAGAGAGCAGGGTCAACTGGAGGGAACAATGGAGGTGGCGGAGCGATGCCCTGTGCGGCGCCAAGGCTCTGTATGTACTGGAACATCTCTGCCATCCTCTGATGATCTGCCCGGCGCTCCGCCTCCCGCTCCGCCATCATCCTCGCCTCCATCTCGCGACGTTCCCTCCTCTCTTCATCTAGTTGGGTCTGTAATATTACAAGCCAACGTTATAGTAACTCAAAGAGTAGGTATATAACTCAAGGAAGGACGAGTTACACTAACCTCGAGTTGCTGTATGCGATGCTGTGAGCTGTCGTGCCGAGGTCGTATGGCTGGACTCGAGCCCGTGCTCCTTGCTCTCACCTGAGACAGAGTGGGAGTGGAGGACGAGTCGATTGCCCCGTCAGCAATCCAGTACCGCCCATGTCTCTTGCCTCCTCCGACCCTCATGAGCACATCGGTGTCGATCGGCTGGGTGCTCGGATCATAGTCTGGGCCATGGACCTCCTGCGCCATGGCGGTGTAGTCATGGAGGCGGTTGTAGACGGCGGGGTTGGTGTAGGCCTCGGGCCCGTCATCCGGGTTGTAGGTGACGTCGGACGTCGCCTTACCCTTATGGGCCATAGCATAGGCCGAGAAGGTGGAGCAAGGCCTTCCACCATGTGACGCCGACTGCAACGAAAACCAACGAGATAGTTAGAAATAATATCTAACTTAGTGCTATATATCTAAATAAAAAAGGTGGCGTACCCATGCTTCGGCATATTGGCCCAGGCTCCGGCTGCCTTGGTGGTGGGAGGGGCCTTGCATCATCAAACGTCGTTCCCGGCTAGCTGTGTGCGCCTCGTCCCACTCAGCCGAACACCACCTATCCACCATCTGCTCCCAGCACAGAGGATGTGCGGCGCACCAATGTGGAATCATCTGCAAAGTAAACACGTAAAGTGCATATCAGAAGATAAAATAAAATTCATGTATGGAGTACTGGTACCAAACATGCATGACTTTACCTGCAGGTACTGCTCCCTGGTCAACGACATGGTTCGGGCTTGAGTTTTGGTCACCTTCTCCCCAAGGACGGAGCCGTGGTAGGTGATGATGGCCTGGATGCGGGCCTCATAGTGCATGTCCACGACGAGCTTCTTACAGCTCGTGGTGGCCACCACATCCGCCCTAGCCTCGTATCCAGCATCGCATCTGAAGAAATCCTGCATACAAAAACGATGTATCCATACATTATTTCAAGAATTTGCAACGAATGCGACATATTTTACATTATACTAAGACTTACCCACAGCTCTTGCTTCACCCGCTCCGCCTTGTTATTGAATTCCCTGCCGTCCCGGTCTACTGCATCGGGGGCGACGGCGTAGTGGTCAAAGGTGAAGGCTGGGCCCGTCACTCCGGCGTACTCCACAAGTCCAGGGAAGTGTTCCCTGCACAGCAGGCCGAGGATGCCATTGGGGGGGCGACGATGACCCCCAGCATAATCCAAAACCGTCCAAGACCTGTCCAAGTGATAAATAAAAAGTATTAGTTTATATTATGATTTTGAACACATAATATGAACAAGAATGAAGAACATAAAGTTACATACCTCTCCCCTTCCGGCCGAATCAGCGGCCGTCTGTCCCGAAGTATGGGACGCTGAGGGAGACTCGCGGGGCCTCGCAGGTAGATGCTCCTCGAACTAGAGCCGCTTGAACCTGAGGCGTCCTGCTGCTGGTCGTCGTCGTCCTGAGGCGCCGCCTGCTGCTGCGTTGCCTGCTCTGCCTCGTCCTGTTGCGCTGCCTGCTCTGCATCGTCCGCCGTCCTACTCCTCCTCCCCCTCCTCCTCCTCAGGAAACCGCCCACCATATTTGTCCAACAACCTGCAATTAAGAGTAAACAAATAAGCACATATAAAAAGATGTATTTAAAAACAGGTGCGAAATAAAAAGTCAAGTTAATACAAAAGAAACACAAGTCTGTTAATACAAAAGCCTAGCAACAGAAAATTTCGGCAGCACCTCCCCTGCACGGGGAGGTTTCAAAATCCTGCAAATAAAACTATCAGCACGATGGCTGACATCCACGCATAATTCAACGGCACGATGGCCGGCAATCCACAATACTACATATTAACCTAATCATGCACGTATATAATTAACTTAATATTAAAACTAATCATTTCATATAAATCATACACGTATAACATAAATCAAGTAATCACCTTAGAGGTTTCGGCACGGGCGAGGCGACGGGGCGCGGGCGAGACGACGGGGCGCGGGCGAGACGACGGGTCGTGGGCGAGGGCACGGCGGGGAAACGGCGGGGTCACGACGAGGAGTGCGGCGGGGGCACGGGCGGGGGCGGTGGGCGAGGAAACGGCGGGGGCACGGGCGAGGGGTTAGGCGAGGGGCACGACGACGGGCGAGGGCGCGACACGACGAGGGGCACGGCACAGCGAGCGCGAGGGCGAGCGCGGGCACAACACGACGAGCGCGGACACGGCACGGCGAGCGCGGGCACGGCACGGCGAGCGCGAGGGCGCGACACGACGAGGGGCACGGCACGGCGAGCGCGAGGGTGAGCGCGGGCACAACACGACGAGCGCGGACACGGCACGGCGAGCGTAGGCACGGCACGGCGAGCGCGGGCAACGGCACGGCGAGCGCGGGCACGGCGGGCGCGGCTTCGGCGAGCGCGAGGGCGAGCGCGGGCGCGCGGCGGCGGCACGAGAGAGCGCGCGGGCGAGGGCGCGCGATGGCGGCGGGCACGGGAGCGCGCTCGGGCGAGGGCGCGCGGAGGCGGCGCGGGCACGGGCGCGCGGCGGCGGCGAGGGAGCGCGCACGGGCGCGCGGCGGCGGCGCAGGCGAGGGGGCACGGCGGCGGCGCGGGCGCGAGGAACGGTACGGCAGCGGCGGCGAGGGAGCGGCGACGGTGAGGGCGTGGCGTCGGCGGCGGCGTTGAGTGAGTGAGAGAGAGAGAGTGAGGAAGATGCCCGCTGGCCGTTGTATGTAGGGCGCTTTGCCGAGTGCCCGTGATCTGGCACTCGGCAAAGTTTTTTTTAATTTTAAAATAAGCTTTGCCGAGTGCCAGATCGCTGGCACTCGGCAAAGCCGTCTTTGCCGAGTGTCCCTTGGGCGACACTCGGCAAAGACTCTTTCCCTATTCTTTGCCGAGTTCCACGCAGCTGGCACTCGGCAAAGGAAGCTTTGCCGAGTGTCTTATCCAGACACTCGGCAAAGTATATTTTTATTTTTTTGATTTTGTCTCCCAAACTTTTTGTGGTATGTTCCTACACTATGTAGACCTACATGTATCATTTGTGGACAATTATAACATAGTTTTCAATCGTTAGTAGATTTAGTTTGTTTTTTTGAAATTCTTCGGAAAATTCAAATTTGAACTGCAGGTCACTCAAAACTTGGAAAACCGTGCATGAAAAAATGATATTCATGTTACTTAGCATAAGTTACGACCGATTTCAGATGCGTACCGGAAACTTCGAGCAACATGCTCACTAAACATGGCCGTCAACTTGGCATGCACATGTTTAAAAATTGTATAAAACACAAACAAAGTCAGAAAATCATGAAACTTGTCCACGTGTCATGATATCATATGTAGAGGATGTGATAAAAATTTTAGAATGTTTGGAGAAAGTTGTGAGACACTATGTGTAGAAACCTAAGAGGACTACACATGAAATCATAGAGTTTCAATGTGAATCTAGAAGGTTTCTACACATAGTGTCTCACAACTTTCTCCAAACATTCTAAATTTTTTATCACAGCCTCTACATATGATATCATGACACGTGGACAAGTTTCATGATTTTCTGACTTTATTTGTGTTTTATACAATTTTTAAACATGTGCATGCCAAGTTGACGGCCATGTTTAGTGAGCATGTTGCTCGAAGTTTCCGGTACGCTTCTGAAATCGGTCGTAACTTATGCTAAGTAACATGAATATCATTTTTTCATGCACGGTTTTCCAAGTTTCGAGTGACCTGCAGTTCAAATTTGAATTTTCCGAAGAATTTCAAAAAACGAACTAAATCTACTAACGATTGAAAACTATGTTATAATTGTCCACAAATGATACATGTAGGTCTACATAGTGTATGAACATTCCACAAAAAGTTTGGGAGACAAAATCAAAAAAATAAAAATATACTTTGCCGAGTGTCTGGATAAGACACTCGGTAAAGCTTCCTTTGCCGAGTGCCAGCTGCGCGGCACTCGGCAAAGAAGCATCTTTGCCGAGAGCCGACGGTTGGCACTCGGCAAAGACTGACGGCCGTCAGCTTTGGGACGGCCGCTGACGGCCCTTTGCCGAGAGCCCCCTTTGCCGAGTGTTTGACACTCGGCAAACATGTATTTACCGAGTGCGGACCTGTACCGAGTGTCCTACGCTCGGTAAAGACGCTCGTTACCGAGAGCCGAGCTTTGCCAAGTGCGGCTCTCGGCAAAGCCATCGTTGCCGAGTGCCCGAGAAAAGGCACTCGGCAAAGCGTCCAGCACTCGGCAAAGGCTCGGATTCCGGTAGTGTATAGATAGCCAAACGGCGGCCCGGCACGGGCCAGACGTCCGCAGGCCACAACTCTAGCCCAGGCACGTCATGTCGGCCTGCTGACTGTGCCGGGCCAACACGTTAGCTCGTTGGCCCATTTGATTAAATCAGCGTAAAATGTTAAAAAAAGTGTGAAAGACACTAGGTGAAGCTGTCTAACCACTAGAACGTCATGCTCAGATGCTTTTAATATTAAATATAAATTATATATATGTATATACGTTTTAAATAAAAAATATAATCGTGTCGGACCGGACAGCACTATGGACCGAGGCTACAACCTAAGCACGACGTTCTTGACTCTTGTAAGCATTAGGTTGTTTTTGAGACCACATTGGCGCAATGGACACCATGATGTTTAAGGTTGCTGAATTAGATGGAGCAAAAATGATTTGTCACACTAACAGTAAAATTAAAGGTTATTTATTGGTTTTAAGCGTTATTAATTGCTACGAAGTAGCATAATTTATATGGAGCGCATCCAGTTTTTATTAATGCCTGACTTTAGCAATCACTTCATATTTTGATCTATCTTTTTTTAAAATTTGAGTTCATGTGACTTATTTTAGAAACTTGAGCTCGTAAACTTTCTCTTATTTGGTCTATATACGGTGGAATTATGTCATTTATAATCTCTATTCATTTAGTCAGTCGTTGTGAATTTTTTTTAATCGCTCACTTCATTGGCTCTATTGTACCAAGACATATTACATGGAGTAAACAATAATATCAGATAGCCAAATCAAAAATATTATACAGAGAGCGGAGACAATCAATAAAAAATCTTTAAAAATTTTTGATGGATAATTTGCGTGAGTATTATTGTAAGCCGTCGCAACGCACGGGCAACCGACTAGTATATATATACTAGTCACTTGCCTGTGCGTTGCGACGGCTTACAACAATACCCATGTAAACTAGTGAAAGGGAAATAGGGTCAAACCTTTTCCAATAAGAATTTTGGTGGTTGAATTGCCCAACACAAATTATTGGACTAACTAGTTTGCCCTAGAAAACATGTCCTACAGGTGCCAAAGGTTCACAACAAACCAATACAAGTCAAAAGAAAGGGTTCAAATAAAAGGAGCAAAGTTCAACCGAAGGTAGCCCTGGTCTGGCGCACCGGACTGTCTGGTGTGCCACCGGACAGTGTCCGGTGCACCAAGGAATCCAACTCCGAACTTGCCAGTCTCGGGAATTTTGGAGGCTGCTCCGCTAAAATTCACCAAACTGTCTGGTGTAACACCGGACTGTCCGGTGTGCCAGCGGAGCAACGGCTACTTCGCGCCAACGGTCGACTGCAGAACGCATTCAATGCGCTACAGTGCGCACCAGAGTCAGAGCAGCGTCAGAAGGCACACCGGACAGTGTATAGTGACTGTCCGGTGAGCCACCGGACTGTCCGGTGACCCAGAAGACAGAAGCTCCAACGGTCGAACCCTAACGGTCGGTGACGTGGCTGGCGCACCGGACTGTCTGGTGCGCCATTCGACAGCAGCCTCCACCAAACGGCTAGTTTGGTGGTTGGGGCTATAAATACCCCAACCACCCCACCATTCATGGCATCCAAGTTTTCCACCTTCCAACACCTTACAAGAGCTATAGCATTCAATTCTAGACACAACCAAAGAGATCAAATCATCTCCCAAGTCCGGAATCACTCCAAATCAAATAGTGACTAGAGAGAGTGACATTTGTGTTCATTTGAGCTCTTGCGCTTGGATTGCTTCTTTTCTTTCTCATTCTTTCTTGTGTTCAACTCAATTGTAACCAAGGCAAGAGACACCAATTGTGTGGTGGTCCTTGCGGGGACTTAGTGTCCCGTGTGATTGAGAAGAGAAGCTCACTCGGTCTAAGTGACCGTTTGAGAGAGGAAAAGGGTTGAAAGAGACCCGGTCTTCGTGACCACCTCAACGGGGAGTAGGTTTGCAAGAACCGAACCTCGGTAAAACAAATCATCGTGTCACACCCTTGATTTGCTTGTGATTTGTTTTTACCCTCTCTCTCGGACTCTATTTTAACTCTAACGCTAACCCTGGCTTGTAGTTGTGCTTAAACTTTGTAAATTTCAGATTCGCCCTATTCACCCCCCTCTAGGTGATTTTCAATTGGTATCAGAGCCCGATGTTTCATTAGAGCCTAACCGCTCGAAGTGATGTCGGGAGATCACACCAAGAAGGAGATGGGAACCGGCGACAAGCCTGTTACACGCCACGGGAAGGCTCCATCGGGAGAGTCCCACAACAAGGGGAAGGATAAGGCATCCTCCTCACAAAAGTCGCATCGGAGTGGCGACAAGAAGAAGAAGATGAGGGAAGTGGTCTACTATGAGACCGACTCTTCATCGCCATCCACCTTCGGCTCCGACGCGCCGTCCGTAACTTCTAAGCGCCATGAGCGTAAGAAGTTTAGTAAGATTCCCCTACGCCACCCTCGTATTTCAAAGCGTACTCCTTTACTTTCCGTTCCATTAGGCAAACCACCGGTTTTTGACGGTGAAGATTATAATATGTGGAGTGACAAAATGAGGCATCATCTAACCTCACTCCACACTAGCATTTGGAACGTTGTTGAGTTTGGTGTACAGGTACCATCCGTAGGGGATGAAGACTATGATTCGGACGAAGTGGCCCAAATCCAACACTTTAACTCCCAAGCCACTACTATACTCCTCGCCTCTCTAAGTCGAGAGGAGTATAATAAAGTGCAAGGGTTGAAGAGCGCAAAGGAAATTTGGGACGTGCTCAAGACCGCACACGAAGGAGACGAAGTGACCAAGATCACCAAGCGGGAGACGATCGAGGGGGAGCTCGGTCGCTTCATGCTTCACCAAGGAGAGGATCTGCAAGCCATGTACAACCGCTTGAAGACCTTGGTGAACCAAGTGCGCAACCTCGGGAGCACCAAATGGGATGACCATGAGATGGTCAAGGTTATTCTAAGATCCCTCGTTTTTCTTAACCCTACGCAAGTTCAATTAATTCGAGGTGATCCTAGATACACGCTAATGTCTCCCAAGGAAGTCATAGGTAAATCTATGAGCTTTGAGCTAATGATCAAAGGCTCCAAAAAGATCATCGAGCAAGGCGCATCCTCCTCCGTGCCCGAAGCACAACCCGTTGCATTCAAAGCAACGGAGGAGAAGAAAGAAGATTCTACTCCAAGTAGAATCCCCATCGACGCCTCCAAGCTCGACAACGAGGAAATGGCGCTCATCATCAAAAGCTTTCGCCAAATCCTCAAGCAAAGGAGGGGGGAGGATTATAAGCCCCGCTCCAAGAAGGTTTGCTACAAATGTGGTAAGCCTGGTCACTTTATTGCAAGATGTCCTATTTCTAGTGATAGTGACAGGGGCGACGACAAGAAGGGGAGAAGAAAGGAAAAGAAGAAGTACTACAAGAAGAAGGGCGGCGATGCCCATGTTTGCCGGGAGTGGGACTCCGACGAGAGCTCCACCGACTCCTCCTCCGACGAGGATGCCGCCAACATCACCGTCAACAAGGGACTCCTCTTCCCCAACGTCGGCCAAAAGTGCCTCATGGCAAAGGACGGCAAAAAGAAGAAGGTTAAATCCAAATCCTCCACTAAATATGCAACCTCTAGTGATGAGAATAATTCTAGTGATGATGAGGACAATTTGCTTACTCTTTTTGCCGATCTTAACATGCAACAAAAGAAAAAATTGAACGAATTAATTAGTGCTATTCATGAGAAGGATGAACTCTTGGACACCCAAGAGGACTTCCTAATTAAGGAAAACAAGAAGCATGTTAAGGTTAAGAATGCTTATGCTCTAGAAGTAGAAAAATATGAAAATTTATCTAGTGAGTTAAGCACTTGTCATGATTTGATTGCCAACCTTAGGAATGAGAATGCTAAATTAATTGCTAAGGTTGATTCAAATGTATGTGATGATTCATATGCCAATCTTAGAAATGATCATGCTATTTCTATTGCTACGATTGAAAAATTAAATGCCTCTCTTGCTAGCCTTAGAAATGAAAATGAAAAACAAATTGCTAAGGCTAATGAATTAAATGTTTGCAATGCTTCCATTTCCAATCTTAGAGATGAAAATGCCATATTACATGCTAAGATTGTTGAATTAAATTCTTGCAAACCATCTACATCTACCATTGAGCATGTTTCTATTTGCACTAGATGTAGCGATGTTGACATTGATGCTATTTATGATCACATGGCTTTAATTAAACAACAAAATGATCATATAGCAAAATTAGATGCTAAAATTGCCGAGCATGAGCTAGATAATGAAAAATTTAAATTTGCTCGTAGTATGCTTTATAGTGGGAGACGCCCTGGCATCAAGGATGGCATTGGCTTTCAAAAGGGAGACAATGTCAAACTTAATGCCCCTCCTAAAAGATTATCTAACTTTGTTAAGGGTAAGGCTCCCATGCCTCAGGATAACGAGGGTTACATTTTGTACCCTGCCGGTTATCCCGAGCATAAGATTAGGAGAATTCATTCTAGGAAGTCTCACTCTGGCCCTAATCATGCTTTTATGTATAAGAGTGAGACATCTAGTTCTAGGCAATCAACCCATGCTAAATTGCCTAAGAAGAAAACTCCTAAAGCATCAAATAATCATAATGTTTCATTTAGAACTTTTGATGCTTCCTATGTGCTTACTAACAAATCCGGCAAGGTAGTTGCCAAATATGTTGGGGCCAAACACAAGGGATCAAAGACTTGTGTTTGGGTACCCAAAGTTCTTGTATCTAATGTCAAAGGACCCAAAACAGTTTGGGTACCCAAAATCAAGAACTAAACTTGTTTTGTAGGTTTATGCATCCGGGGGCTCAAGTTGGATCATTGACAGCGGGTGCACAAACCATATGACTGGGGAGAAAAAGATGTTCTCCTCCTACGAGAAAAACCAAGATCCCCAACGAGCTATCACATTCGGGGATGGAAATCAAGGTTTGGTCAAAGGATTGGGTAAAATTGCTATATCACCTGACCACTCTATTTCCAATATTTTTCTTGTAGATTCTTTAGATTACAACTTGCTTTCTGTTTCCCAATTATGTAAAATAGGTTACAACTGTCTTTTCACGGATACAGGTGTTACTGTCTTTAGAAGAAGTGATGATTCAGTAGCTTTTAAGGGAGTATTGGAGGGTCAGCTATACTTAGTTGATTTCAATAGAGCTGAACTCGATACCTGCTTAATTGCTAAGACTAACATGGGTTGGCTCTGGCATCGCCGACTAGCCCACGTTGGGATGAAGAATCTTCACAAGCTTCTAAAGGGAGAGCACATTTTGGGTCTAACAAATGTGCATTTTGAGAAAGACAGGATCTGTAGCGCATGCCAACCAGGGAAGCAAGTTGGTGTTCATCATCCACATAAGAACATCTTGACGACTGACAGGTCACTCGAGCTCCTCCACATGGACCTATTCGGCCTGATCGCTTACATAAGCATCGGCAGGAGTAAGTACTGTCTAGTTATTGTGGATAACTATTCTCGCTTCACTTGGGTATTCTTTCTACAGGATAAAACTCAAACCCAAGAGACCTTAAAAGGATTCTTGAGACGAGCTCAAAATGAGTTCGGCTTGAGGATCAAGAAAATTAGAAGCGACAATGGGACGGAGTTCAAGAATTCACAAATAGAAGGCTTTCTTGAGGAGGAGGGCATCAAGCATGAGTTCTCTTCTCCCTACACGCCACAACAAAATGGTGTAGTCGAGAGGAAGAATAGGACTCTATTGGACATGGCAAGGACCATGCTTGATGAGTACAAGACTTCGGATCGGTTTTGGGCCGAGGCGGTCAACACCGCATGCTACGCCATCAACCGATTGTATCTACACCGAATCCTCAAGAAGACATCATACGAACTCCTCACCGGTAAAAAGCCCAATGTTTCATATTTTAGAGTCTTTGGTAGCAAATGTTTTATTCTTGTTAAAAGAGGTAGAAAATCAAAATTTGCTCCTAAGGCTGTAGAAGGCTTTTTACTAGGATATGATTCAAACACAAGGGCATATAGAGTCTTTAACAAGTCCACTTGACTAGTTGAAGTTTCTTGTGACATTGTGTTTGATGAGACTAACGGCTCCCAAGTGGAGCAAGTTGATCTTGATGAATTAGATGATGAAGAGGCTTCGTGCGTCGTGCTAAGGAACATGTCCATTGGGGATGTATGTCCTAAGGAATCCGAAGAGCCCATTCAAGCACAAGATCAACCATCCTCCTCCATGCAAGCATCTCCACCAACTCAAGATGAGGATAAGGCTCAAGATGATGAAGAAGAAGATCAAGAAGATAAGCTACCTCAAGAAGACGACAATGATCAAGAGGGAGATGCAAATGATCAAGACAAGGAGGATGAGCAAGTTCCAAGACCACCACACCCAAGAGTCCACCAAGCAATCCAACGAGATCACCCCGTGAACACCATCCTAGGAGATATTCATAAGGGGATAACTACTCGATCTTGTGTTGCTCATTTTTGTGAACACTACTCTTTTGTTTCCTCTATTGAGCCACACAGGATAGAGGAAGCACTTCAAGATTCGGATTGGGTGCTGGCGATGCAAGAGGAGCTCAACAACTTCAAGAGGAATGAGGTATGGCATTTAGTTCCACGTCCTAACCAAAATGTTGTAGGAACCAAGTGGGTCTTCCGCAACAAACAAGACGAGCATGGTGTGGTGACAAGGAACAAGGCACGACTTGTGGCCAAAGAGTACTCACAAGTCGAAGGTTTGGATTTCGGTGAAACCTATGCACCCGTAGCTAGGCTTGAGTCAATTCGAATATTACTTGCCTATGCTACTCACCATGACTTTAAGCTGTACCAAATGGACGTGAAGAGTGTCTTCCTCAACGGACCTATCAAAGAAGAGGTCTATGTTGAGAAACCTCCCGGCATTGAAGATAGTGAGTATCCTAACCATGTTTACAAACTCTCTAAGGCGCTTTATGGGCTTAAGCAAGCCCCAAGAGCATGGTATGAATGCCTAAGAGATTTTCTTATCACTAATGGCTTCAAAGTTGGAAAGGTCGATCCTACTTTATTCACTAAAACCATTGAGAATGATTTGTTTGTATGCCAAATTTATGTTGATGATATCATATTTGGGTCTACTAACAAATCTATTTGTGAAGAATTTAGTAGGATCATGATTCAAAAATTCGAGATGTCTATGATGGGGGAGTTGAAGTATTTTCTAGGCTTTCAAGTCAAGCAACTCCAAGAGGGCACCTTCATCAGCCAAACGAAGTATATTCAAGATATTCTTACCAAGTTTGGAATGAAGGATGCCAAGCCCATCAAGACACCCATGGGAACCAATGGACATCTCGACCTCGACACGGGAGGTAAATCCGTAGATCAAAAGGTATACCGGTCGATGATAGGTTCTTTACTCTATTTATGTGCTTCTCGACCGGACATTATGCTTTCCGTATGCATGTGTACAAGGTTCCAAGCCGACCCTAAGGAAGTTCACCTTAGGGCCGTGAAGCGAATCTTGAGATATTTAGTTCAAACACCTAAGTTTGGTCTTTGGTACCCCAAGGGATCCTCATTTGATTTATTAGGATATTCCGATGCTGATTGGGCAGGGTGTAAGATTAAAAGGAAGAGCACATCAGGGACTTGTCAGTTTCTAGGAAGATCCCTGGTGTCTTGGGCTTCAAAGAAACAAAACTCAGTAGCTCTTTCTACCGCCGAAGCCGAGTACATTGCCGCAGGCCATTGTTGCGCACAATTGCTTTGGATGAGGCAAACCCTTAGGGACTATGGCTACAAGTTTAGCAAAGTCCCTCTCCTATGTGACAATGAGAGTGCAATCCGCATGGCGGATAATCCTGTTGAACACAGCCGCACTAAGCACATAGCCATTCGGTATCACTTTCTGAGAGATCACCAACAAAAGGGGGATATCGAGATAGCCTACATAAATACCAAAGATCAATTGGCCGATATCTTTACCAAGCCTTTAGATGAGCAATCCTTTACCAAACTTAGGAATGAGCTAAATATTCTTGATTCTAGGAATTTTGATTGATTCCTTGCACACATAGCTCATTTATATACCTTTGATCATATCTCTTTTTATATCTATGACTAATGTGTTTTCAAGTATCATCTTATGCTTAGTCATAGGTATTGAAAGGAAAATGGAGTAGTCGGCAAAGAAGGCGCTTCCACTCAACTCCAATTGTGTTTGCCGGTACTCCGCTTCGTTCTCCACTTTGGTATAATCTTCACTCATATTTTTGTGTTTGCCAAAGGGGGAGAAAGTTTTTAAAGGGCTTATATTTCACTCACAAGTATCCGTTTTTGGCGATTCATGCCAAAGGGGGAGAAAGTATGAGCCCAAAGCAAAAGGACCGCACCACCACCAAATTCTTATTGTGTTCAAAAGGGGGAGAAAGTAGTATCTTCAAAAAATTGCAAAACCCTCTTGAACACTAAGAGGAGAATTTTATTTAGGGGGAGCTTTGTTTTAGTCAAAGGAAAAGCATTTGAGACAAGGGGAGAAAATTTCAAATCTTAAGAATGCTTTCTTAATCTTATTCATATACCTTTGACTATTTGCAAAAGGCTTTTGAAATGACTTTTACAAAAATTTGCAAAACAAAACTCGTGGTGCAAATGTGGTCCAAAATTTTAATAAAGAAGAAAACCATCCAAGCACATCTTTTGAGATAAGTATATTGGTTTCAATTCCAAGTAACCTTTGCACTTACATTATACAAACTAGTTCAATTCTGCACTTTTATATTTGCTTTGGTTTGTGTTGGCATCAATTACCAAAAAGGGGGAGATTGAAAGGAAAATAGGGTCAAACCTTTTCCAATAAAAATTTTGGTGGTTGAATTGCCCAACACAAATTATTATACTAACTAGTTTGCTCTAGAAAACATGTCCTATAGGTGCCAAAGGTTCACAACAAACCAATACAAGTCAAAAGAAAGGGTTCAAATAAAAAGGAGCAAAGTTCAACCGAAGGCAGCCCTGGTCTGGCGCACTGGACTGTCCGGTGCACCACCGGACAATGTCCGATGCACCAGGGAATCCAACTCCGAACTTGTCAGTCTCGGGAATTCTGGAGGCCGCTCCGCTAAAATTCACCGGACTGTCTGGTGTAACACCGGACTGTCCGGTGTGCCAGCGGAGCAACGGCTACTTCGCGCCAACGGTCGACTGCAGAACGCATTCAATGCGCTACAGTGCGCACCAGAGTCAGAGCAGCGTCAGAAGGCGCACCGGACAGTGTATAGTGACTGTCCGATGAGCCACCGGACTGTCCGGTTACCCAGAAGACAGAAGCTCCAACGGTCGAACCCTAACGGACGGGTGACGTGGCTGGCGCACCGGACAGTGTCCGGTGGCGCACCGGACTGTCCGGTGCGCCATTCGACAGTAGCCTCCACCAAACGGCTAGTTTGGTGGTTGGGGCTATAAATACCCCAACCACCCCACCATTCATGGCATCCAAGTTTTCCACCTTCCAACACCTTACAAGAGTTATAGCATTCAATTCTAGACACAACCAAAGAGATCAAATCCTCTCCCAAGTCCGGAATCACTCCAAATCAAATAGTGACTAGAGAGAGTGACATTTGTGTTCATTTGAGCTCTTGCGCTTGGATTGCTTCTTTTCTTTCTCATTCTTTCTTGTGATCAACTCAATTGTAACCAAGGCAAGAGACACCAATTGTGTGGTGGTCCTTGCGGGGACTTAGTATCCCGTGTGATTGAGAAGAGAAGCTCACTCGGTCTAAGTGACCGTTTGAGAGAGGGAAAGGGTTGAAAGAGACCCGGTCTTCGTGACCACCTCAACGGGGAGTAGGTTTGCAAGAACCGAACCTCGGTAAAACAAATCATCGTGTCACACCCTTGATTTGCTTGTGATTTGTTTTTACCCCCTCTCTCGGACTCTATTTTAACTCTAACGCTAACCCCGGCTTGTAGTTGTGCTTAAACTTTGTAAATTTTAGATTCGCCCTATTCACCCCCCCCCCCTCTAGGCGACTTTCAACTAGCTATCAAAAAAATTTCAAGATTTTTACCGATTGTCTCCGCTCTCAGTATAATATTTTTTTGATTTGGCTAACTGATATTATTGTTTACTCCGTCCAATATGTCTTGGTACAACACGATAAATGAAGTGAGCGATTAGAATAGAGTTCACAACGACTGACTGAACGAACAGAGATTATAAAATGATATAATTCCACCATACATAGACCAAATAAGAGAAAGTTTGTGAGCTCAAGTTTCTAAAATAAGTCATATGAACTCAAACTTATAAAAAAGATAGATCAAAATATGGAGTGATTGCTAAAGTCAGGCATCAATAAAACTGGATGCACTCGATATAAATTATGCTACTACGCAGCAATTAGTAATGTTTAAAACCAACAAATAACATTTTATTTTACTGTTAGTGTGACAAATCATTGTTGCTCCATCCAATTTAGCAATCTCAAACACCATTGAGTCTATTGCGTCAATGTGGTCTCAGAAACGACCTAATGCTTGCAAGAGCCAAGAACGTCGTGCCGTGGTTGGGCTGTAGCCTCGGGCTGTAGTTAGAGATGTCCAAACGGGCCGTCCGACCCGATCCGGCCCGGGCCCGGTGAAGCCCGGCCCGTTTTGGGCCCGGCTCGCTAGGCACGATTAGAAAACCGGGCCGGGCCGGTTAAGCACGCGGGCTCAATTTCTTGTCCGAACCCGGCCCGCAACGGGCCTGGCCGGCCCGTTTAGCACGAAAAAGCGGGCCGAAAAGCGGGCTATGCGGGCCGAAAAGCACGTTTTAGTGTAAAAAAAGCGGGCTTAACGGGCTTAAAGCTAAACGGACCGTGCCGGGCTAGCCCACCGTGCCTAATTTCTTGTCCGAGCCCGGCCCGCTTATTCGTGCCGGGCTGGCCCGGGCCCGCATATAACCGGGCCGTGCCGGGCTTGGACCGGGCCCAAAAAGCGGGCTTCGTACCGGGCTCGCGGGCCTCGTGCTTATTGGACATCTATAGCTGTAGTGCTGGCCCGGCCCGACACGATTATATATTTTTATTTTACAAAAAATTATATACATATATATTATTTATATTCAATATTAAAAACATTTGAGTATGATGTTCTACTAGTTAGACAGCTTCACCCAGTGTCTCCCACCCTTCTTCCATCAGGGCATGAGTTCGAACCCCACCTCCTGTACCGTTTTTCAACATTTTGCGCTATTTAATCAAATAGGCCGACGGGCTAACGGGTTGGCCCGACACAATCAGCAGGTCGGTATGACGTGCCTGGGCAAGAGTTATGGCCCACGGGCGTCTGGCCCGTGTCGGGCCACCGTTTGACCATCTATAGGCGTGCATCGAGTTAATTTAAAATAGCTGTGAGGGGTTATTTATAAAAAAATGATGTGGGACGACCGTTGAAACTGGTGCTTTAAGTATAGTATAGATATACTCCTTCCATGCATATGAGTTTGTCTTTCTAGTTTTTAAGTCAAATTATTTAAACTTACCAACAATATTGTCGGGGGCCATAATTAGGGGTACCCTCAAGGCTCCTAATTCTCAGCTGGTATCTGAAAGGGAAATGTGCCCTTGGGCCATTTCTAAGTATTTTGGTGATTTAGTGCCCAACACAGGTGCCTAATTGTAAAATGGCGGACAAAGTACAAATCAAGGATAAAGGTATGTTTCTCAGACTTAGTCCATTGTTTTATGGACTAATGTATTGTGTCTAAGTGCTGGAAACAGAAAAAATCGAGTTGGAAAAGAGATGGCTCGAGCATCCAAAAGTCTGCCCAGTCTGGGGGCACCGGACTGTCCGGTGTGCACCGGACAGTGTCCGGTGCGCCAGGCTGGCTCGGCGTGAAGTGGCTGCTCTCGGGAATTCACCGGCGACGTACGGCTAAAATTCACCGGACTGTCCGGTGTGCACCGGACTGTCCGGTGAGCCAACGGTCGGCCGGGCCAACGGTCGGCCGCGCAATCTGCGCGGGACACGTGGCCGAGCCAACGGCTAGAAGACGGCACCGGACTGTCCGGTGTGCACCGGACATGTCCGGTGCGCCAACGGCTCCCAGATCTACAATGGTCGGCAACGGTCGGCAGCGCCATTTTAGGAAGGAAATCGGGCACCGGACAGTGTCCGGTGTGCACCGGACTGTCCGGTGCCCCCGACGACAGAAGGCAAGATTGGCCTTCCAGATTTGCTCTCAACGGCTCCTAGCTGCCTTGGGGCTATAAAAGGGACCCCTAGGCGCATGGAGGAGGACACCAAGCAACCTTAGAGCATTCTTGATCATCCACACTCATTCTTTGCGCATTTGTTTGTGATTCTAAGTGATTCGAGCTCTGTTCTAGTGAGAACTTTGAGATAGTCATTCGAGCTCGATTCTTGGCCGTGTGTGTGCGCATTTCGCCGTGGATTTGTGTGTGTTGCTTCCCTCCCTTACTCTGTGCTTCTTTGTGATCATATACTTGTAAGGGCAAGAGACTCCAATTTGTGGAGATTCCTTGCAAACGGGATAAAGAAAAGAAAACAAAACACCGTGGTATTCAAGTGGGTCTTTGGACCGCTTGAGAGGGGTTGATTGCAACCCTCGTCCGTTGGGACGCCACAATGTGGAGTAGGCAAGCATTGGTCTTGGCCGAACCACGGGATAAACCACTGTGTCATCGCTGTGATTGATCTTCTGTGGTTTCTGTGTTTTGTTGAGACTTCTCTCTAGCCACTTGGCATTATTTGTGCTAACACTTAACCAAGTTTTGTGGCTTAAGTTTGAAGTTTTACAGGATCACCTATTCACCCCCCCCTCTAGGTGCTCTCAATTGGTATCAGAGCCGTTCTCTTCACAAAGGGACTAACCGCCCGAAGAGATGGATCCTAAGGGGAAGGGTATCGTGATCAACGACAAAGAGAAGGAATCCTTCGTCAACGAGCCGAAGGACGATAAGCCTACCGACTCCGGCTCGGGCCACAGACGGAAGGAAGGGAAGAAGAAGAAGACAAGGCGCATCAAGGAGATCGTCTACTACGACAGCGATGAGTCTACTTCTTCCCAAAAGGACGACGACCACAACGACTACGAGAGAAGGAAACCGGTTAATTCGAACTTTTCCTTTGACTACTCTCGTATTCCGCAAAGTTCAAATTCACATTTGCTCTCCATTCCACTCGGCAAGCCCCCACACTTTGATGGGGAGGACTACGGATTTTGGAGCCACAAAATGCGTAGTCACCTATTCTCTCTCCATCCTAGTATATGGGAGATTGTAGAGAGTGGAATGCACTTTGATAGTTCGGATAGTCCCATGTTCATTAATGAACAAATTCATAAGAATGCACAAGCTACTACTGTTCTTCTAGCTTCTTTGTGCAGGGATGAATACCATAAAGTGAGCGGCTTGGATAACACCAAGCAGATCTGGGACACCCTCAAGATTTCTCATGAGGGGAACGACGTCACCTTGCTCACCAAGATGGAGTTGGTGGAGGGTGAGCTTGGACGGTTCGTGATGATAAGGGGCGAGGAGCCGACGCAAACATACAACCGGCTCAAGACCCTTATCAACAAAATAAGGAGCTACGGAAGCACACGATGGACGGACCACGACGTCGTCCGACTGATGCTAAGGTCCTTTACCGTTCTTGATCCTCATTTGGTAAATAATATTCGTGAAAATCCCAGGTACACCAAAATGTCGCCCGAGGAAGTCCTAGGAAAATTCGTCAGCGGGCGAATGATGATCAAGGAGGCGAGGTATGTGGACGACGCCTTGAATGGACCGATCAACGAGCCGCAACCTCATGCTCTCAAGGCAACGAGGAGCAAGGAGGCACTACCGAGCAAGGTGGCGCAAGTTGAGGCGGCCGGGCTAAATAATGAGGAGATGGCCCTCATCATTAAGCGCTTCAAGACGGCGCTTAAGGGTCGCAAGGGACAGCCAAGCAAGACCAAGACAAAGGAGAAGCGCTCGTGCTTCAAATGTGGTAAGATTGGTCATTTCATTGCTAACTGTCCCGATAATGAAAGTGACCAGGAAAAGGGGAACAAAAGGGAGAAGAAGAAACATTACAAGAAGGCCAAGGGCGAGGCACATATCGGAAAGGAGTGGGATTCGGATTGCTCCTCCTCCGACTCCGACAATGAAGGACTCGCCGCCACCGCCTTCAACAAGTCATCCCTCTTCCCCAACGAGCGTCACACTTGCCTCATGGCAAGGGAAAAGAAAGTAAGCACTCATGATACTAGTACTTATGCTTCTTCAAGTGAGGATGAGTCTAGTGATGATGATGAGATAGATTACTCATGCTTATTCAAGGGATTAGATAGATCTAAAATTAATAAGATTAATGAGTTGATTGATGCTTTGAATGACAAGAATAGGTTACTAGAAAAACAAGAGGATCTTTTATATGAGGAGCATGATAAATTTGTTAGTGCACAAAAAACTCTTGCTCTTGAAATTAAAAGGAATGAAATGCTCTCTAGTGAATTATCTTCCTGTCATGAAACCATTGCTACTTTAAGAAGTGTTAATAATGATTTAAGTGCTAAACTAGAAGTAGCTAGTAAATCTAATTCTTGTGTAGAAATTGTTGAAACTTATAATAGGTGTAAAGATTTTGACATTGATGCTTGTAGTGATCACTTAGTTTCAATTTCAAAATTAAATGAGGAATTAGCTAGTCTTAATGCCCAACTTAAGACTAGCAAGAATGAATTTGACAAGTTAAAATTTGCAAGGGATGCCTACACGATTGGTAGACACCCCTCAATTAAGGATGGACTTGGCTACAAAAGGGAAGCCAAGGACTTGACAAGCCATAAGGCTCCTATCTCTGCCAAGGAGAAAGGGAAGGCCCCTATGGCAACTAGTGCTAAAAAGAACCATGCCTTTATGTACCATGGTAGGAGACAAACTAGAAATGCTTATAGGAGCTATAATGCGTATGATGTTTTTGATTCTCATGCCATGTTTGCTTCTAGTTCTTCCTATATGCATGGTAGAAATATGTCTAGGAGAAATGCTATTCATCATGCGCCTAGGGGGAATATTATTCATGCTCCTAGGAAAGTAGTGAATGAACCTTCTACAATTTATTGTGCTTTAAATGCTTCCTTTGCTATTTGTAGAAAGAATAGGAAAATAGTCGCTAGGAAGTTAGGGGCAAAATGCAAGGGAGACAAAACTTGCATTTGGGTCCCTAAGGATATTTGCACTAACCTTGCAGGACCCAACATGAGTTGGGTACCTAAGACCCAAGCCTAAATTTGCCTTGCAGGTTTATGCATCCGGGGGTTCAAGCTGGATTATCGACAGCGGATGCACAAACCATATGACGGGGGAGAAGAAGATGTTCACCTCCTACGTCAAAAACAAAGATTCCCAAGATTCAATAATATTCGGTGATGGGAATCAAGGCAAGGTAAAAGGGTTAGGTAAAATTGCAATTTCTAATGAACACTCAATCTCCAATGTGTTTTTAGTTGAGTCTCTTGGTTACAATTTGCTATCTGTTAGTCAACTATGCAATATGGGATATAATTGTCTTTTTACAAATGTAGATGTGTCTGTCATTAGAAGAAGTGATGGTTCACTAGCCTTTAAGGGTGTACTAGACGGCAAGCTTTACTTAGTTGATTTTGCAAAAGAAGAGGCCGGTCTAGATGCATGCTTAATGGCTAAGACTTGCATGGGCTGGCTGTGGCATCGCCGCTTAGCTCATGTGGGGATGAAGAACCTCCACAAGCTTCTAAAGGGAGAACACGTGATAGGTCTAACCAATGTTTATTTCGAAAAAGATAGACCTTGTGCAGCTTGTCAAGCAGGTAAACAAGTGGGAGGAGCACATCACAGCAAGAATGTGATGACCACGTCAAGACCTCTGGAGCTGCTGCATATGGACCTCTTCGGACCCGTCGCCTATCTAAGCATAGGAGGAAGTAAGTATGGTCTAGTTATTGTTGAAGACTTTTCCCGCTTCACTTGGGTGTTCTTTTTGTAGGATAAGTCTGAAACCCAAGGGACCCTCAAGCGCTTCCTAAGGAGAGCTCAAAATGAGTTTGAGCTCAAGGTGAAAAAGATAAGGAGCGACAACGGGTCCGAATTCAAGAACCTTCAAGTGGAGGAGTTTCTTGAGGAGGAAGGGATCAAGCACGAGTTCTCCGCTCCCTACACACCTCAGCAAAATGGTGTGGTAGAGAGGAAGAACAGGACGCTCATAGATATGGCGAGGACTATGCTTGGAGAATTCAAGACCCCCGAGTGCTTTTGGTCGGAAGCCATGAACACGGCTTGCCACGCCATCAACAGGGTCTACCTTCACCGCCTCCTCAAGAAGACGTCGTATGAGCTACTAACTGGTAACAAACCCAATGTGTCTTATTTTCGTGTATTTGGGAGCAAATGTTATATTCTTGTGAAGAAAGGTAGAACTTCTAAATTTGCTCCCAAAGCCGTAGAAGGGTTTTTGTTAGGTTATGATTCAAATACAAAGGCGTATAGGGTCTTCAACAAATCATCGGGTTTGGTTGAAGTCTCTAGCGACGTTGTATTTGATGAGACTAATGGCTCTCCAAGAGAGCAAGTTGTTGATTGTGATGATGTAGATGAAGAAGATGTTCCGACGGCCGCTATACAAACCATGGCGATTGGAGAAGTGCGGCCACAGGAACAAGATGAACGAGATCAACCTTCTTCCTCAACAACGGTGCATCCCCCAACTCAAGCCGATGAACAGGTTCATCAAAAGGAGGTGTGTGATCAAGGGGGAGCACAAGATGTGTAACACCCGGATTTTAGGGGTCCAAAACCCGGGGTTAACATAAACACCAGGTATGCTGGGACCAAGTCTCATACATAAGATGTATAGTGGCACAGGATCGAATGTCACATCTTTATATATAACAGGAGTTCTATACAAAATAAATAATTACATTATAAGGAGACAACGGTCCAGCAACCCAAAGTTGACTGGGAGACGACGACCTAGATCTCTCACGAACACTTCACAGCATCCTCCGAGCGCATCATCCTGCGGTACCTGTTCTTGACCTGTGGGGGTGTGTGAGACAGCAAGAGTGAGCTCACATACGTTCATCGCTCAACAAGTTGTGGGGAATAATGTGCATGAACTCGCCAAAGGTGGGAGCTCACGTGAAGTGTAAGGCTTACCAAAGAGGATGGTTAGAGCTGAGCATTGCTTTTAAAGTTGGTCAAAATTTTATTAGCAGTTACTAAGTATAAGTAAATACCAACCCAATTAAATAGTAGAACAAAAGTAACAACTTCACCTGCGATGCAATGCATATGACAAATTGAATTTAAGTTCCATAATTTAATCATGTGAGGGTCCGAGCCGCTCATGACCGTGAGCACGGCTAGTATACTAGTTTTACACTCTGCAGAGGTTGCGCATCTTTACCCACAAGTCGTGTATCCCATGTCGCCAGGGTTTGCAAGGCCCTTAGACACTTCCGAGGTGAATGGCTAGGGATCCACTACGAGGCCTTTACAAAGTTCCACTAGCTTCCGAAAACCCGCTACAGTTTATAGGAAGTTCCAATGCAGGAATCCCTTGCAGGACCGCCATCGCAGCAAAATCCTCCCGAGGGCCTCCCTACACTGACCACTCCCCTACTGCCCTTGCCCCTTTCAGGTAAGGTAGTCTTCCACTAGCTTTCCTAATTAATCAGCCAAGGGGTCCCATTCCTCCCTTGTGGTTGCACTGTTTTCCCGGGTGGTCGCTCCATGTTCCAATTAACATAATGATCTTATCATGAACAGTAAATAACAAATGATAACAAAAGTGTAATCATGAATATTGTATCTCCATACCCAAAACCACATATAGCACTAGCAAGTACTACCCAGAAAGTTCAGTGGTAAACAAGGTATAAAGATAGACAAACTAGGGTAACCTATTGGGTCCCATCAAAATTAACCTATGCAGATCATTATGATTAATTAGAACATGAGTGGGTAAAAGAAGTGATCAAGGGCACAACTTGCCTGGGCCTTGAGAATCCAGGTACCAGGATGATCTTCAAGTGACTCGTGACCTCACCGCTAGTCGTAGTAATACAAACAAACAGTGTAGGCAAAATTTAACATCACACCAAACAAGTAAACAAAATACATAATAATAATCTACACATTAAGATAAGATCACAGGAAAAAGAATTATTAATTTTGGAGTTATAGATTTTAAGTTATGAATTTCCTAAGATTTAAGGTGATTATAATAGGATTAGATGATAAATTAATTTCCCAACAGAGTTCATGTCAAAGCAGTGATTCTAAATGATAGAGAATATTATTACAAAATTTTAGGAATTGGAATGACTCAATTTGGAGCTGAAATGAATTAAATATGAATTATACAAGTTTTAAGATTTATTTTTATACTAGAAATCAATTTTTAATATTAATAATCTTATTTCTCTGTTGTCTGGACTGGGCCCCAATACCCAGAAAGCGCAGGGGCGTTAACACAAAAAGTCCGCAGACTCAGAATTCTCCCTGCGAGGATGGCGGGTTGATTTGGGAAAAAGACAGGGTCTCTTTAGAAAGATTTCCAGGCCGAAGGGGTATCGCGGGACCTCGGCCGTTGGATTACAATCCGAGTGCTCGGATTAGATTTACCTCACTGATGAACCGGTATTAAATACGGGCCACCGGATCCGAGATCCATGGTTAACAATCGTCCACGCCGATGATGCCCTCTTTCCCGTCCGATCCCAATCCGACGGACCAGATCAGGATACACGAAAGGGGTATGTGTGTTCTCATCACAGCCGCACAACCCAGAATCCACGATCCAGCCACCGTCATCCTCCCATCCGCGGTTCCGGTTCTATGTAATCGCCATCAAATCCGGTGCGTCGGTTACGCATCCGACGCCATCTGCCCAAGCGTTTTCCTGCTTCTGATCGCGATCGTTGTTTCGGGGATCAACGGCCCGAGACTGCCCCATCGCCATCCAGCTGAGCCGCGCGGCGGCGCTACTCATCCGCGGTGGCCGACCACCGGCGAGGAGTGCCCGGGGTATTCTAACGGCCGATTCCCAAATAGAACAGGTGATACGCGCGACTGGAAGTGTAACGAGCTTGATGAGGTCCATTACCGGGGGTAGATGTGGCGGTGAACGGCTATCCCCGCACAGGTGGCTTCCGCGGCGGAGATATGGATTCCGGCGAGGAATTCCCCCGCACTTTGCCCTGATTCGCCCCAGAGATGTCGCTGACCACCCCCGCCGCAACTGGACGAACCCAATGGAATCGCCCGCCCAGAGTTTGGTTAGGCGTGGCTTGAAATTCCAGTGCGCGGCGGATTACGGTCCCTTCGCCCTCAATCTCTTCGGTCGGTGGTGCTCAACGAGGTGGGAGAGAGGTGAGGCATGAACTCCCCCGGAGTCTGCTTTATACCAATCAGGAGATTGTCGCGACGCGTGATGCAAGCGACCCCCGATTCCTCCGCGGCCGCGCGCAACGACGCCGTTCGTTTCGGGGAGAAGAACAGAGACGCCCACCTCCCACCGGGGTCCACAAGCCAGCGACAGGAGGAGTCCGCAGGCGCCTGAGAGACGGAGGGCTGGCACACGGGCCCGCGCCACAGAGACTCAATGACCAGGGCGCGCGAGAGCGGATTACTCAGGCTGACGAGTGGGCCCGAGCGCGCAGAGGCTATGCACGCAGGCACGAATTGGGCTGGCGCGGGAGCAAGGGAGATGGGCCGAACCAAGGGGATTTGGCCCAGGAGCGGGTTAGGTGAGTTTTTCTTTTTCTTTTTGTTATAATTCTGTTTTCTATTTCCCTTTTTTTTTATTTCAAGTTTCCAATCTTCAAATTTAAATCTGCTTTGAAATCAAGCACAAGTTAAATGCACAAACAAAGCTATTCCAGCATGATTATGATTTGTTTTATTTTATTTATTTATTATATTATTTAATCAAAATGCTTTCAAATATGAAATTCATACACACTTAACCTAGAGAGTAGGTATTTTAAGAAATGTATTCTCTAATATAAAATTCTTTTAGAGTATAATTATAAATATTCATTTTAACCAAGGGGTAACAAATTCATATAGAGATTCTTTTATTTAAATCTTTATTAGGAACATGTTTATTTTAGGTGATGTTGCATCAAATGTAAGAAAATTTTATTGGAAGGCATTTCTAAAATCACAATCCTTAGAGAACTCTCTAAACTTTGATAAATAAGATTTTGGGTGTTACAAATCCTACCCCCCTTAAAAATAATCTCGTCCCCGAGATTTGTAAGAAAGGGGATGTATACTCATATTGATTTAACACATATGCATAAACAATCTCGGCATGATGCATACCTTATTAGCAAAACACAGGGTCAAATGGACCTTATTATTATTACTAAAATAGTATCTTATCAACTACTAACTAAAGTAACATCTAGGTCTTACAAATCATCATAATTTATATCTATGTAGCTTGGTGAAGCTGGTGGTGGTGGGGGTTGTTGTTGTTGTTGTCTCTCCAACCGTGCTTGCCTTATTTCTTGACGGGCTTGACGTATTTCCTCGCGTTGTTGTCTTATCTGATTCTGCATCTCGGTCACCATGTCTGTTAACTGTTGTATTACCAGTCTTTGGGTAGCAACCACTTGATCGATCTCAACAGGTGGAGGATTTGGAGGGTTCATTTTCTGTTTGTTGTTATGTGATAATCTTTCCTTTCCTGGTATTAACCATGAAAGTTAGAAGTATACGGTAATAGTTTTGCAAAGGAAATTATTCAATAAGCGGAATGAATAAGCTAGTAGCTGGTCATAATTCTGAAGATTCTTTAGTAGGGCTTGGTCTTTGTTCTATGTCCAGATTGGGGTAACCAATCATATAAGGTGAATATCCAAGGGTAAGATAGAATTAGTCAAGATGAGAGATATATATGGGTGAGATAGACTACAAGATGTAGGTTAAAAGTTTGTTTGTTATTAGGTGGGAATAGAAAGGTCATACTATTCATTATGGCACTATGGGTTGGGTTAGCTCATGGTTGAATTGATCCAATGTGCTAAGATAAGTTAATACATGGCTAGTGGGGTCTAATCTCTTCTACTAGTGTCATTAATCTGTTTAAGTGGACCACATTAAGTTAGATAACATTAGACCACAATAGATCAGGTCACATTAGGTAGGATAAGAATTGGATATGACTAGATTAGACTAGTTTAGGCTTAGATAGGTCCAACTGGGTAGAATATGTATTATTAAGATATGTTAGGATGTTTTAAGATTAATTTGATATGTTATGATGAGATAGAATCTCTTGCTAGGTTAAAATTGAGGGGTTATGCAACTATCAGATAGTTGAGGTAGTTGTATATAGCCAAGTTGATCTATCATTCTTAATTTAGTGCGGGGTGAACTAAGTTAAGACTTGTTCTATAGGGGTAGAGTCTAAACTATTCCATCAGTGTTATCTAATATATTTGATAAGTCACTTTAGATTTGATCAGATCTAGGTTAGATTGGTGTGACTAGTTTGACTAGATAAGATCTAATTAATTTGTATTAGATCATGGTTGTTAAACTAGGGTGGATAAGTATGCTTATTAGGATAAGACAGATCCCTAAAGATAAGATAGAATCTTCTGAGGCCAGTTAGATCTATAAGGATAAAATCTTTTCAAGATAAGATGAGTATCTTTTAAGATGAGATGGATCTATTAAGATAAGAGAGAATCTTTTAAGATAAGATGAATTGGTTAGAATGAGATCTTTTAGGATAAGATAAATCTCTTAAGCTAGATATGTTCCAATGGGGATAATCTAGGTTGTCTAGTTATTTTATAAATATATTTTTATACCTATGTGTATATATAGATGCAATTGTGGACATCATTCCACAACTCATCACACTCAATCAAAAATCCAAATCAGGCAAGTATCATAAGAACAAACATTCAAATTCATAGATATCTATAAAAATAGTTTTGTTTTTTTTGTTTTTTTTTTTTGTACCTAAGAATAGGTCTCCTATTCCTAAAGGTCACTTTAGGTTAAGGATTTCAAATTGTGAAATCCACATTTGCCTTTGGAAAGAAAAGATAAGAATAATCAGAGTAAAGCGGAAATAGATGAGAAAAGATTAAGATAAGTTTAGAAAAGAATCAGAGTAGCAGAGGTAAGTAGACAGGGGTTGTCCAGTTCTATCTAGGTTTCGTCCTACAGTCAACATTCCTCTGATACCACTTCTGTAACACCCGGATTTTAGGGGTCCAAAACCCGGGGTTAACATAAACACCAGGTATGCTGGGACCAAGTCTCATACATAAGATGTATAGTGGCACAGGATCGAATGTCACATCTTTATATATAACAGGAGTTCTATACAAAATAAATAATTACATTATAAGGAGACAACGGTCCAGCAACCCAAAGTTGACTGGGAGACGACGACCTAGATCTCTCACGAACACTTCACAGCATCCTCCGAGCGCATCATCCTGCGGTACCTGTTCTTGACCTGTGGGGGTGTGTGAGACAGCAAGAGTGAGCTCACATACGTTCATCGCTCAACAAGTTGTGGGGAATAATGTGCATGAACTCGCCAAAGGTGGGAGCTCACGTGAAGTGTAAGGCTTACCAAAGAGGATGGTTAGAGCTGAGCATTGCTTTTAAAGTTGGTCAAAATTTTATTAGCAGTTACTAAGTATAAGTAAATACCAACCCAATTAAATAGTAGAACAAAAGTAACAACTTCACCTGCGATGCAATGCATATGACAAATTGAATTTAAGTTCCATAATTTAATCATGTGAGGGTCCGAGCCGCTCATGACCGTGAGCACGGCTAGTATACTAGTTTTACACTCTGCAGAGGTTGCGCATCTTTACCCACAAGTCGTGTATCCCATGTCGCCAGGGTTTGCAAGGCCCTTAGACACTTCCGAGGTGAATGGCTAGGGATCCACTACGAGGCCTTTACAAAGTTCCACTAGCTTCCGAAAACCCGCTACAGTTTATAGGAAGTTCCAATGCAGGAATCCCTTGCAGGACCGCCATCGCAGCAAAATCCTCCCGAGGGCCTCCCTACACTGACCACTCCCCTACTGCCCTTGCCCCTTTCAGGTAAGGTAGTCTTCCACTAGCTTTCCTAATTAATCAGCCAAGGGGTCCCATTCCTCCCTTGTGGTTGCACTGTTTTCCCGGGTGGTCGCTCCATGTTCCAATTAACATAATGATCTTATCATGAACAGTAAATAACAAATGATAACAAAAGTGTAATCATGAATATTGTATCTCCATACCCAAAACCACATATAGCACTAGCAAGTACTACCCAGAAAGTTCAGTGGTAAACAAGGTATAAAGATAGACAAACTAGGGTAACCTATTGGGTCCCATCAAAATTAACCTATGCAGATCATTATGATTAATTAGAACATGAGTGGGTAAAAGAAGTGATCAAGGGCACAACTTGCCTGGGCCTTGAGAATCCAGGTACCAGGATGATCTTCAAGTGACTCGTGACCTCACCGCTAGTCGTAGTAATACAAACAAACAGTGTAGGCAAAATTTAACATCACACCAAACAAGTAAACAAAATACATAATAATAATCTACACATTAAGATAAGATCACAGGAAAAAGAATTATTAATTTTGGAGTTATAGATTTTAAGTTATGAATTTCCTAAGATTTAAGGTGATTATAATAGGATTAGATGATAAATTAATTTCCCAACAGAGTTCATGTCAAAGCAGTGATTCTAAATGATAGAGAATATTATTACAAAATTTTAGGAATTGGAATGACTCAATTTGGAGCTGAAATGAATTAAATATGAATTATACAAGTTTTAAGATTTATTTTTATACTAGAAATCAATTTTTAATATTAATAATCTTATTTCTCTGTTGTCTGGACTGGGCCCCAATACCCAGAAAGCGCAGGGGCGTTAACACAAAAAGTCCGCAGACTCAGAATTCTCCCTGCGAGGATGGCGGGTTGATTTGGGAAAAAGACAGGGTCTCTTTAGAAAGATTTCCAGGCCGAAGGGGTATCGCGGGACCTCGGCCGTTGGATTACAATCCGAGTGCTCGGATTAGATTTACCTCACTGATGAACCGGTATTAAATACGGGCCACCGGATCCGAGATCCATGGTTAACAATCGTCCACGCCGATGATGCCCTCTTTCCCGTCCGATCCCAATCCGACGGACCAGATCAGGATACACGAAAGGGGTATGTGTGTTCTCATCACAGCCGCACAACCCAGAATCCACGATCCAGCCACCGTCATCCTCCCATCCGCGGTTCCGGTTCTATGTAATCGCCATCAAATCCGGTGCGTCGGTTACGCATCCGACGCCATCTGCCCAAGCGTTTTCCTGCTTCTGATCACGATCGTTGTTTCGGGGATCAACGGCCCGAGACTGCCCCATCGCCATCCAGCTGAGCCGCGCGGCGGCGCTACTCATCCGCGGTGGCCGACCACCGGCGAGGAGTGCCCGGGGTATTCTAACGGCCGATTCCCAAATAGAACAGGTGATACGCGCGACTGGAAGTGTAACGAGCTTGATGAGGTCCATTACCGGGGGTAGATGTGGCGGTGAACGGCTATCCCCGCACAGGTGGCTTCCGCGGCGGAGATATGGATTCCGGCGAGGAATTCCCCCGCACTTTGCCCTGATTCGCCCCAGAGATGTCGCTGACCACCCCCGCCGCAACTGGACGAACCCAATGGAATCGCCCGCCCAGAGTTTGGTTAGGCGTGGCTTGAAATTCCAGTGCGCGGCGGATTACGGTCCCTTCGCCCTCAATCTCTTCGGTCGGTGGTGCTCAACGAGGTGGGAGAGAGGTGAGGCATGAACTCCCCCGGAGTCTGCTTTATACCAATCAGGAGATTGTCGCGACGCGTGATGCAAGCGACCCCCGATTCCTCCGCGGCCGCGCGCAACGACGCCGTTCGTTTCGGGGAGAAGAACAGAGACGCCCACCTCCCACCGGGGTCCACAAGCCAGCGACAGGAGGAGTCCGCAGGCGCCTGAGAGACGGAGGGCTGGCACACGGGCCCGCGCCACAGAGACTCAATGACCAGGGCGCGCGAGAGCGGATTACTCAGGCTGACGAGTGGGCCCGAGCGCGCAGAGGCTATGCACGCAGGCACGAATTGGGCTGGCGCGGGAGCAAGGGAGATGGGCCGAACCAAGGGGATTTGGCCCAGGAGCGGGTTAGGTGAGTTTTTCTTTTTCTTTTTGTTATAATTCTGTTTTCTATTTCCCTTTTTTTTTATTTCAAGTTTCCAATCTTCAAATTTAAATCTGCTTTGAAATCAAGCACAAGTTAAATGCACAAACAAAGCTATTCCAGCATGATTATGATTTGTTTTATTTTATTTATTTATTATATTATTTAATCAAAATGCTTTCAAATATGAAATTCATACACACTTAACCTAGAGAGTAGGTATTTTAAGAAATGTATTCTCTAATATAAAATTCTTTTAGAGTATAATTATAAATATTCATTTTAACCAAGGGGTAACAAATTCATATAGAGATTCTTTTATTTAAATCTTTATTAGGAACATGTTTATTTTAGGTGATGTTGCATCAAATGTAAGAAAATTTTATTGGAAGGCATTTCTAAAATCACAATCCTTAGAGAACTCTCTAAACTTTGATAAATAAGATTTTGGGTGTTACAAGATGATCACGTGATGGAGGAAGAAGCGCAACCGGCACCTCCAACCCAAGTTCGAACGATGATTCAAAGGGATCATCCCGTCGACCAGATATTGGGTGATATTAGCAAGGGAGTAACTACTCGCTCAAGATTAGTTAATTTTTGTGAGCATTACTCTTTTGTCTCTTCTATTGAGCCTTTCAGGGTAGAAGAGGCCTTGCTAGATCCGGACTGGGTGTTGGCCATGCAGGAGGAACTCAACAACTTCAAGCGCAACGAAGTTTGGACACTGGTGCCTCGTCCCAAGCAAAATGTTGTGGGAACCAAGTGGGTGTTCCGCAACAAACAGGATGAGCACGGAGTGGTGACAAGGAACAAGGCTCGACTTGTGGCTAAAGGTTATGCCCAAGTCGCAGGTTTGGACTTTGAGGAGACTTTTGCTCCTGTGGCTAGGCTAGAATCAATTCGTATCTTGCTAGCATATGCCGCTCACCATTCTTTCAGGTTGTACCAAATGGATGTGAAGAGCGCCTTCCTCAACGGGCCGATCAAAGAGGAGGTGTACGTGGAGCAGCCCCCTGGCTTCGAGGATGAACGGTACCCCGACCATGTGTGTAAGCTCTCTAAGGCGCTCTATGGACTTAAGCAAGCCCCAAGAGCATGGTATGAATGCCTTAGAGACTTTTTAATTGCTAATGCTTTCAAAGTTGGGAAAGCCGATCCAACTCTTTTTACTAAGACTTGCGATGGTGATCTTTTTGTGTGCCAAATTTATGTCGACAACATAATATTTGGTTCTACTAACCAAAAGTCTTGTGAAGAGTTTAGCAGGGTGATGACGCAGAAATTCGAGATGTCGATGATGGGCGAGTTGACCTACTTCCTTGGGTTTCAAGTGAAGCAACTCAAGGACGGCACCTTCATCTCCCAAACGAAGTACACGCAAGATTTGCTAAAGAGGTTTGGGATGAAGGACGCAAAGCCCGCAAAGACGCCGATGGGAACCGACGGACACACCGACCTCAACAAAGGAGGTAAGTCCGTTGATCAAAAAGCATACCGGTCCATGATAGGTTCTTTGCTTTATTTATGTGCTAGTAGACCGGATATTATGCTTAGCGTATGCATGTGTGCTAGATTTCAATCCGATCCGAAGGAGTGTCACTTAGTGGCTGTGAAGCGAATTCTTCGATATTTAGTCGCTACGCCTTGCTTCGGGATCTGGTATCCAAAGGGGTCTAACTTTGACTTGATTGGGTACTCAGATTCCGACTATGCTGGATGTAAGGTCGATAGGAAGAGTACATCGGGGACGTGCCAATTCTTAGGAAGGTCCCTGGTGTCATGGAACTCTAAGAAACAAACCTCTGTTGCCCTATCCACCGCTGAGGCCAAGTACGTTGCCGCAGGACAGTGTTGCGCGCAACTACTTTGGATGAGGCAAACCCTCAGGGACTTTGGCTACAATCTGAGCAAAGTCCCACTCCTATGTGACAATGAGAGTGCTATCCGAATAGCGGAAAATCCTGTTGAGCACAGCCGCACAAAGCACATTGACATCCGGCATCACTTTTTGAGAGACCACTAGCAAAAGGGAGATATCGAAGTGTTTCATGTTAGCACCGAGAACCAGCTAGCCGATATCTTTACCAAGCCTTTAGATGAGAAGACCTTTTGCAGGCTGCGTAGTGAGCTAAATGTCTTAGATTCGCGGAACTTGGATTGAATTGTAGCATACATGTGTTTATGCCTTTGATCATGTTCATTCTGCATTTTGTTGTTTATTGTGGTGCTCAAGTTGTACAAACACTCCCTGGACCTCACAAGTCCGTTGCAAAGTGATGCACTGTTTTAGGGGGAGATGTGTTACAACCTGACCCTTTGAGACTAACCATATGCTTGAGTTTGCTTGTTTTAGTCTCAAAGGAGAATTGAAAGGGAAAAGGTGGACTTGGACCATGAAAGACTTCCACTGCACTCCGATGAGAGGGTAAACTATTCCAAGTTCATCTAATGAACTCTTATTGCCATTTGCTCTTAATTGAAGATTTTGGTGAGGCAATGGGGTTATAGAGCCAAGATTAATCTCGTTTTGGTGTTTGATGCCAAAGGGGGAGAAAATAAAGGCCAAAGCGATAAATGGATCAGCTACCACTTGAGAGATTTTGAAAATAGTAGAATAGAGCTTTTGGTTTGTCAAAACTCTTTTGTTGTCTCTCTTATCAAAAGTTGGCTTCTTGTGGGGAGAAGTATTGATTATGGGAAAAAGGGGGAGTTTTTGAAATCTTTGATCAATCTCTTTTGGAATGACTCTCTTTATGTTTCAACATGTGTGTTTGACTTAGAGATAGAGATTTGAGTTTGATTTGCAAAAACAAACCAAGTGGTGGCATAGAGTGATCCATATATGTCAAAATTGAATCAAAATAATTTGAGTTCTTATTTGAAGTGTTTTTGTACTTGTTCTACTTGCTTTATGTTGTGTTGGCATAAATCACCAAAAAGGGGGAGATTGAAAGGGAAATGTGCCCTTGGGCCATTTCTAAGTATTTTGGTGATTTAGTGCCCAACAAAGGTGCCTAATTGTAAAATGGCGGACAAAGTACAAATCAAGGATAAAGGTATGTTTCTCAGACTTAGTACATTGTTTTATGGACTAATCTATTGTGTCTAAGTGCTGGAAACAGAAAAAATCGAGTTGGAAAAGAGATGGCTCGAGCAGCCAAAAGTCTGCCCAGTCTGGGGGCACCGGACTGTCCGGTGTGCACCGGACAGTGTCCGGTGCGCCAGGCTGGCTCGGCGTGAAGTGGCTGCTCTCGGGAATTCACCGGCGACGTACGGCTAAAATTCACCGGACTGTCCGGTGTGCACCGGACTGTCCGGTGAGCCAACGGTCGGCCGGGCCAACGGTCGGCCGCGCAATCTGCGCGGGACACGTGGCCGAGCCAACGGCTAGAAGACGGCACCGGACTGTCCGGTGTGCACCGGACATGTCCGGTGCGCCAACGGCTCCCAGATCTACAACGGTCGGCAACGGTCGGCAGCGCCATTTTAGGAAGGAAATCGGGCACCGGACAGTGTCCGGTGTGCACCGGACTGTCCGGTGCCCCCGACGACAGAAGGCAAGATTGGCCTTCCAGATTTGCTCTCAACGGCTCCTAGCTGCCTTGGGGCTATAAAAGGGACCCCTAGGCGCATGGAGGAGGACACCAAGCAACCTTAGAGCATTCTTGATCATCCACACTCATTCTTTGCGCATTCGTTTGTGATTCTAAGTGATTCGAGCTCCGTTCTAGTGAGAACTTTGAGATAGTCATTCGAGCTCGATTCTTGGCCGTGTGTGTGCATTTCGCTGTGGATTTGTGTGTGTTGCTTCCCTCCCTTACTCTGTGCTTCTTTGTGATCATATACTTGTAAGGGCAAGAGACTCCAATTTGTGGAGATTCCTTGCAAACGGGATAAAGAAAAGAAAACAAAACACCATGGTATTCAAGTGGGTCTTTGGACCGCTTGAGAGGGGTTGATTGCAACCCTCGTCCGTTGGGACGCCACAACGTGGAGTAGGCAAGCGTTGGTCTTGGTCGAACCACGGGATAAACCACTGTGTCATCTCTGTGATTGATCTTCTGTGGTTTCTGTGTTTTGTTGAGACTTCTCTCTAGCCACTTGGCATTATTTGTGCTAACACTTAACCAAGTTTTGTGGCTTAAGTTTGAAGTTTTACAGGATCACCTATTCACCCTCCCCCCCTCTAGGTGCTCTCAGTAACCCCCATCAGCACAAAGCTGCAAAGGCCTGATGGGTGCGATTAAGTCAGGGATTAGTCCATTCAAGGGACTCGAACACGCCTCACCCGAGCCTAGCCTCGGACAAGGGCAGCCGACCCCGGAGGATTTCCGTCTCGCCCGAGGCCCCCCTTCAGCGGCGAACATGTTTCCGGCTCGCCCGAGGTCCTGTCTTCACTAAGAAGCAACCCTGACCAAATCGCCGCACCGACCGACCAAGTCGCAGGGGCATTTAATGCAAAGGTGGCCTGACACCTTTATCCTGACACGCGCCCCCCAGCCGGCAGAGCCGAAGTGACCGCCGTCACTTCGTCGCTCCACTGACCGGCCTGACAGAAGGACAGTGCCGCCTGCGCCACTCCGACTGCAGTGCCACTTGACAAGAGTGAGACTGACAGGCAGTCAGGCCCGGCCAAAGGCACCATAGGAAGCTCCGCTCCGCCCGACCCAGGGCTCGGACTCGGGCTAAGTCCCAGAAGACGGCGAACTCCGCCCGATCCAGGGCTCGGACTCGGGCTAAGTCCTGGAAGACGGCGAACTCCGCCCAACCCAGGGCTCGGACTCGGGCTAAGTCCCGGAAGACGGTGAACTCCGCCCGACCCAGGGCTTGGACTCGGGCTAAGTCCCGGAAGACGGCGAACTCCGCCCGATCCAGGGCTCGGACTCGGGCTAAGTCCCAGAAGACGGCGAACTCCGTCCGACCCAGGGCTCGGACTCGGGCTAAGTCCCGGAAGACGACGATCTCCGCCTCGCCCGACCCAGGGCTCGGACTTGGGCTTGGCCCCAGAAGACGACGAACTCCGCTTCGCCCGACCCCAGGGCTCGGACTCCGCCCCGGCACCAGCCGGCGATCTCCGCCTCGCCCGAACCTGGGGCTCGGACCCGACCTCGGCCACGGAAGACAGACTCAACCTCGGCTTCGGAGGAGCTTCCACATCGCCCAACCTAGGGTGTAGACCAGCCACGTCAACAAGAGGCGCCATCATCACCCTACCCCGAGCTGACTCGGGCCGCAGGGAACAAGACCGGCGTCCCATCTGGCTCGCCCTGCCAGATAGGCAATGATGGCGCCCTGCATGCTCTGTGACGACGGCGGCTCTCAGCCCCCTTACGAAAGCAAGAGGACGTCAGCAAGGATTCAACCGCTCCAACAGCTGTCCCTCCGCCGGGCTCCATCGCTCCTCCGATGGCCACAACATCACACCAGCTGGGTGCCAAAATCTCTCCGGCTGCCACAACGGCATGTACTTAGGGCGCTAGCTCTCCTCCGCTAGACACGTAGCACTCTGCTACACCCCCCGTTGTACATCTGGATCCTCTACTTACGCCTATAAAAGGGAGGACCAGGGCCCTCTTAGAAAAGGTTGGCCGCGCGGGGACGAGGACGAGACAGGCGCTCGCTGGAGGCCGCTCGCTCCCTCTCCCGCGTGGACGCTTGTAACCCCCTACTGCAAGTGCACCTGACCTGGGCGCGGGACAAACACGAAGGCCGCGGGATTCCCACCTCTCTCACGCCGGTCTTCGGCCGCCTCGCTCTCCCCCCTTCACGCTCGCCCCCGCGCTCGACCCATCTGGGCAGGGGCACGCGGCGACACTCACTCGTCGGCTCAGGGACCCCCCGGTCTCGGAACGCCGACAGTTGGCGCGCCAGGTAGGGGCCTGCTGCGTGTTGACGAACAGCTTCCCGTCAAGCTCCAGATGGGCAGTCTCCAGCAACCTCTCCAACCCGGGACGGTGCTCCGTTTCGGGAGTCTTGAGTTCATGTCCCTCGACGGCAGCTACGACATGATACTCCTTCCACCGCCGTGCGACAACGACAGTGGCGGCCAACAACCCGCCCGCCGGCGGCGGAATCGGCGACGTCTTGCCCGCATGGTGGAAGAACAACCTTCGAGCTCACCCCGTCCTCTCCCCCGCCGACGGAGGAGGAGGCGGGGCAACCAAGGCCAAGCAGGAGACAGCGCCTCGTCGGCTGTCGAGCGAGTCGACGGCCCCAGCACCCCAACGGGGGGCGCACCGGGCGTCGACCTCGCGTTTGAGACGAAGGCGAGCGTCGTCTCCCCGCGACACGCCAACCCCGAGCAAGCGGACGACGCCAGCACGCTCGCGAAAAGCTTGCTGGACGTCACCCTCGTACCTGAGACGACGGCGCAGTTAGTCCCCGACGTGACCTCATCGCCGCCCGTCGACCAAAAGGTACCGACGGATTCCCATCCCACGTCTTTCGGATTCAACCTCGACCCGCCTAGCGGCCCCGCTTTGGCGGGCGCTCTTGTTGAGGCAAGTCCAAACCCTCTGGGGTTTCGTATGCGGTCACCTTGGGACCGGCTGACGGACGTCTCGACCTACGGGCCCTCTGGGTCCGAGGAAGACGATGAGCCTAGCATCTGTTGGGATTTCTCTGGATTTGGCAACCCCGGTGCTATGCAGGACTTCATGACCGCATGCGACTACTGCCTTTTCGACTGTTCCGACGGTAGCCGTAGCCTCGGCGACGAGGACTGCGGCCCAAGTCGCGAATGCTTCCACGTCGATCTAGGGGGTCCCCCCAAAGGCAACCATCTCGGCATGCCGGAGGACGGTGACCTCCCTAGGCCGGTGCCTCGCGTTGACATCCCACGGGAGCTAGCTGTGGTCCCCGTTCAGGCGGGGGGCCATGACCCACAGCTCGAGCAAATCCGCGGGGTGCAGGCCAGGCTCGACGAGGAAGCAGGAGCGCTTGAGCCGATCCGTCGGGACGTCGGGCAGGCATGGGCGGGCCAACCTCCGGCCGGAGAAATACGTCATCTACCCCAGGGCTTCCAGCACCGCATCACCGACGACGTCAGGGTCAGGCCACCACCCGCATCCAGTGGGGTCGGCCAGAACCTGGCGGCAGCAGCAATGCTTCTTCGCGCGATGCCGGAGCCATCAACCACCGAGGGGCGGCGAATCCAGGGAGAGCTCAAGAATCTCCTGGAAGGCGCCGCGGTCCGACGGGCCGAGAGCTCTGCCTCCCGAAGGCAGGGGTACCCCTCGGAACCTCATGCCGCGACTTCCCGATTCATGCGGGAAGCCTCGGTCTACACCGGGCGCACGCGCAACACCGCGCCTGCGGCCCCAGGTCACCTCGGCAACGAGCACCATCACCGTGACCGTCAGGCCCACCTCGATGAGAGGGTGCGCCGAGGCTACCACACCAGGCGTGGGGGACGCTACGACGGCGGGGAGGATCAGAGTCCCTCGCCCGAACCACCCGGTCCGCAAGCCTTCAGCCGAGCCATCCGACGGGCGCCGTTCCCGACCCGGTTCCGACCCCCGACTACTATCACGAAGTACTCGGGGGAGACGAGACCGGAACTGTGGCTCGCGGACTACCGTCTGGCCTGCCAACTGGGTGGAACGGACGATGACAACCTCATCATCCGCAACCTCCCCCTGTTCCTCTCCAACACCGCTCGCGCCTGGTTGGAGCACCTGCCTCCGGGGCAGATCTCCAACTGGGACGACCTAGTCCAAGCTTTCGCCGGCAATTTCCAGGGCACGTATGTGCGCCCCGGGAATTCCTGGGACCTCCGAAGCTGCCGACAGCAGCCGGGAGAGTCTCTCCGGGATTACATCCGGCGATTCTCGAAGAAGCGCACCGAGCTGCCCAACATCACCGACTCGGATGTCATCGGCGCGTTCCTCGCTGGCACCACCTGCCGCGACCTGGTGAGCAAGCTGGGTCGCAAGACCCCCACCAGGGCGAGCGAGCTGATGGACATCGCCACCAAGTTCGCCTCCGGCCAGGAGGCGGTCGAGGCTATCTTTCGAAAGGACAAGCAGCCCCAGGGCCGCCCATCGGAAGATACTCCCGAGGCATCAACTCAGCGCGGCGCCAAGAAGAAGGGCAAGAAGAAGTCGCAAGCGAAGCGCGACGCCGCCGACGCGGACCTTGTCGCCGCCGCCGAGTACAAGAACCCTCGGAAGCCCCCCGGAGGTGCCAACCTCTTCGACAAGATGCTCAAGGAGCCGTGCCCCTATCACCAGGGACCCGTCAGGCACACCCTTGAGGAGTGCGTCATGCTTCGGCGCCACTTCCACAGGGCCGGGCCACCCGCGGAGGGTGGCAAGGCCCGCGACGACGACAAGAAGGAAGATCACTAGGCAGGAGAGTTCCCCGAGGTCCGCGACTGCTTCATGATCTATGGTGGGCAAGCGGCGAACGCCTCGGCTCGGCACCGCAAGCAAGAGCGCCGGGAGGTCTGCTCGGTCAAGGTGGCGGCGCCAGTCTATCTAGACTGGTCCGACAAGCCCATCACCTTCGACCGAGACGATCACCCCGACCATGTGCCGAGCCCGGGGAAATACCCGCTCGTCGTCGACCCCGTCATCGGCGACGTCAGGCTCACCAAGGTCCTCATGGACGGAGGCAGCAGCCTCAACATCATCTACGCCGAGACCCTCGGGCTCCTACGTGTTGATCTGTCCTCTGTCCGGGCGGGTGCTGCGCCCTTCCATGGGATCATTCCCGGGAAGCGCGTCCAACCCCTCGGACAGCTCGACCTTCCCGTCTGCTTCGGAACACCCTCCAACTTCCGAAGGGAGACCCTAACGTTCGAGGTGGTCGGGTTCCGAGGAACCTACCACGCGGGTACTGGGAAGGCCATGCTACGCGAAGTTCATGGCCGTCCCAAACTACACCTACCTGAAGCTCAAGATGCCGGGCCCCAACGGGGTCATCACCGTCGGCCCCACATACAAACACGCGTTCGAATGCGACGTGGAGTGCGTGGAGTACGCCGAGGCCCTCGCCAAGTCCGAGGTCCTCATCGCCGACCTGGAGAGCCTCTCTAAGGAGGTGCCAGACGTGAAGCGTCATGCCGGCAACTTCGAGCCAGCAGAGACAGTTAAGTCCGTCCCCCTCGACCCCAGCGGCGACGCCTCCAAGCAGATCCGGATCGGCTCCGGGCTCGATCCCAAATAGGAAGCAGTGCTTGTCGACTTTCTCCGCGCGAACGCCGACGTCTTCGCGTGGAGTCCCTCGGACATGCCTGGCATACCGAGGGATGTCGCCGAGCACTCGCTGGACATCCGAGCCGGAGCCCGACCCGTCAAGCAGCCACTGCGCCGATTCGACGAGGAGAAGCACAGAGCCATAGGCGAGGAGATCCACAAGCTCATGGCGGCAGGGGTTCATCAAAGAGGCGAAAGGCGTCAAGCTCAATCCCAAAAAGTGGGTCTTCGGGGAGCCCCAGGGCATGTTCTCGGGGTTCATCCTCTCCAAGCGGGGCATCAAAGCCAACCCGGAGAAGATCGCAACCATCGCGCAGCACCCCGAGCCCTTGTTGGGGGCACCCGGGGGCTACACGCACCCCTGGGAAGGGCCGCTTGTCATCGCCAAAGTTCTGAAGCCCGGAACATACAAGCTGGCCGACAGTCAAGGCGAGGTCTACGACAATGCTTGGAACATCTAACAGCTACGTCGCTTCTACCCTTAAGATGTTTTCAAGTTGTTCGTATACCTCGCTCCCACGCAAGTCTTAGTCATGAAGGAAGGGTCAGCCTCGCCTCGGCAGAGCCCGACCCTCCCTCGGGGGCTAAAAAGGAGGGAACCCCTCTGCGTCAAGATTGGGGAACCTCTCTGCGTCCAAAACTTTCAATCAAAAAGGCTTTTGCGTTCCCCCGGCTATGTCGGAAGCAAGACCCCAAGGAGCGAACGCGGGTGCATGTAAGTGGCAGGGCCGACTGAGCCGAGGGACTCCTATGCCTCCAGGTTAGGGACACCTCACTCGTCACCCGCCGCGAAAAGTGACCCCCACTTGGGGAAGCCACCCTGTTACTAATAGGCGAAGCCGGACACGCAAAATAAAAGGGAAAGGAGTACGACTTCATGCAACGGTAACAAAGTGTTCAGGCCTCAGCGGCCGCAGAAAGACACACGTGCATCCAACAGGAACTGTTCCAACAGAGTTAAGCGTCGCCTTGGGAAGGAGCCGCGCCTTCGGCTTCGTCCCCACCATCGGCAAAGTCCATCCCGGCTTCCGGCGACGGCGCAGGCGGGAGGATCTCTGCCTCAAAGGTGGTCGCCAGCACCGCGCTCGGACCCGCGGCGGCCGCATCAAGCCTTTGGACTTCTGCCAGGGTGGCTTCATCTTCGTCGGGAAGGCAATACCCCTCGCTAACCCGCTCCAGGTCCACAACGTAGTGGGAAGCGAGCACGGCGAAGGCCCGCCTGACGCCGTGGTGTAGCGCCTCGCGGAGTCTGCCGCGCACATGATCGCCCAAGACTTGAAGGCGACTTTGAGGGGAGCTTCCTGAGGGGACGTCGCCGGAGCCAAGGACCCGGTAAACGTCCGAGACGGCCTCGGATATGGCCGCGTGGTCGGTCTCCCTCTGCTCGGCCGCCCCGGTAAGCGCCTCGGCAAGCGCCTTGGCGGACTCATCGAGGGCGGACTCGAGCTCTGCGAACAGCCAAAAGAAAGATCTCAAACACAAGCGGAGGAAACAAGCAGGAACGAAAGCCGAAGATGGCCAAGGCGTACCTCCGGCTCGGGCACGCTGCTCCGAGGCTGCGACCTGGGCTACGGCTAGGTCGGCTGCAAGGGTTTCGGCCCGGCTTTCGGCCTCGGCAGCCCGGCCCCGTGATTGGTCCCGCTCCTCGACGACCCGGTCGAACTCCGACTGCTGTCGTTGGGCTTCTGCACGCACCGCGGCCGCCTCCGCGCGTGCCGCTGCCACCTCGGCTCTCAGATCGGTGTAGAGCAACCGAAGGTCCGCCACCTCGGCACCCTGCTAAGAGAGGCGCGCAGTAGCCCCGGCGAGCGAGGTCCTCAGAGATCGCAGCGAGCCCCAGACGTCGACCTCGCGGCTGATGAACGACGACTTGGCGGCGCTCCGATCCGTCAGGTCCTGAGGGAAGGAAGCAGGGCGTCACGAAAGACGCCTTGGTCACAAAAGAAAAAAGGTATGCCCGAAACCATTACCTGGAGGATTTTGGGGATGTCCCTGCAGAAAACCTCCAGCGACGACCGGAGCGACCCCACCGTTTCTTCGGCACACTCGCGGAGCTCGTCCCAGGACTGGTCCTCCCATTCATCGTCCAGAACGAAGAAGGGATCCGAGGCCTCACAGGTCCGGAACCGGAGCAACTGCCGCCGGCCCTCGGAGCTCCGCCGCACAGCGACGAGGCTGCTGCCCGGCGGGACGGATCGCGTCTCCACGCCCCCCTCTTCCGAGGCACCGAGCACCGACGTCTCAGCCGTCTCAGCGTCGGCAGCGACCGGTCGCTCCCCGATTGGGACGGCGGCGACTTCAGTAGCGACGGGTGCCGGCATCGCCGGCACGTCTAGTGGGCATAGGGCCACGCCCGCGTCAGCTGTCTCCCCTATCACAATGGCCGCCTTAGCGGAAGAGCCAACCTCGGGAACCCGCTCCACGGCGACTGGTGCCGCCTGAGCCCCCTGCTGTGGAGCACCTTGCGAGGAGGTCAGCTGAACGGCAAGGCCCGGAGTGGCGCTGGCCGCACAAGCCGGCGCCGTCTTAAGGGCCTTCCGGGGTGCCAGGTCAGTCAGGCCATGGCTTCGCTTGCTGAGGGAAAAAGAAAAATCACGGCCGCGACATATGAATGAAACGCCAGGACGAGGACATTCCAAGATACTTACCCGCTCCGGGCCATGATCAACCGTGCCTGGGGGGAGGTCTCTTGGATCTCGACCCCCGGAACCGCCTCCGAGGTCCGCTTCACCGGCAGCTTCGGCACCACCCTTGCTTTGGGCGCCCTGGACGCCCGGGAGGTGGACTGCCCAGGCACTGCCACGGCGACCTGAGGGTCACTCCCCTGCGCTGCCGGCGCAGGCGGCGGCTCTCGCGGAGCAGACGCCTCGGCCTGGCTCCCCAGGGTCGCCTCAGCTCCTCCAGCCGAGGGGTCAAGTACCCTCTCGGGTTGCCCCCGCCCCTCGGGCCGGGACCCCGGCGTCCCGACTCTGGGGACTGACAGCATCAGCCCGCTCGGGGGCTGGCTTGACGGCCCCTGGCCTAACCCCAAGTCGGGGCTAAGGCCAAGGCGGGCAGCCATGTCGTCTTCCTCGTCATCATCTTCATCATCATCGTCGTCGTCGGGCGTTTCCGGCGACGGCTCCCTCGGGAGCCCCTCCCTCTCCTGCCGGCAACGAAGCTTCTCCAAGGCGTCTCGAGCCCGCCTCCGCTCGCGGGCCCGGGCCTTCTCCGCGTCCTTCTTTTTCTTCCTCTCCTCTGCGGCAACCCGCCTCGCTGCTCGGTCCACCGCATCCTGCGGGACCCGTGGCAGGGAAGGCTTGTGCCACCCCACCTCCTGAAGAAGGGGGAAAATCCCAATCATAAGAACCAGGAGCAACCCGATGCAAGAGAAAGGAAGAAGCGGCCACTCACCAGAGTCACGCACCCTTGGTCTGGGCGCATCAAAAGCTGGGAGAAGGCGCTGGGGTCCGGTTTCCCCAACGCGACGGACACCCGCCCGTGGAGGACGTCGAAGGGAAGAGGATTAGAGGACATCCGCGAGCCCTCCAAGTCAGCCTCCGGTGTCATCTCCCAAAGCGACAGCCGTCGCTCCGCCAAGGGAAGCACCCACCGACGGTGGATGGCGGCAATCACTCCCGCAGCGGTGAGTCCCCCCTTCCGCAACGCCTCCAAGGCCTTGAGAAGGGGTTCGAGGTTCTTTTGTCTTTCGTGCGGGGTCCCGTGGCGCCAGGCATCAGCGGCGGTGGTGACTACTCGCTGAGAGAACGGCGGGAGCAACTCGCCGTCATTCCTAAGGTAGAACCACCGGCGCTGCCACCCCTTGTTCGAGGACGCGAGGATGGCGGGAATATACAGCGACGCCCGCGACTGCCTCAGCAGGAGGGTGCAGCCGCCGGCCCGCACCGCTGCGCGGACCCTCCTCTCCCCCGTCGGCGAGGCAAAAAGCTCCGCGAAAAAGAGATGGGTCCACAAATCCCAATGGGGGGCAATCCCCAAGTACCCCTCGCACACCGCTACGAAGATGGCGGCCTGCGAGATGGAGTTGGGGCTGAGGTTGTGCAACTCCACCCCGTAGTGGTGCAAGATCGCCCGCATGAAGCGGCTCGCCGGCACACCAAATCCCCGCTCGTGGAAGGAGACGAAGCTCACGATGTACCCCGGCGGTGGGGATGGAGCGGCTCCGCCCACGGGGGGAATCCATTTCGGTCGCTGCTCATCGGTGAGAGGGCGAAGTAAACCCTCGCCGACAAGATCCTCCAGGTCACTCGCCGTCACCGTGGAAAAAGGCCATGGGTCGCGCAGCGAGATGATGGTCACCCGGTCAGCCATCACCGAGCGGAAGGGGTGGCGGCGCAAGGGGCAGGGAAGGCGATTTCCTTTTCTCTGGCTAAGTCTCTCGGGTTGCGAAAACCTAAAAGGGAGGCAAGAAGCGGAGCAAAGAACCACCGCCAGACCCTCACCCGAGTATATAAAGACCAAGGCGAGACCGGTTCAAACGTTCCGCCCGGACCGGACGCGGGATTCGAAAACGCAAAGCAAAGCAGCCGTTCCTCGAACGGCTCACGCACGCGCAACGGCTACCCTGCGAACTACTCGCCCCGTCGCATCAACTCCGCGGCGGGACACGCGGCGCCTCTGGCAGGAGAAGCGAGCGACGCTTCGCCTTCGCCGTAATGACCGCGTCAAAAAAAAGGTACGCCGCATCGTTCGATTCCGTATCCTTTTCCGTTTTTCCTCTTTCTCTCTCTTGCAACAGGGACCGGGAAAGGGGGATACCCCGAAAAGGATCCTTCCCCGAGAAAGAACCAGGCTCCGAGCCCCCCTACTGATCAGAGGTTCGAAGGCTGGCCCCCCGGAAGGGTTCAACAGCCGCCTCAGATCGCGTGGGCCCTACACCCACTACTGGTCAGAGGTTCGAAGGCCGGCCCCTCGAAAGGGTTCCACGGCCGCCTCAGGCTACTCGGGCTCCGTGCCCATTACTGATCAGGGGTTCGAAGGCTGGCCCCCGAAGGGTTCACAGCCGCCTCAGACGCCGAGCGAGGGATGACCATGGGTACGTTCGATACATAACCAAGGCTCGGGCTGCGCTCCCGAGGTACCCTAGGACATTTCCGAGACCAGCGGGAACGATCTTGTAACAGAATCCCATCAGAGGGAGGCATCGAGCCCTCGGACCCCGTCACCAGGGGACTGGGTCTGGCAGATCACCCGCAGGTACTTTTGGGCGTGCCTTTGGGCCCCTAGCCGACCCCTAACGAACGAGGCACGGACGTCCACTCGGATTACCCGCCTGCAGCTCATCGGAGACACCATGTTCGGCGCCCATCGAGGGCAACATGGCGCTTTCCCCCCCCCCTCCTCCTTGCGGAAAGGCGACACAGGGGCGTATGTAAAAAAGCCGAGTCTACCCCTGACCGCCCTCTCGCTCTGTGCAGAGGCTCGGGGGTTGCTCTCGCAAACCCGACTCTGGCCGAACCGTTGACAGCGTCAACATACCAGCCCGAGAACTTGGGACCCGACCGTACACCTGGGCTACGGCCAGCTCGCATGAGGGAACGACCAGACCAGCCGAAGCACTACGTGAGGCAGTAAGACCTCGAAGGAGTGAAACCACTCCTCCGAGGCCTCGGGGGCTACACCCGGCGGGTGCGCTCGCGCGCACCCACCGGAACAAAGCGCAACCGAGAAAGGCTGGTCCCCTTGCAAAAAAGTGCGACGAAAGCCTCCAAGCGAGTGCAAACACTCCCTTCGAGGCTCGGGGGCTACTGTCGGGGACCATAATTAGGGGTACCCTCAAGGCTCCTAATTCTCAGCTGGTAACCCCCATCAGCACAAAGCTGCAAAGGCCTGATGGGTGCGATTAAGTCAGGGATCAGTCCATTCAAGGGACTCGATCACGCCTCACCCGAGCCTAGCCTCGGACAAGGGCAGCCGACCCCGGAGGATTTCCGTCTCGCCCGAGGCCCCCCTTCAGCGGCGAACATGTTTCCGGCTCGCCCGAGGTCCTGTCTTCACTAAGAAGCAACCCTGACCAAATCGCCGCACCGACCGACCAAGTCGCAGGGGCATTTAATGCAAAGGTGGCCTGACACCTTTATCCTGACGCGCGCCCCCCAGCCGGCAGAGCCGAAGTGACCGCCGTCACTTCGCCGCTCCACTGACCGGCCTGACAGAAGGACAGCGCCGCCTGCGCCACTCCGACTGCAGTGCCACTTGACAAGAGTGAGACTGACAGGCAGTCAGGCCCGGCCAAAGGCACCATAGGAAGCTCCGCTCCGCCCGACCTAGGGCTCGGACTCGGGCTAAGTCCCGGAAGACGGTGAACTCCGCCCGATCCAGGGCTCGGACTCGGGCTAAGTCCCGGAAGACGGCGAACTCCGCCCAACCCAGGGCTCGGACTCGGGCTCAGTCCCGGAAGACGGCGAACTCCGCCCGACCCAGGGCTCGGACTCGGGCTAAGTCCCGGAAGACGACGAACTCCGCCCGATCCAGGGCTCGGACTCGGGCTAAGTCCCGGAAGACGGCGAACTCCGTCCGACCCAGGGCTCGGACTCGGGCTAAGTCCCGGAAGACGACGATCTCCGCCTCGCCCGACCCAGGGCTCGGACTTGGGCTCGGCCCTAGAAGACGACGAACTCCGCTTCGCCCGACCCCAGGGCTCGGACTCCGCCCCGGCACCAGCCGGCGATCTCCGCCTCGCCCGAACCTGGGGCTCGGACCCGACCTCGGCCACGGAAGACAGACTCGACCTCGGCTTCGGAGGAGCTTCCACATCGCCCAACCTAGGGCGCAGACTAGCCACGTCAACAGGAGGCGCCATCATCACCCTACCCCGAGCTGACTCGGGCCGCAGGGAACAAGACCGGCGTCCCATCTGGCTCGCCCCGCCAGATAGGCAATGATGGCGCCCTGTATGCTCTGTGACGACGGCGGCTCTCAGCCCCCTTACGAAAGCAAGAGGACGTCGACAAGGATTCAACCGCTCCAACAGCTGTCCCTCCGCCGGGCTCCATCGCTCCTCCGACGGCCACGACATCACACCAGCTGGGTGCCAAAATCTCTCCGGCTGCCACAACGGCATGTACTTAGGGCGCTAGCTCTCCTCCGCTAGACATGTAGCACTCTGCTACACCCACCGTTGTACACCTGGATCCTCTCCTTACGCCTATAAAAGGGAGGACCAGGGCCCTCTTAGAAAAGGTTGGCCGCGCGGGGACGAGGACGAGACAGGCGCTCGCTGGAGGCCGCTCGCTCCCTCTCCCGCGTGGACGCTTGTAACCCCCTACTGCAAGCGCACCCGACCTGGGCGCGGGATGAACACGAAGGCCGCGGGATTCCCACCTCTCTCACGCCGGTCTCCGGCCGCCTCGCTCTCCCCCCTTCGCGCTCGCCCTCGCGCTCGACCCATCTGGGCTGGGGCACGCGGCGACACTCACTCGTCGGCTCAGGGACCCCCCGGTCTCGGAACGCCGACAAATATATATTAGATTAAGTATTTTAAAACTAAAAGAATCAAGCATTGTGATAGTTTAAGTCATAATGAATCTAGTAATTTTACTTTTATATTGTAAAATTTTATAAAACATTTGGTATAACTAGTGTTAGGAATTGGGCCGGCTCGACCAAAACCCATCATGCTTCGTGCCAAACGGGTTCGGGCTAGGAACGCCCAACAAACTTTTGGACCGTGTCATGCTAGGATGAAGTGTAAAAACAGTGGTCCAATCCGGCCCTAAACTACACTGTGCCGGTCCAAGCCCGGCCCATATATTTGACCACATAAAATCAAAATATTACAAGAACATAAAGTCCATAACTTACTAAATTAAAGATATTAAACATTCATAGCAATAGCATCATTTGACCACATAAACTACAAATATCACAACAATATAAAGTCGGTACCTTACTGAATTAAAAAAATTAAACAACTTGGGTTTTATTGGACCGTGTCAGGGGGCCCGACAGGCCGGAATTTAAGGCCCAACTCAGGCCCGCCTTCGGGCCGTGCTAGCCCAGCCCATATTATTTCGTGCGGGCCATATTTTGGGCTCCTGTTTTCGGACCGAGCTCGTGCTGGCCTAAAAAGTCCGACCCATATTCCAAGCACTAGGTATAACCGGTTAAAGTTAATAGTGATCGACTTAAGATAAACTAAAAAAACAAACTCACTCACGTGGATAGAGTAAGAATATCATAATTTCATAAAAAAAAGAGGTTACAGGGATAGCGATTTGCAGAACATGCATACAGCTCCTAGTCACGGTCCAGCAACATGCAGACGCCAACGTTGCATCCAGCCATCTGGGTCAGTAGGGTGGTGCATCCATCGGCAGCAAACAAAGCTGTGTGCCTGTGTGCATACACAATGGGACGATTTTGGATTGGAGGCAAAGTCGCTTACGAGGTCGCGCGTACTATCACTGACATGAACACCGAACCATGAAGCAGAGGCCAAGCTGGCAAGACAACCACCTCTTAACGGCTGGCCCGCCCTCCGACGGCGCTACAAGATGACCTCTTAGCAACCAGCTCGAGGATTAGATTTAAATTCAGCTCACAAATAATCCGTTTTAAATTCAGCTCACAAGATAGGTAAGCTCTTGGAGATAATCTTAGATCCTGAAGTCAAATCCCCGTGTAAGCGAATTTCAGGTTGTGCCGCAATGGATGAGGCAGAGGTTTATATGTTTTCTCGACCTGCGTGAGATCTTCTTCTTAATATAATGTCCAGGGCTATCTTAACCCCGCACGTCCAGTTTTTTCTTATGTTATTAAGCACATTATTACAAATAAAAAATAAAATTTTGAATAAATTATTTTATGCATTATTTGCTCCTTACAACAAAAAAGGTGAAAATATCCGAATCTGCATCCGAATTTTATATCTATCATTTAAGAAGATATATGATAGATTTGAGGTTTACCTTTTATGAACCTTTATAAGCTTAATGCTAAAAACAAAAATTTACACAAACAAAGGAAAATGACAAAAAAATAATATCTGAATAAGTATCCCTTTTCATCCGGTTTTCATCCTTATGTATAATCGTCCAATCAAGCAATCTAGCGCATGTGAGGGCAACAAGGTGGGGGAGGGGTGTGCGAGGGCGTATCGAGCGTCGGTGGCAAGGGGCCCCATGCAGGCGAGTGCATCGGGAGGGAGAAGAGTTGGGGCACTGGACGTGTAGATGAGGAGAGGGGCCACAGTGAGGGGCACGACCACGGGTGCAGCGGGGAGAGGCGCGTCCGAGGCACGCCGGAGGAGCGCAAGCGATTGGCCAGGGCAAGCTCGTGGTGATTGAGCACGCGGGCATGACAGAGGTGAGTGCTCGATAAACGTGACTTAGCCTAGAGCACAAGTGAGCACTGCTGGTAGATGGCCACATGGTCCACGGGCGGAGCTAGAGGAGGCATGCCATGCGGTTGCTGTGGAAGACGACGCGATCGAGGTGGCCATCGGGGTCACACAGTCTAGGAGGGCGCGAGGGGTATGGGGAGGGAGTGTCGGCAGCAGGTGTTGGAGACCGACGACGATGCTAGGGGCAGGGAGAAGTACAAAAAATAAAAGGAAAGGGGGTTCGAGCCGTGATGGTTGGATGACACAGGGGAGATGGCCGGCCAAGGAGAAGCTCCATAGCGTCGAGGTGGACCGTCGGTGGCGACGAATGGGGAGGGTGCTGATGGGGTGGGGTTGTCCAGGGGAAAGGATCATAGGGGAGGTCCATGGTGCGGGGGATGACTGGCAGGAGGGAAGCGACTGACTATTGGGTGCCCTAGCGTCAAGGGGGAGGAGGGAGAAGAGGTAGTAGCTTGATACTATGTTAGAGTAATATAGTAGATCCCTAGACTTTAATTGGGGGTGGGACAAGGCCCGTTACATTAAGATAATACATTATCCAACAATATGATGCATCAACAACTTTTTCAGATAATATTTGTGTTCAACATAGTTGATCAGATAAAGAAGTTTTATTCTGAGCAAGGGGCTAATTCAAGGTACCATCTGGTTATCTCAATTTCAAGGGTTTAGGGTCACAGAGATCCTATATAACAATTACAAAATAATAATCAATAGATTCGTTCATGTACAACAACAATTGATCAACCAATCAAATTTAGTTACAAAAATAGAAAGATTTGTACCTATAACTAGCCAACAATTCTAGGGGGTCCTGGTACATCTTCTGGCGCCTCTCAGGAACAGAGATCGACGCTGCCTGTCACCATCGTTCGATGTCGTAGAGGTTGTGCAATGGCTAGGACAACGGGAGGCCTTCACGCACCAGGATGAGTAGTGTCGACCTTCCAATCACATCTAGGGCTCTCTCCATCGAATTCCATCGAGCCCTGGCTGTTAGGCATGGATGAGGATGGGACGGAGGCCTTCCATCCATCCTCATGGCTATGCTTTTTGGGAGGCGGCGTTTAGAGGAGGGCGGTGGCGCGGTGCAGTTCACAAAGACGGCGTGGAGGAATAAAAAAGTTCAGCAGGTTGGGCTTATGTGGGAAAGAATATATGATCGCTCGTTTCGAGTCCTATATTGAGGAGTGATGAGGTTGGGCCCAAAAAATATTTGATGACTTTTGTAAAAATAGGTTTCTATTGGAGTACTTCTTATATTAGAGAGTCCTATTTTTTAAGATATATCTTCTTTTGAGACTCCTGCTAGAGATGCTCTGCGACGGATCTACCACTCTACAAAAGGACGTTTGAGGTTTTTTAAGTGTTAATTAGCTAGTGCACTAATTCTCCCTTCCATCTCTTTCGATATCAGGGGATTGAGTTTCTAAATAGCCCGTAGTGTTAGTCTGATTTTGGGTTCGGCATTTTCCGCTACTAGTATTGCTTGCGAGGTAAGCAGTTTGTGTTTTTTTTTTTAAAAAAAAAGGGTAAAAAAGTTTGAAGTGCCGGTGCGCGTCGAGGGCTCGACCGCTCGAGTCCCACAAACGAGATGATGTGTAGACAGCAGACAGATTAGCCACACAAAAAGAATAAAATAAAACAAAAACGACCACAGTGGGAGTCGAACCCACGACCTTCTGATCCGAAGTCAGACGCGCTAATCCACTGCGCTATGCGGTCGTCAGTGCTTATTTCGAAACGCCAAACTAAATGATAAATTACAACTAAAAGCAAATGTTCTGCGTCCACGTCTTTACGCCACTCCACTGGTGCCAAAACAAACCTCGAGACAAAATTGAACCAAGCAAAAGGTTAACTGAAAACTCGATTTGAACCCTAACACTTGAGCTGAATAAAATATTGGACGTCCTGTCCGTCCGAGAGGAGGATTTCTTTTTATGTTTTTTTATAATCTTTAGTGGTTCTCAATATTGGATTTAGCACTGGCACCGAACTGTTAGCCACGCTGCCAAACGTGTGCTTCTGTTGAAACCAGCACTTGCGTCTGCCTAAACACCAATACAAACATCAGCGTGACGTCTGGCTGTCAGCTGGACAAACACCTCGATACCCACTATTATAAGCTGTTCTAGCTTTACCCTAAATCAAAATTCTATATATAAAAAACAGAAACATTTACAAATTCAACTATATACATTCGATAAACCATAATGTAATATATTTGACAGTGCATTTATTTTATATTGTGTATGTTAACGTATATTTTTATAAATTTAGTTCATAATTAGAGCCAAAACACACTATAAACTAATACGAAGGAAGTACTCAGGGCTCGTTTGCTTGTCACCCCAGGCGGATCTCAGGCGTTTGATTCGACTCGTTTGGGAAGAGATCCTTGCCTGGCCAGGCACCTTCCTGGTAGTGCACCATCCAAACAAGCCCTTAGTAATTCTTGTTGTTCTAAATTATAGGCAGTATTATAAACCTATTGCTTTGCCCATTCTAAATTTTATATCTATATCTTCTATTAGTTCATATTGTTCTAAATTTTAGTGTTTGACTATCAACATAATCATTTGGACTAATGAGTTGCTAGTGTTTATGTTTAGTTCAAAGGATGTAGCGTTGAAGGCAGTGAGCCAATTAAGGAGATCACAACCTCAAAGCAAGATATTAGACGACTCATCGAAGACATTATGAAGATCATGCACGAGTCTAAGACACAAGACAAAAAAAGCCCAAACGAAAAAACACGAAAACACAAAGAAACATTGTACAAGGGAGCACCAGACGTGTCCGGTGGTACACCGAATAGGACATCGAATATATGTGTTATGCATGTGCTAAAGAATAGGGTGAAGATAAACCGCTTCGTATGTGTATGTGTGTACTGGACATGTACACTGAATGGCTGAAAGTAATCTGGGGTACTTAAGGACCTTGATGTCACGTAGAGGGGGGGTAAATATGCAATTAAAACTTTTCAACCGAAATGAACTCAACTTATTTGACTTGATCGGTTGCAATGGAATAGTGTCCTTATCCACAAAGTACATACGCTTCACAAACTCAAATAACAAATATGTGATATGAAGTCCAAGTAAGTAAATAAAGCAAGGGCCAAGACACACAATTTTACCTCGTGGTTCAGCAAAGTCTCAAATGCTTCCCTACTCCATGTTAGAGTTAACCAACTGGCTTAGAGTCTATTTCAACTTCTTCATCCCTTTGCTCATGTTTATCACCTATTGTAATAAACTGAGACTTCCAATGTTGCTTTACAACAATCTCGAGGCTTTCCACACCTTGGAAGCTCTTCGACGAATCCCTAAAGCAAATGGTTGTAGCCCACACACTTTTCTCAAGGTTGCTTAGCTCTTCTAAGCACTTTTATAGCTCTCTTAACTCTTTCTAGCTCTTACAACAACACACAAGCTCTTTTGCTCACTCCTTTACTAGGGAAGGCACAACCAAAAAAGAGGAGGGAGAGCGGATAGGGGAGAGGGAGAGGTTGCTAGGCCTTATGAAACTCTCTGGAAAGTTCCGAGGACGTGATGGACAGGAATGGAGTCACCGCTCTTAAGAAACAAGGCAGAATGGGGGAGCGGGCACCGGACCACGGGAGGATAGAGAAGTCATTGGGTCTAGGTTGACGCAACGGGACAAGCACATTAGCATGCCGCTTGTGCGGTTGTGCCCACCGGCGTGGGAGACCGGGAGACGTGCTTTTTTACGAAAATTGCGCGGCCACACCCATAGAAACCAAAACCAGGAGAACACAGTTGCACACGTCTCGACACCAGCATGGGTAGAAGGCGTGGGCGGCACAGAGTTCTCTTTACTATCAGTGGCTGGCTTTTTCGTTGTAGCCACGCGTCGACACATATCCTAAGTCATCTCATTGAGTGCATCCACACAATATAAAGTCATCTCATTGGCTTCAACTCAACCTCCAACTTTCTTTCTTCTTTTCATCATCCTTTTTTCTTCTAGTTGGAACTTGGAACCTGAAACTCCAAATCTGATTGATTCTCTTATTCCATTGAGTCCAATATGATGCTATGGTCATCAAGAACATATCCAAACATTGGAATGACCCAAAATCCAATTCCTTATTGATTTCTCACTTTTGGCTTCTTCTATCGAAGTCTACACACTAGGTGAGCCCTTCTAGGTTCTATTTTTGATACATGCTTAGACTTGTGACCATGATTGATCTCTTAAGCTAGCATCCCTTGAGCCTTATGACTTGAACCATTACAACACAAATGAGTTAATCCGATGGCTTCATATCACTTCAAATGTTGTGATTGTGGCAGAACCGCCTAGATTATTCCAGCTTAAGTGCCCAAGTCATTCCTTAAAGACAACGACACACTTAAATCGGAATAAATTGTTAGTCCGTCGGATCTTAGTCCGAGAAAACCACTTACACCAAATCGAGTACCACTTGCTCACTCGAAGGTGAGGCACAGAGAAATATAATAATGCATAATACCACAATTTAAGGAGTACCAAAAGTTATTACATCATCAGGGTTTTTAAAATAGTAAATTATAGTTTTAAATGCAGTGGAAATAACTAACAAAGATAATCGAGTAACATGGTGAAGCCTGGCCAAGTCACTCCTCCTGGTCCTCTCCCACAGAGGTAGCATCCCACTCTATTGTCTAGCCTGGTGGCAGGGTGGAAAGCCAAGTCACACCATCAACCATCTTTTGCAAGATACCTAAAAATTTGGTGCCACAAGCAAAGCTGAATATACTAATACTCAGCTAGACTTACTCGGTGTGAGGAGTCTACTCCTCTACATCTAGACCATGAAGCTATTTTGCTGAGGGGTTTGGTTTGCCAAAAGCACTACCATAGTCTAATTCAAAAATTTTAGCTTTTTAGATTCTAAAATATTTCCTTATACTAGGTTAGTATCCTTCTAATCACACATGGTAACAAGCATTTATAGCAAACAACACTTTGTATCATGAAACCTCATTACACTTCTTACTCGATGCAGCAACACATATCAACTAGTCTCATTAGCCGCGAGAAGCATATGATTCGAATCGAGTTTTATCCTTGCAAGGTAAACCTAAACAACACGATGTGTCAGGGCATTCCATCCCCTCACACATCAACCGTCCTCAATGATCCCCCGTTCATGGCCAAGGCCCACCGCCTTAGATGCAATGCTCCACCACAGACAGGGCATCCCCCAGGGATCCGTGTCCACAAACAATCATAATCCCATTATGAAAATGAATACAACCAATTCCTGACATCGTGCAAGTGCTAGAAAAAAGCACTCGACTTCTACCAAGATCCCTAATTAACTTAGCAGCTACTTGACCTAGCATACAAGTATTTATCTCATAAAGGAACCTGATTTCATGCAGCTACGGTTTCAAACAACTCCTACATGTAAGTGCACAATACAAGCCTATAATAAATATTGTTGTAAAATAACATATATAATGATTATTCATAAAATCGAGGCTTGCCTTGAGGTGTAGGTGCTGACGGAATGTCCTCAACGACAAGCTTGGAGAGCAGGCTCTTGTCCTCCTTCTGGGTCTTCCTCTTGCTCCGGGATTAGGACGTACTCTACGTTGGCAAGATTGCAATCTATCGAGTGCAATGCATAATGTATACATTATGATATGCTAGAATGTTAATGGTGATGCAATGGTTTTAGTAAGAGATTATGTTACTTAGTACTATGCAGGTGATTGTATTAATAGTGTAGGTTTTATAAGAGTTAGCACTTATAGAAAGTAGACTTAAGGCTTGACCTTATGAGATGGTCTAAGACTTAAGCCAATTACCTTAGAAAGGTTTAGCATGGAGCTAAGTAGTTTTGGCATGTGTTAATTACTTAACCTTTAGTTTACACTTAAAATCTCCTTCTCTTTTTAGTTAAGGCTTAAGGGGTGAATTGAACTTACAACCAGTGCTTAGAAAAAATTAAAAATTCCGTAGAAATTGCAGTAGCTTCCTACTGGTTATTAAAGGTTGTCCTATGAATTTGGGTCAAAAGCAGTTAAGGTCTGCCTTGCACAAAAATGACAAATCTTAGTGCAGAGGGGGCACTTAACACTACATCACCTAGGTAATAGTGGCTACTGTCGTATTTGGTATTTTCCCAGCATCTTGGTCAGATATTAGTGGTTTCTACAAGGTTACATAGGGTGACTCTTAGTGGTCCTTTACCTAGGAATTCTAAAGTTTATGGCTACAAGAGCACCTACAACTAACTTGTCCTTTGAAAAATATCAAACAACAGATTTGGCATTTTTTCTATATTCTTGTTAGCATAAGAGCAATCATTTCAAGGGTCAGGGTTTTAACTTAGTAAGGATGAATTTCTATGGTTTTCTAAAGTTATCCTTGTTTTGCCAAAATAAAAAGTTTCAATTCATTTTCTCTCTGGACTAGAGTGGTTTGCATTTTTCCTACGTTCTACATTACCTACTTAGTCCAGGAAAAATAGTGAACTCTCTGGTTTCACTTATTTACCAGTTATCTTGCTTTCATTTAGTTAAGGCCCTAAACAGTTTTGAGTGGATAAACACTACCAAAAGTTTTAGACCAAAAGGCTATATACTTTTATATAGTGACAAATCCTACATGGCTTCTACTCAAAGTTTCTTAGGCCTAGCTCAAAAGTATATCTGTTTTTCCCTTATTATTTTGAAATGGGCAGATTTTGAATTTAAATCAAAAGTCCTAGAAAAAGTACAGAGACTTCATAGTTTCATATTTTTGGTTTGAAGTTTGTTTTGTCCAAAGTGTTACAAAATTGGTTCTACTATTTTTGGACTTATATTCATTTAGTTTTGCATTTCCTAAGTTCTCTGCAGATTAATAAAGGAACTTTTAAATTAAATGGAAAAAATCGAGTTTGCACCGAGGTCCTTTGACTTATCCCTAATTGTTTCCTTCAAAACGGGCCCTTAGCATACTATTTATCTGAGTCTTTGACTTTTCACTTAAACCCTTGTTTTCCCCTATTCAAACCCACACTGCCTTGTCATCGGAATAGTGTAGAGAGGGGGAAAGCATGGCAGCGCGGCCTACCGACGGTGGTAGTGGTCCAGGGAGGTGGTCGGCAAGGTGCAGGGGATCGAGGCGATGACGATGGTACCTTTGGATCGGCCGAAGGTGGTCAGAGATGAGCTGGCGGTGGTGAATCATGGGTGGAGCTCGTCGACGACGTAGGACCGGTGCTTGCGGCTTGGCATCGACTCAAGGAAATGAAGCAATAGCTTTGGGGAGGCTCGAGAAAGGTGATGGTGGGTTCAGTTTGAAGATAGAGCAGGCGAGGACCCTTGGTCACGGGGAGGATCCTCTGGCAGCGACAGTAGATCATGGTAGGCGCTTCAGAGTGTGGTGGATCTTCGAAAAATAGACGTACGAGCTCCGATGATGCTCAGTGGGGTGACAATGCCTTCAATTTGGGCCGACGGTGGTCGCATGGGTCTACTCCCATGAGCAGCACACCAGCAGCGATGCGGAGGGTGGTGGGAGCTCCGGCGTGGTCAAAACGTGAGGGCAACGAGTGGGGAAGCTAGCACAGGATGTGGGCGAGCGAGCAGACAGGTCGCCAGCTTTTAAAGGCACGTGCGCATGGATCGTATCGACAGCTCGTGCGGCATCACGGTGCCAACTAGTGTTCTCTCGACTTGTGATGCACGCCATCGAACACGTGGCGCCATTTGGTCTTGTCAATTTCAATGGCTTATAAACCTATTATTTTCCCATATCTATCCAAAATTTCTATGTAAGATTTGTTCCTTGTGGTATACCCTTCCTATTTTGTGCAGTGACCAAAGAGATATAAGCTAAGATTAGAAAGTTACAAGAAGGTGAAGTCAGATTTGTCTAACTGGGTGAACACGACGAAAATCGGTGTCAAGTCTTGTCATCCGATATGGGATTAGATTCAAACATTTCTAGGGGTTAGTTTAGACAATTTGACACAACTTTCATAATTTGAGCTAATGGTTTTGGGGTCTGTAACTTGATGAACACTTAGTGTCTTTGTGAAGGGTTGAGTTTGGGACTTAGGGATATTCCAATTTTCCCTCTCTTCTCTACATAAGTGATTGGTTTAAGATTTTTGTTATGCCTTTTTGGTGACCAATCCTTAATAATGTTTGTTAAGTATTTAGTGAGCTACAACTTTGGTTAATGTTCCACTTTGTGATTTGATGATTTGGTAGTTTTCTAAACCACTTCATGTTGAGGCTCCTATGCTTCTATTAAGGGTGAGGTTAGGGTTTTGGTCACTCCTTATTTGATCACTATGGGATGGCTAGGTTAAGCCTTCTAAGGCATTTAATATCTAATTAGGGTTTTGATCCTTAACTTTAGTGACTTTTACGCTAGGTGATCCACATGTGATGATAGAGTAAGCGGTGAGGGTTTAGCCTACCCCCACCCTTAAAAGAATCTTGTCCTCAAGGTTTAAATAGAGTAAATATGGGTGTGGGTTATGTACCAACATTCTTGGGTATAAAATCTGGGTGGTTCTTATTCAAATAATTCCCAGTTTCCCACATGGCTTCTTCTTCAGTGTGATGGCTCCACTAAATCATAAACATTTTGATTGCTCTCTTGCGAGTGGATCTCTCCTTGCAGTCCAAGATTTTACAGGATGTTCTTCATATGATAGGTATGGTTCTATCTCCATCTCTGGCTCGACCAGAACTTCTATCGGCACTCAGACGCAATTCTTTAGTTGAGACACGTGGAAGACATTATGTATTGTGGACATCTCAGGTGGAAGCCTAAGCTTGTAGGCTACTAGTCCACATGCTTCTATGATCTCGTAAGGTCCAACATTGAGAGGGGCTAACTTGCCTTTAATCCCAAATTTTTGTACACCCTTGGTTGGTGAAAATTTTAGGTATACATGGTCTCCTACTTCAAATTGTATGGTTTCCTTCTCTTATCATGGTAGCCCTTTTGTCTAGCTTGAATAGCTTCTAGATTCCTCTTGATGACTCTGACCTTTTCTTTGACCTTAATTACTAGGTCAGGTCCAAAGATTTCCCTTTCCCTAGCTTGTGACCAACTTAGAGGGGTCCTACATCTTCTGCCATACAGGGCTTCATAGGGTGTCATTTTCAAGCTAACCTGATAACTGTTGTAGGGGACTCCGCTAGAGAAAGACACTTATCTCAATTCTTGTCATAGTGTATTACACAAGCTCTTAACATTTCTTTAAGAATCTGGTTTACTCTTTCAGTCTGGCCATCAATCTACGGGTGGTAAGCTGAGCTTCTAATCAAGGCGGTACCAAGTGATTTCTGTAGCTGCTCCCAAAAGCGTGCTAAGAACTAAGCTCCTCTATCTGAGATAATGGTCTTAGGTATTTCGTGCAAGCATACCACATGATCGATATAAATTTTTGTGTATTTTTGGCCCTGTAGGTGGTATGTACTGGTAGGAAGTGAGTTGTCTTAGTTAATCCATCCACAATTACCCATATGGAGTCATGGTGTAGACAAGTACTGGGCAAACCCACAATAAAATCCATACTTATGTCTACCCATTTCTAGGATGGTATAGTGAGTGGCTGCAAGGTGCCTGCTACTTTTAAGTAACTTTCTTTAATCCTTTGATAGGTGTCACATTAAAAAATGTACTTAACAATATCTATTTTCATCCTAGTCCACTGTAACACTCCATCCACTCCCGGACCGGTGGTACTTACTCCTGACAGTCCTCTAGGATCATATATCATCCCCATAGACCAACACGAGTCTTTTTCTGCGCACTTTGTCCTCACTCATGCGCACTCGAGAAGTCTTCCCGGTCGGTCACCCATCCCAAGATTTCTCGGGGCCAAGCACGCCTAATGTCACACCCAGTTTTGGAAGGTAAACCGAATGCGAACCATGTACGTGCCAGGATCAGAAATTCACGTACACATCGATTACATTGTTGGACATCATCACACATTGCTCAAAACAATAGCGAAAATAAGTACTTTATTACATCACGATGTCTAGGACATCCACAAAGTCATTAACTTAAGTCATAATCTAAGTGTTGAACGAAATACAGTACGATAAGGCCTTCACAGGTAGTTGACTGGTGGTTGCCACTAATCTATTCTAGAACTCATTGAAGTCCTAAAACTCCTAAAAGTCCTCCATGTTGCCTTCATCTTCTCCCGAGCACTGATTGCAATGGGGACAACCTGGGGTTTGATGTTTTTAAGCAAGGGTGAGTACACATAAACGTACTCAGCAAATGTCCCATTTGGCTAAAGTGGATTAGCTGCATATGGGGTTAAGCTTAAAGCAGTTGCTTTTAGTTGGTTAGGTATTTATTACTAGTAGAGAGCCAAGTTTTATCAACAATCCCAAGTTAATAACCCAAAAGTACTCCCTCTAAGAGGAAATACAAGAATCCATAGTTATGATCATCACCCTTAAACATCATCATAAAGGTATCCAGAGTAACTCTAATCAAAGGAGCTCCCAAGGCTGCTCATAACCGTGGCCACAACTGATATACTAGTTTCTAACACTATATAGAGGTTGCACACTTTACCCACGAGTCGTGATTCCCTTTCTGCCCGAGGAGCGCTACTCCCCATTGATCACTACCTAGGTGATCTGGCAAGGTATCACTATGTAGCCTTTATAAAGATTCACAGAGGTCATAGCCGCCCGTTAGGTTTCTCCAGTTTGATAAACACAGTACCTCTCCCCATAGGAAGGGTGACTAACAAAAGCAACACGAAAAGAACCTCGGCACCCAGCCTCGCAGAGTAAGTATTGTGCTCGGACCCCATTAACGGCACGACGACGAAGCCCACTACACCTCAAGTTCCTCTAATTAATCAGCTAAGGGTCTCCCATACCACCCTCATGGTTGTACTGTTTTCTCGGGTGGTCATCCAACGAACATGTCGTTAAAGAGAGGTACTCCGGAAACAACCCGAGTCCCCTAAAGTATCACAAGTTTATCATCATAATTAAGATATCATCATCGTATCATAAATGTTCTCATCATGTTCATTGATTAAAGTAAATTAGTAGCATAATACTAATCATAGTAACCAATTCCCAAAGGATAACCAAGGACAAGAAAAACAAAACACTAGTCCATCCTTAGGTTAATCATGATATGTAGGATAATGAATTATAAAGTAAGTAGGACATAATGGGTCAGAGGACACTTGCCTTCATTAGGGATGAAAACGGTCGGAAACGGTATTTATTCGGTAATCAGTTTTTCCTTTGATTGCGAACAAATAGGATATAGAATATACAATACAAATTTATATTCTTGTTTTTAACATCTAGCTTGTTAAGATTCATAAAAGGTAAACCTCAAATTCATCCTACATTTTCTCAAATAATAGATATAAACTTCGGTATGGATTCGGAAACAAATTCGGTAATTTTTCAACTTTTTGTGTTGTAGGGAGCAAATAATACATAAAACAACTTATATAATATTTTATTCATATTTGTATTAATGTGCTTGATAACATAAGAAAATACCAACATCAATTTTTATACATATCTATTTTAAAATATTAAATTTGTTCTAACAGTTCGGATTACCACTTTCATCCCTAGCCTTCATCAGGTTGCTGCTCAGGGAAGTCTCCTGCAACACACTTGGGAACCATGGGCTGCTCGTTGTCTACGCAAAGCAATCATCCATTCAACACACTTGGGGAATAACAAAAGAACAGTACACCAACATATGCAACAGAGTGAACACAGGTTCAACAAAAAAGTAAAGACACATAGGTGCATTATAGGTTTCGGGGCAAGTCACCATGTTAAGTGGACTATTATTCTCTAACTAGGACTATATTAGTAAATTACTTACTTAAATAAAATTATTCCAGGGATGGGATCGTACATTAAATGGGGATTAGTTTACAAAATTAGGCACTTGAATATTCATTAGGGTTTTACTTTTTTTTATCTCTAATAAATATTCTATAACTTTACACTAACCTAGAGACTAACCACAAAATTGAGACATGAAAACAGTGGGTGAACATAATTTAAACAGATAGAGAATAACATAATGAACATTTTGCAATTTGAACCATCCAATTTGGAGTTCATTTGACAAAGTTATGAAATTTACTAGTTTTGAAATTTGAGAGCACCTAGAGGGGGGGTGAATAGGTGATCCTGTAAAAACTTAAAACTTATAGCCACAAAGCTTGGTTAAGTGTTAGAGAGATAATACCAAGTGACTATAAAGCGATCTCTTGCGAATCACAACAATTACACAAAAAGCAATCACAAGAGACACGCGAGTTATCCCGTGGTTCGGCCAAGTACAACACTTGCCTACTCCACGTTGTGGCGTCCCAATGGACGAGGGTTGCACTCAACCCCTTTCAAGTGATCCAAAGATCAACTTGAATACCACAGTGTTTTTCTTTCTTTCACTATATCCCGTTAGCGAGGAATCTCCACAACTTGGAGCCTCTCGCCCTTACAATTTGATGATCACAAAGAAGCACAGATGTAAGGGAGGGAAAAGCAACACACACAAGACTCAAAGCAAGAGACAAACACGCACACTAGTCACAACTTGAGCTCTAAGTTCACACACAGAGTTCTTAACTCAAGATGAGCTCACATTGCTATCACAACGAATCAAACGCGCTAGAATGAAGTCTTGGTGCTTAGAGATGATCAAAGAATGCTTGGTGTACTCCTCCATGCGCCTAGGGTTCCCTTTTATAGCCCTATGAAAGGGAAATGTGCCCTTGGGCCATTTCTAAGTATTTTGGTGATTGAGTGCCAACACAAATGCTTTTGTGCTAATCTATGCAAAGGTGTGGACAAAAGTGCAAAACATGTCAAAAGGTATGTTTCTAGACTTAATACATTATTTTATGGACTAATGTATTGTGTCTAAGTGCTGGAAACAGAAAAAATCGAGTTGGAGAAGAGATGGCTAAGTTCAGCCAAAGTCTGCTCAGTCTGGGTTCACCGGACTGTCCGGTGGCGCACCGGACAGTGTCCGGTGGTGCACCGGACAGTGTCCGTTGCGCCAGGCTGGCTCGGGCGAACAGGCTGCTCTCGGGACTTCGACGGCGGTGTACGACTATAATTCACCGGACTGTCCGGTGGTGCACCGGACTGTCCGGTGAGCTGTTCACAGGCAAACTCGTCGCTCTCGGGAAACCATCAACGGCGTACGGCTAAAATTCACCGGTCTGTCCGGTGGTGCACCGGACTGTCCGGTGAGTCAACGGTCAGCTGGGGCAACGATCGGCCGAGGATTCCGCGCGTGACGCGTGGCCGAGCCAACGGTCACATTGGTGCACCAGACTGTCCGGTGTGCACCGGACAGTGTCCGGTGCGCCAACGGCTCTCAGACTCCAACGGTCGGCTTCGCCAAATAAGGAAAGCAATCTGCACCGGACAGTGAACAGTGGATGTCCGGTGGTGCACCGGACTGTCCGGTGCGCCAGTCGACAGAAGGCAAGATCTGCCTTCCAGGATTGTTCTCAACGGCTCCTAGCTGCCTTGGGGCTATAAAAGGGGCCCCTAGGCGCATGGAGGAGGACACCAAGCATTCTTACAACATTCATAAGCACCAAGACCTCGATTCCGCGCATTTGTTTCGTTGTGATAGCATATAGAGCTCTAGTGGAGTTGTGAACTCATTGGGTTGTGTTGCGAGCTCTTGTTGCGACTTGTGTGCGTGGTGACACTATGATTTTTGTGTCTTGTGTGCGTTGCTAATCCCTCCCTTGCTCCGTGCTTCTTTGTGAACTTCAAGTGTAAGGGCGAGAGGCTCCAAGTTGTGGAGATTCCTCGCAAACGGGATTTAGAAAAGCAAGCAAAACACCGTGGTATTCAAGTGGGTCTTTGGACCGCTTGAGAGGGGTTGATTGCAACCCTCGTCCGTTGGGACGCCACAACGTGGAGTAGGAAAGCGTTGGTCTTGGCCGAACCACGGGATAACCACCGTGCCATCTCTGTGATTTGTCTCTTGTTGGTTATTGTGTTGAAGACTCCTCTCTAACCACTTGGCGGTTATTGCGATAACACTTAACCAAGTTTTTGTGGCCTAAGTTTTAAGTGTTACAGGATCACCTATTCACCCCCCTCTAGGTGCTCTCAATTGGTATCAGAGCCGTTCTCTTCACAAAGGGACTAACCGCCTGAAGAGATGGATCCTAAGGGGAAGGGTATCGTGATCAACGATAAAGAGAAGGAATCCTTCGTCAACGAGTCGAAGGATGACAAGCCTACCGACTTCGGCTCGGGCCATAGACGGAAAGATGGGAAGAAGAAGAAGACAAGGCGCATCAAGGAAATTGTCTACTACGACGACAGCAATGAGTCTACTTCTTCCCAAAAGGACGACGACCACAACGACTATGAGAGAAGGAAACCGGTTAGTTCGAACTTTTCTTTTGACTACTCTCGTATTCCACAAAGTACAAATACTCATTTGCTCTCCATTCCACTTGGCAAACCTCCTCACTTTGATGGAGAGGACTACGGATTTTGGAGCCACAAAATGCGTAGTCACCTGTTCTCTCTCCATCCGAGCATATGGGAGATTGTGGAAAGTGGAATGAAGTTCGATAGCTCGGATAGTCCTATTTTCATTAATGAACAAATTCATAGAAATGCACAAGCCACTACTGTGTTGTTAGCCTCCTTGTGCAGGGACGAGTACCATAAAGTGAGCGGCTTGGACAATGCCAAGCAGATCTGGGACACCCTCAAGATTTCTCATGAGGGGAACGACGTCACCTTGCTCACCAAGATGGAGTTGGTGGAGGGCGAGCTAGGACGATTCGCGATGATAAGGGGCGAGGAGCTAACCCAAACATACAACCGGCTCAAGACCCTTATCAACAAAATAAGGAGCTACGGAAGCACGCGATGGACGGACCACGACGTCGTCCGACTGATGCTAAGGTCCTTTACCGTTCTTGATCCTCATTTGGTGAATAATATTCGTGAGAATCCCAGGTACACCAAAATGTCGCCCGAAGAAGTCCTTGGAAAATTCGTAAGCGGGCGAATGATGATCAAGGAGGCGAGGTACGTGGACGACGCGTTGAACGGTCCAATCCATGAGCCTCAACCCATTGCTCTCAAGGCAACAAGGAGCAAGGAGGCGTTACCTAGCAAGGTAGCGCAAGTTGAGGCAGCAGGGCTCAATGATGAAGAGATGGCCCTCATCATCAAGCGCTTCAAGACGGCGCTTAAGGGTCGCAAGGGACAGCCAAGCAAGACCAAGACAAAGGGGAAGCGCTCATGCTTAAAATGTGGTAAGCTTGGTCATTTTATTGCTAACTATCCCGATAATGAAAGTGACCAGGAAAAAGGAAACAAGAGGGAGAAGAAAAAGAACTACAAGAAGGCTAAGGGCGAAGCACATATCGGGAAGGAGTGGGATTCGGATTACTCCTCCTCCGACTCCGAAAATGAAGGACTCGTCGCCACCGCCTTCAACAAGTCTTCCCTCTTCCCAAACGAGCGTCACACATGCCTCATGGCAAAGGAGAAGAAGGTATGTACTCGAGACAGTACTACTTATGACTCTTCTAGTGATAATGATTCTAGTGACGACAATGAAATAGACTATTCTAGTTTATTTAAAGGATTAGATAGAACTAAAATTGGCAAAATTAATGAGTTGATTGATGCCTTGAATGAAAAGGATAGGCTTTTAGAAAAGCAAGAGGATTTGTTGTATGAAGAACATGACAAATTTGTAGAAGCACAAAAATCTCATGCTTTAGAAGTTAAAAGAAATGAAATGCTTTCTTGTGAATTATCTTCTTGCCATGAGACAATTTCTAGCTTAAGGAGCATTAATGATAATTTGAATGCTAAGTTAGAAATAGCTAGTAAATCAACAACTTGTGTAGAAAATGTTGTTATTTGCAATAGATGTAAAGATTTTGATATTGATGCTTGTAGTGAACACATAGCTTCTATTGCAAAGTTAAATGATGAAATGGCTAGTCTTAATGCCCAACTTAAGGCTAGCAAAAGTGATTTTGATAAACTAAAATTTGCTAGGGATGCCTACACGGTTGGTAGACACCCCTCAATTAAGGATGGGCTTGGCTTCAAGAGGGAAGCCAAGAACTTAACAAGCCATAAGGCTCCCATCTCCGCCAAGGAGAAAGGGAAGGCCCCTATGGCAAGTAGTACTAAAAAAGAACCATGCTTTTATGTACAATGATAGAAGACAGTCTCATAGGAGTTGTAATGCTTTTGATTCACATGCCTATGATTCTTATTCTATGTTTGCTTCCAGTTCTTCCTATATGCATTGTAGTGATATGCCTAGGAAAAATATTCATCATGTGCCTAGAAAGAATATTGTTCATGTTCCTAGGAAAGTCATGAATGGACCCTCTACAATTTATCATGCTTTAAATGCATCCTTTGCTATTTGTAGAAAGGATAGGAAGATAGTTGCTAGGAAATTAGGGGCAAAATGCAAGGGTGATAAAACTTGCATTTGGGTCCCTAAGACAATTGTGACTAACCTTGTAGGACCCAACAAGAGTTGGGTACCTAAGACCCAAGCCTAAATTTGCCTTGCAGGTTTATGCATCCGGAGGTTCAAGCTGGATTATCGACAGTGGATGCACAAACCACATGACGGGGGAAAAGAGGATGTTCTCTTCCTACGTCAAGAACAAGGATTCCCAAGATTCAATTATATTCGGTGATGGGAACCAAGGCAAGGTAAAAGGGTTAGGTAAAATTGCTATTTCATCTGAGCACTCTATTTCTAATGTGTTTTTAGTTGAGTCGCTTGGATATAATTTGTTATCTGTTAGTCAATTGTGCAAAATGGGATATAATTGTCTATTTACAAATATAGATGTGTCTGTCTTTAGAAGATGTGATGGTTCACTAGCTTTTAAGGGTGTACTAGACGGCAAAATTTATTTGGTTGATTTTGCAAAAGAAGAGGCAGGTCTAGATGCATGCTTAATGGCTAAGACTTGCATGGGCTGGTTGTGGCATCGCCACTTAGCACATGTGGGGATGAAGAACCTCCACAAGCTTCTAAAGGGAGAACACGTGATAGGTCTAACCAATGTACATTTCGAAAAAGATAGACCTTGTGCAGCTTGTCAAGCAGGGAAACAGGTGGGAGGCTCTCATCACACCAAAAATGTGATGACAACATCAAGACCCTTGGAGATGCTCCATATGGACCTCTTCGGACTCGTCGCCTATCTGAGTATAGGAGGAAGTAAGTATGGTCTTGTTATAGTTGATGATTTTTCCCGCTTCACTTGGGTATTCTTTTTGCAGGATAAAACTGAAACCCAAGGGACCCTCAAGCGCTTCCTCAGGAGAGCTCAAAATGAGTTTGAGCTCAAGGTGAAGAAGATAAGGAGCGACAATGGGTCCGAATTCAAGAATCTTCAAGTGGAGGAGTTCCTTGAGGAGGAGGGGATCAAGCACGAGTTCTCCGCTCCCTACACACCTCAGCAAAATGGTGTGGTAGAGAGGAAGAACAGGACGCTCATCGATATGGCGAGGACTATGCTTGGAGAGTTCAAGACCCCCGAGCGCTTTTGGTCGGAAGCCGTGAACACGGCTTGCCACGCCATCAACGGGGTCTACCTTCACCGCCTCCTCAAGAAGACTTCATATGAGCTGCTAACTGGTAACAAACCCAATGTGTCTTATTTTCGTGTATTTGGGAGCAAGTGTTATATTCTTGTGAAGAAACGTAGAACCTCTAAATTTGCTCCCAAAGCTGTAGAAGGGTTTTTATTAGGTTATGATTCAAATACAAAGCGTATAGGGTCTTCAACAAATCATCGGGTTTGGTTGAAGTCTCTAGCGACGTTGTATTTGATGAGACTAATGGCTCTCCAAGAGAGCAAGTTGTTGATCTTGATGATGTAGATGAAGATGACGTTCCAACGGCCGTGATACGCACCATGGCGATTGGAGATGTACGGCCTCAGGAACAATTGGAGCAAGATCAACCGTCTTCCTCAACTATGGTGCATCCCTCAACCCAAGATGACGAACAGGTACCTCAATTGGAGGCGCATGATCAAGGGGGAGCACAGGATGTTCAAAGTGAAGAGGAAGAAGCACCTTAGGCACCTCCAACCCAAGTTCGAGCGACGATCCAAAGGGATCATCCCGTCGACCAAAATTTGGGTGATATTAGCAAGGGAGTAACTACTCGTTCAAGATTAGTTAATTTTTGTGAGCATTACTCTTTTGTCTCTTCTATTGAGCCTTTCAGGGTAGAAGAGGCCTTGCTAGATCCGGACTGGGTGTTGGCCATGCAGGAGGAACTCAACAACTTCAAGCGCAATGAAGTTTGGACACTGGTGCCTCGTCCCAAGCAAAATGTTGTGGGAACCAAGTGGGTGTTCCGCAACAAATAGGACGAGCACGGGGTGGTGACAAGGAACAAGGCTCGACTTGTGGCAAAAGGTTATGCCCAAGTCACAGGTTTGGACTTTGAGGAGACGTTCGCTCCTGTGGCTAGGCTAGAATCAATTCGTATTTTGCTAGCATATGCCGCTCACCATTCTTTCAGGTTGTACCAAATGAATGTGAAGAGAGCTTTCCTCAACGGGCCGATCAAAGAGGAGGTGTACGTGGAGCAACCCCCTGGCTTCGAGGATGAACGGTACCCCGACCACGTGTGTAAGCTCTCTAAGGCGCTCTATGGACTCAAGCAAGCCCCAAGAGCATGGTATGAATGCCTTAGAGACTTTTTAATTGCTAATGCTTTCAAGGTCGGGAAAGCCGATCTAACTCTTTTTACTAAGACTTGCGATGGTGATCTTTTTGTGTGCCAAATTTATGTCGATGACATAATATTTGGTTCTACTAATCAAAAGTCTTGTGAAGAGTTTAGCAGGGTGATGACGCAGAAATTCGAGATGTCGATGATGGGCGAGTTGAACTACTTCCTTGGGTTCCAAGTGAAGCAACTCAAGGACGGCACTTTCATCTCCCAAACGAAGTACACACAAGACTTGCTAAAGCGGTTTGGGATGAAGGACGCCAAGCCCGCAAAGACGCCGATGGGAACCGACGGACACACCGACCTCAACAAAGGTGTCTCAAAGGAAGTTTGAAAGGGAAAGGGTGGACTTGGACCATGAAAGACTTCCACTGCACTCCGATGAGAGGGTAACTTATTCCAAGTTCATCTCATGTACTCTTATTGCCTTTGTATTCTTATTTGAAGATCTTGGTGAGGCAATGGGGTTAAAGGGCCAAGATTGATCCCGTTTTGGTGCTTGATGCCAAAGGGGGAGAAAATAAAGGCCAAAGCAATAGATGGATCAGCTACCACTTGAGAAATTTTGAAAATAGTAGATTAGAGCTTTTGGTTTGTCAAAACTCTGTTATTGTCTCTTATGTCAAAAGTTGGCCTCTTGTGGGGAGAAGTGTTGATTATGGGAAAAAGGGGGAGTTTTTGAAAACCTTGATCAAATTTCGTTGGAATACCTCTCTTTTTGTCTCTACAAGTGGATTTGACTTAGAGATAGGAATTTGAGTTTGATTTGCAAAAACAAACCAAGTGGTGGCATAGAGTGATCCATATATGTCAAATAGGATTCAAAACAACCTTGAGTTTTCATTTGCATTGATATTGCACGTATTCTAGTTGCTTTATGTTGTGTTGGCATAAATCACCAAAAAGGGGGAGATTGAAAGGGAAATGTGCCCTTGGGCCATTTCTAAGTATTTTGGTGATTGAGTGCCAACACAAATGCTTTTGTGCTAATCTATGCAAAGGTGTGGACAAAAGTGCAAAACATGTCAAAAGGTATGTTTCTAGACTTAGTACATTATTTTATGGACTAATGTATTGTGTCTAAGTGCTGGAAACAGAAAAAATCGAGTTGGAGAAGAGATGGCTAAGTTCAGCCAAAGTCTACTCAGTCTGGGTTCACCGGACTGTCCGGTGGCGCACCGGACAGTGTCCGGTGCGCCAGGCTGGCTCGGGCGAACAGGCTGCTCTCGGGACTTCGACGGCGGTGTACGGCTATAATTCACCGGACTGTCCGGTGGTGCACCGGACTGTCCGGTGAGCTGTTCACAGGCGAACTCGTCGCTCTCGGGAAACCATCAACGGCGTACGGCTAAAATTCACCGGTCTGTCCGGTGGTGCACCGGACTGTCCGGTGAGTCAACGGTCAGCTGGGGCAACGGTCGGCCGAAGATTCCGCGCGTGACGTGTGGCCGAGCCAACGGTCACATTGGTGCACCGTACTGTCCGGTGTGCACCGGACAGTGTCCGGTGCGCCAACGGCTCTCAGACTCCAACGGTCGGCTTCGCCAAATAAGAAAAGCAATCTGCACCGGACAGTGAACAGTGGATGTCCGGTGCGCCAGTCGACAGAAGGCAAGATCTGCCTTCCAGGATTGTTCTCAACGGCTCCTAGCTGCCTTGGGGCTATAAAAGGGGCCCCTAGGCGCATGGAGGAGGACACCAAGCATTCTTACAACATTCATAAGCACCAAGACCTCGATTCCGCGCATTTGTTTCGTTGTGATAGCATATAGAGCTCTAGTGGAGTTGTGAACTCATTGGGTTGTGTTGCGAGCTCTTGTTGCGACTTGTGTGCGTGGTGACACTATGATTTTTGTGTCTTGTGTGCGTTGCTAATCCCTCCCTTGCTCCGTGCTTCTTTGTGAACTTCAAGTGTAAGGGCGAGAGGCTCCAAGTTGTGGAGATTCCTCGCAAACGGGATTTAGAAAAGCAAGCAAAACACCGTGGTATTCAAGTGGGTCTTTGGACCGCTTGAGAGGGGTTGATTGCAACCCTCGTCCGTTGGGACGCCACAACGTGGAGTAGGCAAGCGTTGGTCTTGGCCGAACCACGGGATAACCACCGTGCCATCTCTGTGATTTGTCTCTTGTTGGTTATTGTGTTGAAGACTCCTCTCTAGCCACTTGGCGGTTATTGCGATAACACTTAACCAAGTTTTTGTGGCCTAAGTTTTAAGTGTTACAGGATCACCTATTCACCCCCCCTCTAGGTGCTCTCACCCTAAGGCAGCTAGGAGTCGTTGAAAGCAATCCAGGAAGGCAATTCTTGCCTTCTGTCGGGTGGCGCACCAGACAGTCCGGTGCACCACCGGACATCCACTGTTCACTGTCCAGTGCAGATTGCTTTCCTAAATTGGCGCAGCCGACCGTTGAAGATTTGGAGCCGTTGGCGCACCGGACACTGTCCGGTGCACACCGGACAGTCCGGTGCCCCCATCAGACCGTTGGCTCGGCCACGCGTCACGCGCGGATTGCGCGGTCGACCATTGGTGCGACCGACCGTTGGCTCACCGGACAGTCCGGTGCACCACCGGACAGTCCGGTGAATTTTAGCCGTACGCCGCCGACGAATTCCCGAGAGCGGCCAGTTGACCAGACGCCAGCTTGGCACACCAGACACTGTCCGGTGCACCACCGGACACTGTCCGGTGCACCCAGACTGCGCAGAGTCTTGGCTATTTCAGCCAAGTCTTTTTCCTTTTGTATTTTCTCTGATTCTAGCACTTAGACAAATATGTTAGTGCACAAAAACCAATGTACTAAGTCTAGAATCATACCTTTGTGTTGATTTGCACTTCATCCACCATTTGGCACTTATTAATACTTACGGCAATTGTGTTGGACACTTAATCACCAAAATACTTTAGAAATGACCCAAGAGCACATTTCCCTTTCAATCTCCCCCTTTTTGGTGATTTATGCTAACACATCAAAAAGCAACAAATAGAAGTGCAACATCAATGCAATTAAGAACAAGAATTGTTTTTGATTCAAATTTGGCATATTTGGATCATTCTTTGCCACCACTTGGTTTGTTTTCAAAATCAAACTCAATTTCCTATCTCTAAGTCAAACACACTTGTTTAGGCATAAAGAGAGGTACTTCATGAGAAAATTTGATCAAGAGCCAAAAACTCCCCCTTTTCCCATAATCCTATATTCTCCCCACAAGAGGCCAAATTTTGCACATAAGAGTATTTTGACAAAACAAAAGTTCTAACTCTACTATTTTCAAAATTCTCAAGTGGTAGCTGATCCATTTGCTTTGGCCTTATGTAACACCCCAAGGGTCCACAAACACCCCGGAATGCTACTAAACAACACTTCTGCCATTTATATATAAAATTTCGGCAGCATCCCCTTTGCAAAATTGCATAAACGAGGGGGCAACAGCGTATAAACATATATCATGACAAAAACATACTAAGTACTATTAATCGGCTAGCAAAGAGAAGTTAAACATACGACATGAACTGAATTAACTAGTGCGCACGACTAGTTAAAAAAACAAACTTCCTTTGACAATAAATTTCTAATTAAATCATGGCTGCACCTCGGCAGCGCTATTGTGAGAGTGAAAGTGGACGTGCTGCTACTCCCCTCATTCCTAACATGTATCAAGTACCTGCATTGAGTAATGCAAGAGTGAGATGACACATCTCAGCAAGTAAAATAATATCAAACTGTTTAACCACATAAGAACATTGTTTTACCACCACTTGATTCCACAACCTTCTTATTACGAAGGTGCAGCACGTATACAACGTACAACACACCTAGTCACCACACCTCGCAGGTAGAAACCACAATAGTAACATAGTAATGTCACACTTCATATATATATATACCTCATGAGTGCAAATGTCTGCAAATGCAAGAATGACTTCTGCCTTCATACCTCTAAGGATATGAAGCCGCATCGTACCCCTCCTCGGGCAACGTACGATGCTAAAAATATACCGGTACGGTCGGACCATAAGATCACGACATAACTTCGAAATGCAAGATGGATGATACGATGTGCATGTCATGCCAACAACACTTCATATAACGTGATTCAACAAGATACTTCAACTTCATCCAAGATGGGAATCAACCACATATATCATTAACAAATTATGATCATCCACAATATTAGACAATTGAGAATTAATACTTCCAAACAAATAAACTTCATCATAGAATTCAATGATTAATATAATTAAAACTTATGCATACTCAATGACAGGGAATAGGATGCAAACCAAACGGTAGCAACCACCACTGTATTTACTTGCCTTTACCGGAAGTTCGGGCAAATCCCTAAGTACGATCTGGAAGTCCACCACCTGTTTTTGACACACAACTTAGTGTACCAATTTCACATAATCAGGCTCATAAGCGACGCCGCATCTACGCACAAACTCAAACCCCGCCGCGGGTTACATCTCTCCCCACACCCACCAAACTGCAGCGGGGCTGCTTAATAATTTCATAACTTTAAAATTATGACAGCAGTGGTAACAAACAAAAACTCCAGAGACATCTACATAAAATTCCCCACAAGTTTTGTACACAATTTATAATTAAATTCCAACATCTAATTAGCCCAAAACAGTCCACAAGATGAACCCTGTAATCTGTTTTTTTGTCTTTTGGACAACGACATACCCGGATTCAAACAGCAATATCTTTTAAAATATAATTCCAAATCAAGCGCATAAGTACTCATTGGAAAGATAAGACAAAGCCCTATATTATCATCATACTGGTTAACACTAATTACCCACGAAAAATGCCCAGAAACTGCTAATACTACTGCTGTTCACCCACCTGAAAATCTGTTTTTTTGGACAGCAACATAAACGGATTCAAACAACGATATCTCCTAAATTATAACTCCGAATCGAGCGCATAAGTACCCGTTGGAAAGGTATGACAAAGCTCTACATGATTCACCCACTGATCCCCACTAATTACCCACGAAAAATTCCCAGAAATCCCTAGAACTACTGCTGTTCGCCCACCCACAAAATTTCAGGACAGCACCTCTACCGATTCGGATAGGTAAACATATAATCAATTGGATTACAACACAATTAAACAAGATACAATCTCAAAATCACCTTGAATCCTCCCCCTTTCCTCCCTTCTTCTTCCCTCCACCAAAATCCAATTGGACACATGCACCAACGCGACGTAGATCCGAGCGGGAGAGGAATGGCACCTTGGAGAGAAGGGCTTGAGGAGGGGGCGGCTAGGGTTTGATGGGGGGGGTGGGGTGGCGGCTGCAAATGGGTGGAGGAGTGAGAGGGGCGTCCTCCAAGCCTAGAGAGAGGGGGGGGGGGCGGCTGCACAAGAGAAAAGGGGAGGGGGGTGGCTAAAAAAAATCCCAAGGGATTAAGGGAGGGGCGGCTAGGGTTAGGGGAACTAGTGGGCCGGATCAAGAACCACGGCCCAACTCGTTCACACGTCAACCCCCGACCCCCCTAGCACATGAGTCTAACCAAAATTCTACTATTTTACTGGTGAATGCTTCCCCAAAAATTCCCAACCCCAAAAGCGTACCACCCGAAAGAAAGAAGGAAAAAAGAAACAAGGAAAGAATAAACTCCAACTTCTCTTCTTTGCAAACTGGGTATCACACTCTACCCCCCTTGAAAAGAATTCGACCTCGAATTCTGACGCTTCTATCAGAACGACCAAAGGAAAGATCAGCGACGACAAAAACTCACCCCATAACGAAAAGTTCGGGGTACTTCTGCCACATCAGCTCCTCGAGCTCCAAGAATTCTAGGATACGCAGCAGACGACACTCTAGTCAGGTCTTGCTACATGGGAATCGACTCTAGCTCGATTTATTGATCTGGATTCTGCAAATACTTTCTCAACATAGAGACATGGAATACATGGTCTACACTGATCATAGACTCCGACAATTGCATGTGCTAAGCCAAGCTGCCAACTCGGGCTAAGATAGTAGACGGTCCTATATACCTCGGACAAAGCTTTCCTGACACCAAATCAACCTTGACACATGCAAGTACTTCAATGAATATATATATTAATGCAATACATACGGTGCTCCTATAGCCTAAACCAAACCTATTCAAACAAGAGTAACTTCAAAAGACCAATTTAATGCTTGCATATTTCTAGACAGCAACACAACAGTTAATTGTTTTGCTCATAACTCACAAAATATGCATCCAAAAGTAGTAAACTAGGACTTTATGGAAAGCTTACAAAGTCCACTATACCCTTGGTATTATCATCACCACAAGATTTGACACTTAGAAAGGCCAAACAATGCAAAACGTAAATTTTGTCCAGACTTGGACAGAATTCAACTACTCACTTCAAAAATCCATAATTGGAGTCTCAGTCATCCAATTGAGGCGCTCCTAGAATTTTTAGGAAGCTAGTAAAATTGTCTATATTTCATTTATAAACATATTAGGTTAATTCAATGCATATCAAGATCAAAAGACATAAGAAAGGCTTTGCTGTCCAAATTTGGATAGATTCAAAGATTCCACTTAAAACAACTGTAGCTTAATTTATAGGTCACCAAAAAGGGTGATCCAAAATTTGTTGGAAAGCTTAAGGAAAGTACTACCACTTCTTTATAATTTATAAGAACTGATTCGAAGTTTAACTTAGACAAACAAGGTCAGTTTCGAAATCTGTACAGAATCTAGACAGATTCCAAGACTAGACTTGAGAAAATCATAACTCCCAAGCTTCTAGACCTATGGTCATGAAATGTTTACACAAGTAAGATGAAGAAGTTTGCTACAACTTTTATATACAACACCTCTACAGAAAACATGGTTTAATTCATTGAACTAGCTGCATAACCAAAACTGGTCATACAGTCCCAAACAACAAGCAATAGATTTATTCAGGTTCTATACTCTTCTAAGATTAAGCGTTCATCGAAGGACTAATAACTTTAGGTTCTTCATTACGAGACACTTAGATCCAACATAAGGATAGAAGCAATATGCTAACTTTTTAAACCATTTTAAGCCTGATCTCACATCATGCAAGCAAGAATCGATTTAACCATACTATGCCTGCCCATATATCCATCCAAGCACATTCTATACATTATATCATCCCATCGAAGAACTCTCTTTTTTTAATTATACTATGCATATATATCCATCCAATAACTCACACAATCTCCATCTCAACCTAGACTTCACACGACGTAACTATCACATACTTACGCAATCACGCCAAGGCCAGAAAACATGGCTTCACAACAATACATACTGGCCTATTCAAATGTCCCTCGCTATCTCTGTGTTTCAGCCCACGCTCCGCATATACATAAACAAGATAACTATCACAACCACTACGTCTATTCCCTCCCACCATACAACGTAATTAACATGGATTGCGAAAGAGCTCACTATAACCCAAACTTCCATGGAAATATCCCTAAATAGAAAATTGACAATCAACAACACAAATGTTCATTCTGTTTCTACCTCTTTCACTATAAAAGCAATGATAACAAAGAAATATTGTAAAATCATCTAAACTTCATGATCTACAACTTTCGTATTCAAAGGATAAACAAGGTTTTATTTTATCTCCCATTTTTAATTTGACTTGTAAGGCGACATACAAGATCTGCCACCAGAACCTGACGGAGCATGACCCATAAATTCAAAACCTCATAACTCTCTGCATCTAACAAAATTTTTGCAAATATAAACTCATTGGAAAGATTATAACATTCTCTAAAACTTTTATTATAATGAGTGTCTCGGAATTGGTTTCCAAACCGATAAAACAATGCAAACTGCTTTGTTGCAAAACTGATATGATAGAAACAATGGACAACTAAAATTCAAAATCCTATAACTCCTGCTATACTCAACTTAAAACTACAACGATCACGCGTTGGAAAAGTTTGGAAATTGTCCACGACTTTTGCAATAAACTTGCACCCAAATTTATCTTTATAGCCCTCAAATCTGCATGACCTACAGCTAAACTCAGCCTGAGATACTGCACATCGGAGATTCGACTTATATCCGGACAACCACGTCACCCAATCTATTTAACAGACAATTACAAGTAAATACCCATTAAAAGATACTGAGAAAAACTAAAAGTTTTGGTTAAAGAGAATTCCCAAATTTGGGCTCTAAAACTATCAAAACGCGGTCGATTTATTGGTGGTTTTAACGACACCTAAAGTTCAGACACAACGGTGCAACAACTTTAGAGTAGCCTAACTCCAATTATATGCAATGAAAATTACAAACCAATACTCTTTGGAAAGATCATGAAATTACTAAAACTTTCATAATCCAGCAAAGACCAAAATTTACCGTCTTCAATGTCTATACTTCTGTACAAAATTAAGGCTGCTATAGGAAACCCATAACTCTCAAATGTTTAGACCAAACTGGGTGATTAAGCATCCTATGCAAAGATGAAGAAACCTACTACAAAACATTCTAGATAAGTGAAGCCTGATTCAGCCTCCATTAAGTTAAGATGACTCCCAAAACCAAACAACACCTTACCCATAAAAAAACAATATAAAATAAAACCCAAGGCATTGGCAGGTGCAATCAACACTAGGATTTTCCACTACCAAATGGGGATGCAACTCCCCAAAGCCTTTAAACAACACTTTACCTAATAGGTTAGAACACTAAGCACAACAATCAACGGATTCAACAACCTCGTTTGTTAATGCCACTAAGGTCAAACATCCATGTATCGACAATGTATGAAACAACTGGCATACCCGTCTCTAGCACTATAAAACATGGTTGTTATTACACTAGAATCCCACTACTAGAGCTCTCCACAACTATTCTGTTGACGTGAAGCAAATGGTGCTCACATCATATAACGTCTTTTTCTCCTCTCAAAAGAGATAAAATTTACAATACTCATAAAGCAATGGAGGGATAACAACAAGAAAACTAATATACTTCTTGACACAGACTCATGCAAAAGCTTCATAAATATTACTTTGAATACTAAAATAATAACACGATAATGTGCTCAACAGTAGTAATTGGACTTCAATAAGACAATCCACATAACCAAACTACCTTGATTAACCTCACATACAACAAAACCTACTATTACTGCACTTGAACAATTTGTACCTCGTGATATCACAGGATGCATTCAAAGTAGTAGACATACATGATCTATCAAACCATCATTCATATAAAAAAATCTCAATCCGATGCAACAACCCCATCATTAAAGAGATAGATGACTAACAAACATAAGCAACTCCCAGTTAAGCATTGACTTCGTTTAAGATAAAGCGGTCTAAATAATGATTCAACAAGCATGCATAGAGAAACTGATCATAAAAAAAATCAAACTACCATACAACGTTGGCAAATAAAAAAAATATAAAACGGATTGTCAATATCGTCCACATGACTAGCGTGCAACAACTAAAAATTATGCATAGCCTTTATGGCTATTGAAACAAGCCATAGAAGGAAAACATGCACGACATAAAATCCACTTGAAACCACCCTATTTATTTTTAAAAATAAGGTTGCACATAATAAGAAAACCCATCAGGTAAACATGGTTGGACTTATCAATCTACGTCATCTTACAAATTCACTTGAGTTCTACCAGTCTCAAGATTTCATAGACATTACAATGTTGCCTTTGCTCTATAGAGACAAACCAATTTTATACTAAGATCAAGTTAGCAAGTAGCCACACTAGCCAAAAAAGGTGAGGTGCAAAGCATTGCACCCACGGAAATATTACATTGATAAGTTGGGTTGTATCCCAACAGTCAATCAAACTCAACAACACCATAAAACTACATTATATAGTGTTTTCACACTACACCAAGTCGGATTAGACCCACTATACACAAGCTCAATAAACAATCGGTCCTACAAGTACTAGAACCCAAGAATCCTTTTGGAAAAAAAAACATCCACAGTCAAGCATATAGAAATATATGATAGTAATAGCTCACAGATTTGAAAACATTGCATCCAAAAAAACACCATGACGATATGAATATAAAACAAGTACATTAGTAGCTTCACTTGCATAATAACTTAAATAACAACCACATCAAGAAACCAATATTAAATAGAAGTAACATATCATATCAAGCATTACGTCGTTAACGACATACCCCATCAAACCATAAAGGGATTTGGAATAAGAACATTCTAGTCATCTATACAATAAAATACTAATATGAAAGATATACGAACCCATACCCTTCCAATATGTGCAAGTGTGTCAAATTTATCTTCAAATTGCGTAGAATCTAAAGCCTATGCTTTGATACCAACTGTAACACCCCAAGGGTCCACAAACACCCCGGAATGCTACTAAACAACACTTCTGCCATTTATATATAAAATTTCGGCAGCATCCCCTTTGCAAAATTGCATAAACGAGGGGGCAACAGCGTATAAACATATATCATGACAAAAACATACTAAGTACTATTAATCGGCTAGCAAAGAGAAGTTAAACATACGACATGAACTGAATTAACTAGTGCGCACGACTAGTTAAAAAAACAAACTTCCTTTGACAATAAATTTCTAATTAAATCATGGCTGCACCTCGGCAGCGCTATTGTGAGAGTGAAAGTGGACGTGCTGCTACTCCCCTCATTCCTAACATGTATCAAGTACCTGCATTGAGTAATGCAAGAGTGAGATGACACATCTCAGCAAGTAAAATAATATCAAACTGTTTAACCACATAAGAACATTGTTTTACCACCACTTGATTCCACAACCTTCTTATTACGAAGGTGCAGCACGTATACAACGTACAACACACCTAGTCACCACACCTCGCAGGTAGAAACCACAATAGTAACATAGTAATGTCACACTTCATATATATATATATACCTCATGAGTGCAAATGTCTGCAAATGCAAGAATGACTTCTGCCTTCATACCTCTAAGGATATGAAGCCGCATCGTACCCCTCCTCGGGCAACGTACGATGCTAAAAATATACCGGTACGGTCGGACCATAAGATCACGACATAACTTCGAAATGCAAGATGGATGATACGATGTGCATGTCATGCCAACAACACTTCATATAACGTGATTCAACAAGATACTTCAACTTCATCCAAGATGGGAATCAACCACATATATCATTAACAAATTATGATCATCCACAATATTAGACAATTGAGAATTAATACTTCCAAACAAATAAACTTCATCATAGAATTCAATGACTAACATAATTAAAACTTATGCATACTCAATGACAGGGAATAGGATGCAAACCAAACGGTAGCAACCACCACTGTATTTACTTGCCTTTACCGGAAGTTCGGGCAAATCCCTAAGTACGATCCGGAAGTCCACCACCTGTTTTTGACACACAACTTAGTGTACCAATTTCACATAATCAGGCTCATAAGCGACGCCGCATCTACGCACAAACTCAAACCCCGCCGCGGGTTACATCTCTCCCCACACCCACTAAACTGCAGCGGGGCTGCTTAATAATTTCATAACTTTAAAATTATGACAGCAGTGGTAACAAACAAAAACTCCAGAGACATCTACATAAAATTCCCCACAAGTTTTGTACATAATTTATAATTAAATTCCAACATCTAATTAGCCCAAAACAGTCCACAAGATGAACCCTGTAATCTGTTTTTTTGTCTTTTGGACAACGACATACCCGGATTCAAACAGCAATATCTTTTAAAATATAATTCCAAATCAAGCGCATAAGTACTCATTGGAAAGATAAGACAAAGCCCTATATTATCATCATACTGGTTAACACTAATTACCCACGAAAAATGCCCAGAAACTGCTAATACTACTGCTGTTCACCCACCTGAAAATCTGTTTTTTTTGGACAGCAACATAAACGGATTCAAACAACGATATCTCCTAAATTATAACTCCGAATCGAGCGCATAAGTACCCGTTGGAAAGGTATGACAAAGCTCTACATGATTCACCCACTGATCCCCACTAATTACCCACGAAAAATTCCCAGAAATCCCTAGAACTACTGCTGTTCGCCCACCCACAAAATTTCAGGACAGCACCTCTACCGATTCGGATAGGTAAACATATTATCAATTGGATTACAACACAATTAAACAAGATACAATCTCAAAATCACCTTGAATCCTCCCCCTTTCCTCCCTTCTTCTTCCCTCCACCAAAATCCAATTGGACACATGCACCAACGCGACGTAGATCCGAGCGGGAGAGGAATGGCACCTTGGAGAGAAGGGCTTGAGGAGGGGGCGGCTAGGGTTTGATGGGGGAGGTGGGGTGGCGGCTGCAAATGGGTGGAGGAGTGAGAGGGGCGTCCTCCAAGCCTAGAGAGAGGGGGGGCGGCTGCACAAGAGAAAAGGGGAGGGGGTGGCTAAAAAAATCCCAAGGGATTAAGGGAGGGGCGGCTAGGGTTAGGGGAACTAGTGGGCCGGATCAAGAACCACGGCCCAACTCGTTCACACGTCAACCCCCGACCCCCCTAGCGCATGAGTCTAACCAAAATTCTACTATTTTACAGGTGAATGCTTCCCCAAAAATTCCCAACCCCAAAAGCGTACCACCCGAAATAAAGAAGGAAAAAAGAAACAAGGAAAGAATAAACTCCAACTTCTCTTCTTTGCAAACTGGGTATCACACCTTAATTTCTCCCCCTTTGGCATTAAGCACCAAAACGGGATCATTATTGGCCCAAAAACCCCATTGCCTCAAAAAATCTTCAATTAAGAGTAAAAAGGCAATAAGGGCATGGAGATGAACTTGGAGTAAATTACCCTCTCATCGGAGTGCAGTGGAAGTCTTGCATGGTCCAAGTTCACCTTTTCCCTTTCAATCCTCCTTTGAGACTAAATTAAGAACACTCAAGCACATGATTAGTCTCGAAGGATCAAGTTGTAGCATTTCTCCCCCTAAATATGTGCATCATTCACACATGGACTTGTGAGGTCCGGGGATCCCTTGCACAACTTGAGCACCGTAAATAAGCAACAAAATGCATAAAGGAACATGATCAAAGGCATAAAACACATGTATGCTATAGATCAATCCAAGTTCCGCGAATCTAAGACATTTTGCTCACTATGCAGCCTGCAAAAGGTCTTCTCATCTAAAGGCTTAGTAAAGATATCGGCTAGCTGGTTCTCGGTGCTAACATAAAACACTTCGATATCTCCCTTTTGCTGGTGGTCTCTCAAAAAGTGATGCCGGATGTCTATGTGCTTTGTGCGGCTGTGTTCAACAGGATTGTCCGCCATGCGGATTGCACTCTCATTGTCACATAGGAGTGGGACTTTGCTCAAATTGTAGCCAAAGTCCTGGAGGGTTTGCCTCATCCAAAGTAGTTGCGCGCAACACTGTCCTGCGGCAACATACTCAGCCTCAGCGGTGGATAGGGCAACGGAAGTTTGTTTCTTAGAACTCCACGACACCAGGGACCTTCCTAGGAATTGGCACGTCCCTGATGTACTCTTCCTATCGACCTTACATCCAGCATAGTCGGAGTCTGAGTATCCAATCAAGTCAAAGGTAGACCCCTTTGGATACCAGATCCCGAAGCAAGGCGTAGCAACTAAATATCTAAGAATTCGCTTAACGGCCACAAGGTGACACTCCCTTGGGTCGGATTGAAATCTAGCACACATGCATACGCTAAGCATAATATTCGGTCTACTAGCACATAAATAAAGTAAAGACCCTATCATAGACCGGTATGCCTTTTGATCAACGGACTTACCTCCTTTGTTGAGGTCGACATGTCCGTCGGTTCCCATTGGAGTCTTTGCGGGCTTAGCGTCCTTCATCCCAAACCGCTTGAGCAAGTCTTGCGTGTACTTCGTTTGAGAGAAGAAGGTGCCGTCCTTGAGTTGCTTCACTTGGAACCCAAGGAAGTAGTTCAACTCGCCCATCATCGACATCTCGAATTTCTGAGTCATCACCCTGCTAAACTCTTCACAAGACTTTTGGTTAGTAGAACCAAATATTATGTCATCGACATAAATTTGGCACACAAATAGATCACCATCACAAGTCTTAGTAAAAAGAGTTGGATCGGCTTTCCCAACCTTGAAAGCATTAGCAATTAGAAAATCTCTAAGGCATTCATACCATGCTCTTAGGGCTTGCTTAAGTCCATAGAGTGCCTTAGAGAGCTTACACACGTGGTCGGGGTACCGTTCATCCTCAAAGCCAGGGGGTTGCTCCACGTACACCTCCTCCTTGATTGGCCCGTTGAGGAAAGTGCTCTTCACATCCATTTGGAACAACCTGAAAGAATGGTGAGCGGCGTAGGCTAACAAAATACGAATCGACTCTAGCCTAGCCACAGGAGCAAAAGTCTCCTCAAAGTCCAAACCTGCGACTTGGGCATAACCTTTTGCCACAAGTCGAGCCTTGTTCCTTGTCACCACCCTGTGCTCGTCCTGTTTGTTGGGGAACACCCACTTGGTTCCCACAACGTTTTGCTTGGGACGTGGCACCAGTGTCCAAACTTCATTTCGCTTGAAGTTGTTGAGCTCTTCCTGCATAGCCAACACCCAGTCCGAATCTAGCAAGGCCTCTTCTACCCTGAAAGGCTCAATAGAAGAGACAAAAGAGTAATGCTCACAAAAATTAGCTAACCTAGAGCGAGTGGTTACTCCCTTACTAATATCACCCAATATCTGGTCGACGGGATGATTCCTTTGAATCATCACTCGAACTTGAGTTGGAGGGGCCTGTGGTACTTCTTCCTCCTCATCTTGGACATCCTGTGCTCCCCTTTGATCACACGCCTCTTCTTGAGGAACCTGTTCATCATCCTGAGTTGGGGGGTGCACCATTGTTGAGGAAGAAGGTTGATCTTGCTCCTGGTGTTCCTATGGTCGCACATCTCCAATAGCCATGGTGCGTATTGCGTCCGTTGGAACATCATCCTCATCTACATCATCAAGATCAACTTGCTCTCTCGGAGAGCCATTAGTTTCATCAAATACAATGTCGCTAGAGACTTCAACCAAACCCGATGATTTGTTGAAGACTCTATACGCCTTTGTATTTGAGTCATAACCTAACAAAAACCCTTCTACAGCTTTGGGAGCAAATTTTGAATTCCTACCTTTCTTCACTAGAATGTAGCATTTACTCCCAAAAACTCGAAAATATGAAACGTTGGGTTTGTTACCGGTTACTAGTTCGTATGATGTCTTCTTGAGGAGGCGATCAAGGTAGACCTGGTTTATGGCGTGGCAAGCTGTGTTCACAGCTTCCAACCAAAACCGCTCGGGCGTCTTGAATTCTCCAAGCATCGTCCTCGCCATGTCTATGAGCGTCCTGTTCTTCCTCTCTACCACACCGTTTTGCTGTGGTGTGTAGGGAGCGGAGAATTCGTGCTTGATTCCTTCCTCCTCAAGGTACTCCTCCACTTGAAGATTCTTGAACTCGGACCCGTTGTCGCTTCTAATCTTTTTCACCTTGAGCTCAAATTCGTTTTGAGCTCGCCTTAGAAAGCGCTTAAGGGTCCCTTGGGTTTCTAATTTATCCTGCAAAAAGAATACCCAAGTGAAGCGGGAAAAATCATCAACAACAACAAGACCATACTTACTTCCCCCGATGCTAAGGTAGGCGACAGGTCCGAAGAGGTCCATATGCAGTAGCTCCAGAGGTCTTGATGTAGTCATCACATTCTTGTTGTGATGAGCGCTTCCCACCTGTTTACCTGCTTGACAAGCTGCACAAGGTCTATCTTTTTCGAAAAACACATTTGTTAGACCTAACACATGTTCTCCCTTTAGAAGTTTGTGAAGGTTCTTCATCCCAACATGTGCTAGACGGCGATGCCACAGCCAGCCCATGCTAGTCTTAGCAATTAAGCATGCATCTAGACCAGCCTCCTCCTTCAAAAAATCAACTAAATAGAGTTTGCCGTCTAGTACACCCTTAAAAGCTAATGAACCATCACTCCTTCTAAAGACAGACACATCTACATTGGTAAATAAGCAATTGCAACCCATATTACATAATTGACTAACGGACAACAAGTTATACCCGAGCGATTCAACTAAAACACATTAGATATGGAATGCTCGGATGAAATAGCTATCTTTCCTAGTCCTTTCACCTTGCCTTGATTCCTGTCACCGAATATGATTGAATCTTGGGAATCTTTGTTCTTGACGTAGGAGGTGAACATCTTCTTCTCCCCGTCATGTGGTTTGTGCATCCGCTGTCGATAATCCAGCTTGAGCCCTCGGATGCATAAACCTGCAAGGCAAATTAGGCTTGGGTTTTAGGTACCCAACTCTTGTTGGATCCTACAAGGTTAGTAACAATAGTCTTAGGGACCCAAATGCAAGTTTTATCTCCCTTGCATTTTGCCCCCAATTTCCTAGCAACCACTTTCTTATTTTTACACAAAAGTACAAAGTCAGTGTTGCAGGCATGAAAAATAGTAGCATATTTATTTTGCATTTTTTTAGGTACATGATGAACAACATTGTTTCTAGTCATATTTCTACTATGCACAAAGGAAGAACTTGAACCAATCAAGGCATGTGAATCATAAACATTATAACTCCTATTATGATGAGCATTCCTAGACAGATTTCTATCATAAATAAATGCATGATTCTTTTGACTACTACTAACCATAGGAGCCTTCCCTTTTTCCTTGTTGAAAATGGGAGCCCTTTGGGTTGTTAAGTTCTTGGCTTCCCTCTTAAAGCCAAGCCCATCCTTAATTGAGGGGTGTCTACAAACAGTGTAGGCATCCCTAGCAAATTTTAGTTTATCAAAATCACTTTTGCAAGTCTTAAGTTGAGCATTAAGACTTGCTACTTCATCATTTAATTTAGAAATAGACATTAAATGTTCATCACAAGCATCAACATTAAAATCCTTGCATTTATTGCAAATTACAACATGATCTACACAAGGACTAGATTTATTAACTACCTCTAGCTTAGCATTTAAATCATCATTCAAAATCTTCAAGCTAGAAATAGATTCATTGCAAATAGATAATTCAGAAGATAATAATTCATTCCTTTTAATCTCTAAGGCAAGAGACTTTTGAACATTAACAAATTTGTCATGTTCCTCATACAAGATGTCCTCTTGCCTCTCTAGCAGTCTATCTTTTCCATTCAATGCATCAATCAGCTCATTAATCTTTTCTACCTTAGCTCTATCTAATCCTTTGAACAAGCTAGTGTAGTCTACTTCATCATCACTAGAGTCCTCATCACTAGAAGTAGAGTACTTGGGAGTGTCTCGAGCGTTTACCTTCTTCTCCTTTGCCATTAGGCAAGTGTGGCGCTCGTTGGGGGAAGAGCGACAATTTGTTGAAGGCCGTGGCGGCGAGTCCTTCGTCGTCGGAGTCGGACGAAGAACAGTCTGAGTCCCACTCTTTACCAAGGTGTGCCTCGCCCTTAGCCTTCTTGTAAACCTTCTTGTTCTCTCTCTTCCCATGTCTTTTGTCTCCCTGGTCATTTTCATTATCTGGACATTGAGCAATAAAATGACCTGTCTTACCACACTTGAAGCAGGAGCGCTTTCCCTTCGTCTTGCTCTTGTTGTGATGCTCCTTGTGACCCTTTAGCGTCGTCTTGAAGCGCTTGATGATGAGGGCCATTTCTTCCTCGTTAAGCCTGGCCGCCTCAACTTGCGCCACCTTGCTAGGTAGCGCCTCCCTGCTACTTGTTGCTTTGAGAGCAACGGTTTGAGGCTCGTGGATCGGCATTGGGCCATTCAACGCCTCATCAACATATCTTGCCTCCTTGATCATCATTCGCCCGCTTACAAACTTTCCGAGTATTTCCTCGGGCGTCATCTTGGTGTACCTAGGATTTTCTCGAATAGAGTTTACAAGATGAGGATCAAGGACAGTGAAGGACCTTAGCATAAGCCGGACGACGTCGTGGTCCGTCCATCTCGTGATACCATAGCTCCTTATTTTGTTGACCAGGGTCTTGAGCCTATTGTACGTTTGAGTTAGCTCCTCCCCCATGATCATTGCGAACCTTCCCAGTTCGCCCTCCACCAACTCCATCTTGGTGATCATGGTGGCGTCGTTCCCCTCATGCAAGATCTTGAGGGTGTCCCAAATCTGCTTGGCGTTATCCAAGCCGCTCACCTTATGGTATTCATCCCTGCACAAGGATGCTAATAGAACAGTGGTAGCTTGTGCATTTTTGTGAATTTGTTCATTGATAAACATGGGATTATCCGTACTATCAAATTGCATTCCATTTTCTACTATCTCCCATATACTTGGATGAAGAGAGAACAAATGACTACGCATTTTGTGACTCCAAAATCTGTAGTCCTCTCCATCAAAGTGCGGAGGTTTCCCAAGTGGAATTGAAAGTAAATGAGCATTGGAGTTAGATGGAATACGAGAATAATCAAAAGAAAAGTTTGAGTTGACCGGTTTCTTTTTCTCGTCGTAGTCGTCGTCTCTTTGGGAAGAAGAGGACTCGTCGCTGTCGTAGTAGACTATCTTCTTGATGCGCCTCTTCTTCTTCCCGTCCTTCTTCTTGTGACTCGAGCCAGAGTCAGTGGGCTTATCGTCTCTTGGCTCGTTAAAGACGGATTCCTTCTCCTTATCGTTGACCACCATCCCCTTTCCCTTAGGATCCATCTCTTCGGGCGATTAGTCCCTTTTGTGAAGAGAACGGCTCTGATACCAATTGAGAGCACCTAGAGGGGGGGGTGAATAGGTGATCCTGTAAAAACTTAAAACTTATAGCCACAAAGCTTGGTTAAGTGTTATTAGAGAGATAATACCAAGTGACTATAAATCGATCTCTTGCGAATCACAACAATTACACAAAAAGCAATCACAAGAGACACGCGAGTTATCCCGTGGTTCGGCCAAGTACAACACTTGCCTACTCCACGTTGTGGCGTCCCAATGGACGAGGGTTGCACTCAACCCCTTTCAAGTGATCCAAAGATCAACTTGAATACCACAGTGTTTTTCTTTCTTTCACTATATCCCGTTTGCGAGGAATCTCCACAACTTGGAGCCTCTCGCCCTTACAATTTGATGATCACAAAGAAGCACGGATGTAAAGGAGGGAAAAGCAACACACACAAGACTCAAAGCAAGAGACAAACACGCACACTAGTCACAACTTGAGCTCTAAGTTCACACACGGAGTTCTCAACTCAAGATGAGCTCAAATTGCTATCACAACGAATCAAACGCGCTAGAATGAAGTCTTGGTGCTTAGAGATGATCAAAGAATGCTTGGTGTACTCCTCCATGCGCATATGGGTCCCTTTTATAGCCCCAAGGCAGCTAGGAGTCGTTGAAAGCAATCCAGGAAGGCAATTCTTGCCTTCTGTCGGGTGGCGCACCAGACAGTCCGGTGCACCATCGGACATCCACTGTTCACTGTTCGGTGCAGATTGCTTTCCTAAATTAGCGCAGCCGACCGTTGAAAAATTGGAGCCGTTGGCACACCGGACAGTCCGGTGCCCCCATCAGACCGTTGGCTCGGCCACGCGTCACGCGCGGATTGCGCGGCCGACCGTTGGCTCACCGGACAGTCCGGTGCACCACCGGACAGTCCGGTGAATTTTAGCCGTACGCCGCCGACGAATTCCCGAGAGCGGCCAGTTGACCAGACGCCAGCCTTGCACACCGGACACTGTCCGGTGCACCACCGGACAGTCCGGTGCACCCAGACTGCGCAAAGTCTTGGCTGTTTCAGCCAAGTCTTTTTCGTTTTGTATTTTCTCTGATTCTAGCACTTAGACAAATATGTTAGTGCACAAAAACCAATGTACTAAGTCTAGAATCATACCTTTGTGTTGATTTGCACTTCATCCACCATTTGGCACTTATTAATACTTACGGCAATTGTGTTGGACACTTAATCACCAAAATACTTTAGAAATGGCCCAAGAGCACATTTCCCTTTCAAAATTCAAACCCCTAAATCAGACACCTTTTATAAATTAAATAAACGTGGGGTTCTTTCTGCAAGAACCTAGGGCCTCGGTTGAAAGAATCAGGGACGGCGTGTCGATTCCCGGGAAACCAGGGGTTTCTTTGACAAAGCAACCAATCGAAGGGGTATCGGGCTCCCTTGGTCGTTGGATCTCGGATCAACGGTCGAGATTAGACTGGTAGGGCAAGCGGCGAGCGCGCGAGGCATGGGCAACTGGCAGGAGGGACCCGGGGGCAGTGGTGTGCTGAGGGCGTGGGCTCTAGGCCATTGGATGGGGAAACAAGGGCCCTGGTTCAATGAACCGACGCGAATCGGTATCCGAGGATCTAGACCATTGGATCGGGGGTGGGTGGCCAAGATCGGGTGCCTGGGGGGTTTAATAGCTCCGGCTGACCATTGGCGGCGCCACTCACGCCCGCGGTGGCATGGTCGCCAGAGATGAGGTGGGCCCGAGATCTATGGGGTCTGGGACCGTGTGGGCAGGCCAGGGCCATTGGGGAGAACCCAACGAACTCTTCGGTGGAGCTTTGGCTGTGAGAATGGGACCAAAGGTGGGTGGACGACGGAGGGGGGTTCCTGGCGGGTCGGAGGGTGCTCTGGTGAGCAATCCCCGCCGTAGTGGGGGGGAAATCTAGTGCACCAAGGCCGGCGTGAGCTTCGGCGGGGGGGGGGGGGGGGGGGGGGGGTCGGGGCATTCAAGGCTGGGATTTGGGCACGAGGGAAGGCTGTATTAGCCGGGCACCATGGAGGCACGGCGGTCCGACGTGTAACGGCTCCGGTGAGCGCAAATCCACCACGCTGAGACATAATTAAGGCAAAAGGAAGGCAGGGTGGAGTTCCTTACCCAGGGGCGGTGCTCGAGGGAGCTTGGCATGGCGTCAGGAGGCTCTGGCCGGTTAGACGACAAGGAAACACGGTGACGGCAATCACTGGACTGCACAGGGAGAGAGTCAGACGTGGACGGGGCAAAGGGGGTCAGTGAAAGGGAAAACCGAGGCAAGTTCCCGGTGCGCTGCACCCAGGTGGAGCTCACGTTGGTCGAGGCGATGGCAGAGGCCCGGCGTCAACGGTGGAACGACTGTGTAACGGCGGTGGCGGTGCTACAAGCTGGATGAGGGCAAGAGGTAGGGAGAGAGCGAACGAAGGGTGGGGGTGTGCTGGGGGGTCCTAGGTCTTCACCTTGAAGCCCGAATGAGGCGGTGTTCGTGTTGGATGCATGTCACGAATAGAAGACGATCTGTTCCCAAGCTTTAGTAGCCGACGACTAAGCTTTGGTGATCGAGAGACCAAGCTCTTTGAGTTCCACAAGGTTTTAGACTCTGAGCATTCATTTGGTGAAGTCTTATCCTCTGACCTATTATGTCACATTTACATGAGAACTTACATTTCCGCACAACATGATCGACCTAAGGATTGACTAGCTTTCCCTTTATCGTGTCTTTGTGTACCTTTTAGGTTGGGATGTGATGATTAGTTTTTATGATAGTGCTTAAACTTAATTGATGAACATTATAAGATATATTTATGACACAATGATTTTCCAAGGTTTTACTTATGAATTTGTGATATCCAGAAGGCTCGGGCTATTTCCCGAGTAATTCTCTATAAGGGTCAGTTCGTTGAGATATAATCTAAAAAAATAGTACAACTATGAGGGTAGACATCTTAGAGCAACTCCAAAAGTTCCTTTAAAAATTCTTCCCCTAAATCTCTTATTAGGTGCTGTTGGAAAAAAAAATCCCCCAAAAACGATGTAATGCCACAGCAGATTGCTAAAAACATGTATAAAAAATAAAAAAAACAAGAACATGGGCCATCTCTTCGGTACTCCTAGACATCCCCGCGCTCCTGGGGACAACGCCAGCAACCCCACGGTGGTGAACCTGTCTGAGAACTGGCTGACAGGAAGCACCTCTTCCCCACCTCTGCAAGCACCAAACGCAAATCTCCTTGAGCCTCGCCTCGAACCGGCTCACCAGCAGCATCCCTCCAGGAGTGATGGCCTGCGAGACTCTGAACCAGCGTAGTTCGGGATCATCATCTGAAACAAGCCAACCTAATCGCATCAGCCATCTCTTCAGAAGGATTCATCCTGGCAGCTTTCATCTGATACATGATTTTGTGGCCTCTCTGTACTGTCTGCCGCGAGCTTACGCCAGAGCCAGGGCACTCCAGCACGTGGCGTCTGGCTTGCCACCAATAGCCTGAAACGCCCTGGCGGCATCTGCCAGCCGCCCTTGCACTTGCTGATCGAACCGGTGGCCACCCTTGCACCTCCTCCCATGAATTGGTGGCCGCCCTCGCACTTCCTCCCCACCTCTGCGAACACTGTGAGGATGCTTGACAGGGAGAAGCTGCTCCTAACGCCCGAGGACGCCATGTCCCTGAAGACGTCGATGGTCGCCCACGCCATGCCATTACTCGTGGGGGGTGGCGGACTCAAGATCCGGACCGAAGTGACCATAAACTCTAATAGTAGCATATTGTTGACGCCTTTTTGGAGGCGTCAATCACTCAAAAGAACCAGCGGCGGTGCTCTCTGGTCAGGCGCGGACGGTCCGCGGCGCAGGGCCGGACGGTCCGCGACCTGGCGCGAGGTGACGGTGCTCTCTGGTCAGGCGCGGACGGTCCGCGGCACAGGGCCGGACGGTCCGCGACCTGGTGCAGGAGCTCGGGTTCCCTGCCTGACGGCCGGACGGTCCGCGCCCTAGGGCCGGACGGTCCACGACCTGGCGACAGGGTCGTCTTTCTCCTCCTTGCTGGAATCTAGATCTCGTCCCCTGGGGGAAAAGATCTTAAGGTGCTCCGGGTCGACAGGTCACCCGGGGTGTCCCCAGACGACGTGGAGTCGCCTAGGAATTAAGAGATCAATTCGAGGAAGAGGTCTTGGATGGACAACTAGATCTTGCCCCCCGGAGGGGTGAGATCCTAGGGTCGTCTTGGGATCGGCAGACCACCCAAGACGGATCTAGACGACGTAGAGTCGAATAGGGGTGGAGGTGGATATGTGGAAGACTACAACTAGAACTATGCTACATCTACTCCTTTTTGGAGGCGCCAATCACTCAACAAGAACCGGCGGCGGTGCTCTCTAGTCAGGCGCGGACGGTCCGTGGCACAGGGCCGGACGGTCCGCGACCTGGCGCGAGGCGGCGGTGCTCTCTGGTCAGGCGCGGACGGTCCGCGGCCTTGGGCCGGACGGTCCGCGACCTGGGCGCAGTAGCGGTGTCTTCCCTGCGTCACGCCGGACGGTCCGCAGCCCTGGGCCGGACGGTCCGCGACCTGGCGACAGGGTGTTGCCTTCCTCCTCCTTGCTGGAATCTAGATCTCGTCCCCTGGGGGGAAGGGATCTTAATGGTGCCCTGTGTCAATAGGTCACCCAGGGCATCCCCAGACGACGTGGAGTCGCCTAAGAATTAAGAGATCAATTCGAGGAAGAGGTCTTGGATGGACAACTAGATCTTGCCCCCCGGGAGGGGTGAGATCCTAGGGTCGTCTTGGGATCGGCAGACCACCCAAGACGGATCTAGACGACGTAGAGTCGAATAGGGGTGGAGGTGGATATGTGGAAGACTACAACTAGAACTATGCTACATCTACTCCTAGGGCAGGAAAAGTAAATAAGGTAATTGGTTCGATTGGAATGTGTTCGGGGGTTCTCAATCGGCCGTACCCCTTTATATTTATAGGGGAGGAGGTCTGGACCTTTTCCTAAGAGATAGCAACAAACTCCCACGTGATTAGATGGATAACCACGCACGAGATAAGGATAAATATCCGAGTTAATCTTATCTCGGGACACGCGGACCGTCCGGGCCTAAGGGCCGTACCGTCCGCTCATTTTGGTGTCCAACATATGCCCCCCTGCCTTTTGGTGGAGCTTGGCGAACCAAAAGCATCAGTGAAAACTTCGGAAACAATTGACCTCATGAGCTTTTGTTCCCGAAGTAAGGACTCAGCTCGATGCAAGTCATCGGCTCTTGCGATCAGATAATATAAATATTTGATGGAACTTTAATGCACAGAGGCCGTTTCGGATCGCATCCTCTTCGGCCATGTCTACCTGATCAACCTGTCAATAGGCAAAAACTTGTGGTGCCCCCCAGCCCAAATAAGCAAACGGATTGGGCCAGTAATATGAATTCATCGCCGTACCACCCCACACATGAGCAGGACAACACATCGGCGATGGATAGAACGGGACGCACCATGCTATCCCCGGAGGAGGATGACAAGTCGATCTTGGTTGTGCTACCTTTTGGGTCCGTTTAGTTGGCTTTTGCTTTCGCACAGATCGCCCTTTTGACTTAGTCTGCTTTATTGGCCGGTTGTGTGGAACGGCCTTCTTCGTATATTTGGCAAGCAACTGACCAAAAGTAGGGCCGACTCTACTGAGTCGTCCAGACGTCTTAGTAGTATTTTGTTTCCTAACACTTGTTTTGGAACCTTGTGGTCCGGTGGTCTGAGGTTGCTGCTTCTGACTGTCTGCGGACCGTCCGACCATTATAGCCGGACCATCCGCTCCTGTCTCGGACTGTTCAGCCTTAGTACCCGGATCGTCCGGCGTACGTAGGACAGGTGACCGTGATCGGGTGTCCGATCGTGCTTGCCCCCCGGTGCCTCCGGTCTTTCTTTTGTCCGGAGTCTTCCGAGTAACCATTCTGCATGACATATTTGGTGTGCGGGGATCACTAATGACGATATTTTTATCTTTGCTTTTATCGGCCGCACAGGGCCGAACTATGACTTTTTTGCTTGTCGGCTCTAATGTGGTGGTAGGGACAGGTGGCCTGTCAATCCTTACCTCCTTTTGAAACCTCAACCGGCCTTCGTTTATAGCCGATTGTATTTGCCGACGAAAGACAGCACAATCATTGGTGTTATGAAGAAAGGAGCCATGCCATTTACAATATATACGTCCTTTTAATTCTTCAACCGGAGGAATTATATGTGATAATTTAATATTACCATGTTTAAGCAACTCATCAAATATTTTATCACACTTAGTAATATTAAATGTGAACTTAACCTTTTCCTTTTGTGTCGAGTGCGGGTGAGAGCGAACAGAAGGTTTGGCCTTAGTGGGCCAAACAAACTCATGTGACCTTTTTGGTTCTTGGGGCTTGGGTGGCCGGTTATATTTATGTCGGCCTTCCGCACTAGGCGGATCACAGGTGACTTCTGGTGCTCCGGACGGTCCGACCTGCACAGTCGGATGGTCTGCGGGTGGATCGGACGGTCCGGTAATATCCTCGGACTGTCCGGTCACGTCAGGCAACACCTGTGACCCTTGTGGTGGGCTCTGTGTAACTCCGGACTGTCCGGCGTAGGGTGCCGGACGGTCTGACGGAGGGCCGGACGGTCCGCAATTGTGTGCAGACGGTCCGGCCGTGCCCAGGGTTGACTCACCATTTAGCGAAGATGGTGATGATGGTCGTCCTAGATATGAGTCCATCGGCATACCAGAATATGGCTGGGGAAACCCATTTGCCGCCGATGTGTTTGGCGCAATTGTTTCATCGCCTAATTTATGTGATAAAAAATTAGGCATGTGAGTTTTTCCTAATGTATGTGCCATCCTCTCTATATCCTCCGTGATACTTTTAATCCGATTATCAAAAGAAATTTTAATAGATGGAATATCATCGGCTGACCTGGCATCACCTATTGTGGGGAGCTGTTGCAGCACGGCTAACATATACTCGGCGTTTATCTCCCTCTCTTGGATGGTATTCTGGTGGCAGTCTACCTTGAAGTGCGAGAGGTACCACTTATCCGCCACCTTGAGCACTTGATCCTTTTGTCGGTGGGCCTCCTCGTCTATTTTCTTCATGTCATCTTCTAATCTTTTATGCTCAGCGGCCGATAAATTAGTCAGCCTTTTGTTGCTGTTTGGAGAAGCACCGTTGAGATCTTTAGAATCGGCCATGTAAGCCTGATTTTGTAGATCTGCAACTTCGTCCCCAGCGGAGTCGCCAAAAAGTATGTTGACGCCTTTTTGGAGGCGTCAATCACTCAAAAGAACCAGCGGCGGTGCTCTCTGGTCAGGCGCGGACGGTCCGCGGCGCAGGGCCGGACAGTCCGCGACCTGGCGCGAGGTGGCGGTGCTCTCTGGTCAGGCGCGGACGGTCCGCGGCACAGGGCCGGACGGTCCGCGACCTGGTGCAGGAGCTCGGGTTCCCTGCCTGACGGCCGGACGGTCCGCGCCCTAGGGCCGGACGGTCCGCGACCTGGCGACAGGGTCGTCTTTCTCCTCCTTGCTGGAATCTAGATCTCGTCCCCTGGGGGAAAAGATCTTAAGGTGCTCCGGGTCGACAGGTCACCCGGGGTGTCCCCAGACGACGTGGAGTCGCCTAGGAATTAAGAGATCAATTCGAGGAAGAGGTCTTGGATGGATAACTAGATCTTGCCCCCCGGAGGGGTGAGATCCTAGGGTTGTCTTGGGATCGGCAGACCACCCAAGACGGATCTAGACGACGTAGAGTCGAATAGGGGTGGAGGTGGATATGTGGAAGACTACAACTAGAACTATGCTACATCTACTCCTAGGGCAGGAAAAGTAAATAAGGTAATTGGTTCGATTGGAATGTGTTCGGGGGTTCTCAATCGGCCGTACCCCTTTATATTTATAGGGGAGGAGGTCTGGACCTTTTCCTAAGAGATAGCAACAAACTCCCACGTGATTAGATGGATAACCACGCACGAGATAAGGATAAATATCCGAGTTAATCTTATCTCGGGACACGCGGACCGTCTGGGCCTAAGGGCCGGACCGTCCGCTCATTTTGGTGTCCAACACATATAAAGAAAAATTGTACGGCGAAACAACGTTATCATAGATGTTAAAGATGACATACAAGTTATGATTTAGCTTCTTCCAAATATATCATGTCAACATCAACATCAGTGCTTCTTGCTCCAGAACCTTGAAGGAAATCATATTAAGAACGCGACTTGAAAGGGATAGAAAAATTAGAGGACCGTTGAACACTTGAACACATACCATCTACCGAGGAGGCCAGGAGGGCACGAGCGTGCGGACACCACGGTGTTGGCTGGCACGCGGCTTCAGCTGGTAGAGCCGCAGAGGGCGCGACGACGCGTGGCGCGGGCGAGGCCAGTTGGCTGGCGCGCGGTGTCGGCTGGCACTGGCAGAGGGCGCGTGGCTGGCGGCGAGCGAGGCCAAAGGCGGCACCGCGGCGGCAAGGGTTCACCAGAGGCGACGGCAGCTCCGTAGCTCGCGTCTCGTGACCTAGCGTGCTCCCTGATCCATGCTTCCCATGACTCCGTGTGGGCTTCTGGCGGACACGACCACGGCTGATGAGAGTGTGAAGAAGCTAAACTTCTAACTAGGCTACGTGAGTGGAAGAGGTTCTAAAAAATTTTTGGGCCTGCGCCCCGGGCCGTGGCCCAGGTGGCCATGGACCTGGGTCCACCCCTGCTGGTGGGCATTCCGTCGAACACCCGACGTGCAGCTTCGATATCCCCACACGCTGAGTAAGAAAGGAGCCGTGTGGCGACCGGCGACGGAAGATTGGGAGTGCTAGCACTTCGCGAAAATATGCGTGATGAGGAGGATCGGATTCGCGTTACTGAAAGTTTTGGGGAGGTTTTGGACACAGATGGTTTAACACAAGTTTGTTTTTTAAAAAAGAATTAGCGTTCAGATACATAGGGGTGTTTGGTTTGAATCACTCGATTGAATATGAGATGGTGCATTATTAGGGTGTTTGGTGAGAAATAAGTTAGTCCATTATCTTCTCACTCCTCACTTATTTTTTTTGGTTCGTGGAATATGATGGGTTGATCTATCACCACCTCATTCACTATAGTTAGTTAGTATTAACACGAGGAATGATGACATCCCACCAAATTTGATGAATGAACTTATGATGCATCACCTTATCTTGGATGGAGTGATTTCTCAAACCAAACACCCCCTATAAGTCCATTCCTCAAATTTGGTGAGATGACCTCCTTCCTCACATTAGTGGTAACTAACTAATTATAAGGAATGAGGTGGTGATAGACCAACTCATTCCATTCCACAAACCAAACAAAAAATGAGGAGTGAAAAGATGATGGACTAGCTTATTCTTTAAACCAAACACACCAATAGTCTTTTGGAGCTGCTCTTAGCTGATTAATTAGAGGACCTTGAAGTGTAATTTGCTTCATCACCATTCTGTCAATGGGGGCTGGGGCATAGTGCTTGCTCTGCTAAGGCTGGGTGTTGAAGTTCATTCGTTTTGGTTTTGTTAGTCAAGAAGGGAGAGGTACTGTATTTGTACGACCCGTGAAACCTAACGGGTGACTATTACCTTTAGGAAATCTTTGTAAAGGCTACATAGTGAATCCCTAGCCATTCACCTCGAAAGTAATTTGGGTCTTGCAAGCCCAGGCTAGAAAGGGAATCATGGTTCATTGGTAAAGTGTGCGACCTCAGTAGAGAGTTAGAAACTGATATATCAGTTGTGCTCATGGTTAAGAGTGACCTTGAGATCCTCTTTGACTAGTGTTTAGATATACACTAGATACATTTATGATGTTCGCTTTAATTATGATAATCATATCCCATGTAACATAACTGACTAACAGAAAGCAAATTATATCCAAGCGATTTTACCAAAAAGACATTAGAAATGGAATGCTTGGTAGTAATCGTTATTTTACCTATCCCCTTTACATTGCCTTGATTCCAAACTCCAAAGATAATTGTGTCATGGGAATTCTTATTCTTGACGTAGGAGGTGAACATCTTCTTCTCTCCCGTCATGTGGTTTGTGCATCCGCTATCAATGATCCAGCTTGAGCCCTCGGATACATAAACCTGCAAGGAATTTAGGCTTGGGGTTTAGGTCCCTAACTTGTGTTGGGTCCTGTTAGGTTAGTTATATAAGATTGTGGAACCCAAATGCAAGTCTTATTTTTTCATTTTGGTCCCACATTTGTAGCAATAATTCTATCATTCTTGTAATGAATTACATAGGATGCATCAAAAGTATTAAACAGAATATAAGGTCCATGAGATGCACTCCTATCCTTGGGCGCGTGAGAAACAACATGATAAGCATGACACCTACTTCTACTCCTATAAGAATCACTAGATGAAGCAAACATAGTGCGAGGAGTAAAGACACCATCATGACATTTTGGAAAAGTAAACCTATCATTACAAGTATCATGATGAGCATTATGAGAAACATTCTTAACATGAGAATATAAATAAGCATGGTTCTTCTTTTCATGAAAAGATTGCGAGCTACTAGCCATAGGTGCCTTCCCCTTCTCCTTTGTGTAGTTGAGGGCCTTTTGGCTTCTAGTGTTCTTGGTTCCCTTTTGGAAACCAAGTTCATCCTTAATGGAGGGATATCTACCAATGGTGATGGCATCCCTAGCAAATTTAACTTTCTCCACTTCATTTTTATAAGTTTTAAGTTGAACATTTAATCGAACAATTTCATCATTCAACTTTGCAATAGTAGAGGCATGATTACTACAAGGATCAAAATCATGATCTTTACATTTAGCACAAGTCAAAACATTCTTCATAGATGAACTAGCAACATTTAATTTTTCTATTCTAGCATTTAAATCAGTATTTAAACTCTTAAGGCTAGTAACAGAGGAATGGCAAGAAGACAATTCAAATGCAAGCATTTCATTCTTCTTTATTTCTAAAGCAAGAGATTTCACACAAGCGAAAAGAGAGAGCACACGGAACAAAACAACAGAGTTACAGCTCAAGAACGCGCCCAAATCTCTCTCTAACAAACAACAGTGTGGTCACAATGGTTCGGAGTTGTAGTGTGCTCAGAGGGTGCTTGGGTCACAGCTCCATGTGCCTAGGGGGTCCTTTTACAGCCCCAAGGGACCTAGGAGTTGTTGGAGCTCCATTGGGAAGGCCCTAGTTGCCTTCTGTCCGCGGGTGCATCAGACTATCTAGTGCACACCAGACACAACACAGTGCAACGGTCACACGATTCTGATTGGCTACTTTGTTTTTCAGGGGAAACCAGACTGTCCGGTGGGGGACACCGAATGTCCGGTGCGCCTCCTGACCGTTGGTTGCGGCTGACGTGTCATGTAGCCATTGGCTGTCTCACAATGGACTGTCCGGCGCTCCACGCGGACCGTCCGATGAATTATAGTCGAAGGAGCCTGGCTTTTCCCAAGAGCGGCATGTTCGGACGGACGATCACCGAACTGTCCAGTGCACACCGGACTTCCATCGGACCATCCGGTGGGTGCCCAGACTAGCCTGATTTCATGTTTTTCGTGCCTAGTTTCTTTTGCTCCTCTTGGCTCAACTTCATGTAGTCCCTAGCACTTAGACAAACATGATTAGTACCTAAAACAGTTGACTAAGTGATAGAAGCATACCTTTTTCACTTGGAACCACATAGATTTGTAGTATGCCCATTTTTAAGCCTAAAAGTGATTTTTCTCAGTTTGCTTTATAACCACCTGTGCTTATGCTCATAGGAGAAGATGTTAGTTCATAGTAATGTGTTGAGCATTTAATCACCAAAACAAATAGAAATAGCCCAAGGGCATATTTCCCTTTTAGGTCCATGCTCCTGGCCTGGATGGTCCGTCCCTGCACAACAATGGCTGAAATCGCAACGGTCAACAGTAACAGCTATATCAACGGCTATAAGTGCATTAAATGTGTCATCAGATGTCAGATAAAACAGTCACGGACAGTTCGATCGTGCACCCTAGACGGTCCGTGAGGACGCTAAAAATGAATTTTACCGAATCTGACACCTTCGGGTTTCTCTAGTTTTCAATGGGCGGACGGTCTGCGCCTGAGGGCCGGACGACCCGAGCTTGGTCCCGGACCCTCTTCTCTCCTTCGGACAGTCCATAGTAGAAATGTGAGTTTTGTATAGTTTCTGTCTGAGGCTCATTGAGGTGTCGCTAGGGCTGGACGAAATGCTCGTGGCTCGATAACTCGCTCGACTCGGCTCATTAGTAGCTCGGCTCGACTCGGCTCGTTTTAATTTTGTAGCGAGCCAAGCTAGCATTCTAGCTTGGTTCTCTAATGAGCTAGCTTGGGTTAGCTCGCGAGCCAAACGAGCCAAGCCACAACACAAGTTTGTCTAGTCGTTGGTGTCGTCTCATCTCTCATAGTCTTATTTTCTCATAGTTATGATCTATGATATGGACATATGTGGATGTGCCATATGCTTAAATATTTGCATTATTGCATGGCTACATACCTACATTGCGTCTTTAATATTTAATATTTGATTATTGGTTATGGTTTTGTGAACTTTGTTTCTAGCAGCATATGATGTTAGTGTTGTACAATGAAATGTTACATGTTTGTGGAATGGATGATGAATTGATTTATAATGATGCTTGTTGCTATCTTATTATAATAAGGGTTTGTAAATCTGTAAGTTAATACATATTTGGTTATTTTATTTAATATCAAAAGTTAGAAGCTAGTACGATGATATGATAATAATATTATAAAGGTTTTGGGTTTGTAGTGTTAAACACTTAAAATATGATTTTTCAGTTATATATATATTTATGTACATAGATATTTGTATTTAGTTGTGTGGCTCACGAGCCTAACGAGCTGGCTCGAGCTTCCTGACGAGCCGAGCCGAGCCAGATGTTTAGCTCGTTAGTATAATGAGCCCAGCCGAGCTGGCTCGATATCCACCCCTAGGTGTCGCGAACGGTCCGCCGGAAGGGCTCGGACGCCGCGCACAGGTGAATTCTCCAAAAAAACTTCTTCTATCCAGAATAATCTACGGTATTCCGAACAATCGACTTAGAATCAAGATGATTGGACTTATGCACCTGAGAATCAATCAACTAGGCAAACTAGTTAGTCCATTAGGTTGTGATGGTCATCAATCATCAAAATCAATTTAGAGAAAATGGTAAAGGTGAAAGCTCTCTTGTGGGTTTTGGTGTTTGGATGACAACCCAATTAAAGGACTAACAAGTGTGTTAAGTGTTGAACAGGTGTTGAATGCAAAGCTAACAGGGTTCAACACAAGTAAACAGGTGTGATGGTCCAAAGACTGGATTATCTATAGATAATGGACATCACAAGTAAGATGGACATTGCTTAAGTGAGACTCGGTGTGCGTAACTCAGAGACAACCGATCAAGCCAAGGATGGAGGCAAGAAGAGCTTCGAGGTACCGAGTGCACGGGAGAAGGTCAAGGAGACCAGGAACCCAAAGCCAGGGGTGAAGAAGAAGACTTGCAAGGTCAAGGTTGATTGAGTTAAGAAGAGTTATGGTGCATCAAGGATCACTACATAAGGACGTGACTTACAACCAATGAGGTAACATCTACAATTATGTGGTGTAAGTCATAAGGCTCAAGATCAAGCTCGAGAAGTGAACGGGGGTTGGGGCTCAGATATGTCAATCTAGATCAAGTCAAGTTGACTTGATGCTTTAGAGTCCAACATCGACCTCAAACAAGCCAAATTGGGTAAAACGATGAAAAAGGTTAAGTATGTAAGGTTTGAGTGTTCAACCATTTTGCATACACCTCTTACTACAAGTTTGGTGCTTTGGTTTGCTCTCTAACTCTTTCTGTAGAGAAAGTACCATTCTGAGCCAACAATTACACAAGTGCAGCCAAACAAGTACACAAGTGCAGCCAACAATTGTATACATCACTCGGATCGATTCTCTCTCTCACTCTCGTGTATATCTATCTAGTTTGTGTGAAGGCAAAGTTATAAGCCTTTAGAGAGTGGAGAGGTGCTGCAAAGAGCTAGAGCAAAGTCTTGAGCGCATTGTTACTCTGCCGGAGAGCTGTCAAGAAGATTGTAAGCAGCCGTGGCTTTGTTGTAACCTAACTCAACAGAGTGGAAGGCTCTATCTGTCATAGTGACAGATCTGAGCAAATGGAGGAAGGAGTTGAAATAGACTCCAAGCCCAGGTGTGGCTAACTCCAACGAGGACTAGGCAAGCATTTCAGGCTTGGCCGAACCTCGGGATAAATTCTTGCGTCTGTGTGCTTCGCTCTGTATTGTGTGCTGACTCTCTGTCTTACTCACTTTTTATATCTGCACTTCAACACTTATCTGTGGTACAAGTTATATTTGAAGTGTAGGGCATTTTGAGACAGGATCTTCTATTCCGCTGCAACCTACTCGAAGGATTTTTCATTCCACTGCGATCTGGTCTTTGAGTAGAGTAAGAACTAAAGTTTTAAAGTGATAATTTTTATTCGCCTATTCACCCCCCTCTAGGCGACATCCAGATCCTGTTCCCGGGCAAAGGGAACTTTCAATTGGTATTAGAACTAGGCCTCTCCAGTGTGGGCTTAGCCGTCCGGAGATGACGATGTCGTCACAAGAGGTAACTGTAGAACTTCTACTAGGTGATGGTTCTAATTATAAATCTTTGTCTGTCTCTATTTATAATGCTTTCATGCATGTTGATCCTAATTTGAGACAGATCTTTAGCAGAAGTATTTTCCCCTCTAATATTAGTCAAAATCCTTCTAATGATGAACTAAGATGTCTATCTCTCAATCACCATGCGTGCAACATCTTAGTTGACTCTCTTTCTAGAGGTGCCTATTTTGCCATCATGAGTAGTGATAGTGATTTATTTGTTGATGCTCATGATATATGGAATAGAATTAGAATAAAATATTCTGAATCAAATTGTACTGCTTCAACTCCCTATATTGCTTGTGATACTAACCTTTCAAAGGGAGAAGAAAAACGATGGCTGCCAAATGATGAATCCACCTCACCGGCAGGTTTGTCTTCTACTGGTAATAAATGTCTTATCGCTAACAATGATGGTGGAGACGAAAGCGATGATGAGGAGGAATATGAGGAGGATAGCGAGGATGAGTCCTCGTCACCACATGGTACATTTTCATGTTTTGCGTCCACTGATAATAATGACAGGGAAAATGAGACCGATGATGTGAAAGAAGAAGAGATTCGCCGGCTCTACACCCATCTCAACACAGAAAACAAAGTGCTCTTGGTTAAGCTGTTGAGAAGGAACAAGGAACAAGGCGAAATGCTTCTCAGGCTAGAGGAGACTCTCATCAAAACCAACGACAGCCTAGAGAAGATGACCAAAGAACATGAGGAGCTAAAGTACTCTCATGGGAATTTGGTCCAACGATATGAATCTGTTTTAATTGAGTAAAGAAATAATCATGATGTATTATCTAATGTTGCTCAACTTAGAACTGATAATTCTATGCTTATGAGTCAAGTAGAAATGATAAATTTAGAAAAACTTACTCTAGGTAAAAAGTATGATATGTTGTCGTATTCTCATAGTCCCTGTTTGTTTCAGCTTTTTGGAGCTTCTGACCACCAAAAGTTGCTGCGGACTACCAAACACTCAGCTTTTCAGTCAGCTTCTACAAAATTCATTCAGATAAAAACCATTCAAAATCAACATAAACACATAATCGGTTGAGTCGTTGCAATAGTAGGAATCCGTCACTTTCTAGATCCTGAGTCTTATGGACATCTTTATCTTCCTCCGCACGTAATCCTAATGATACTTAGATTCTCTACATAGCCAGATTCTCAGAAAAGCTGGTCAGAAAAAAGTTGAACCAAACAGGCCCATAGTAAACTAGTTGATGACCATATCATGCTTGATGTTGCTCATGAGGTTGTAATTACAAACTTAAATTCATGTGAACCTCATTCTTGCACAAGTGCACATTTGGATAATATATCACCATGTGCTAACCCCTGTCGCTCAAAAGGAAGCGAATGTTTGAATGAGCAACAAGTTGTAGGGTCAAAAAGGAAATTGCATGGAAACAAGAAACAAAGACAATTAAGGAGAAGACGCCTTGCTCGACTTCCTCAAGATATCTACGAACACGTGGTGAAGAAGCTTGAGGAAGGAGAAACCGCAGCAAGGGTCAAACTCCTTGAGAAAGATGTTCCTAAAGCAATAAGTGAAGCAATCAACAAGAGACAAGAAAAAGGTAATGATTCAATTAGTCATGTTATTTGCACTAATAATCTCTCTATGTCATCCAAAAGCAAAAAGAGAAGAGGAAAAAGGAGGTGCTTCAAGTGCAAGAGATTAGGCCACCTCATTGCTTCTTGTCCATACAAAGACAAGGATGAAGGGATAAGGAGATGTTTTGGATGCAATGAAAAGGACCACATGATCACCTCATGTCCGGTCATAAAGAATCAAGGACGTGCACCCTCCAAGATGACCCTCACCAAGGAAAATGATAAATAGCAAGCGTCATGTCGGGTTGAGCGACGTTTCTGCTACATGTGTGGTGAGCATGGTCATCCACCTAAGGTATGTAATAAAGGTAAGGTTCCTAAGCAAGTAAATTTGTCTCAATCTTATTCTCTTAGGAGACCCAAACCATACACTTGTGCTAGATCAGTAATGAGATCACCTAGAACTAGCACAATTGCTATTTGGGTACCAAAGGCTCTTTTGGATGATCGTTATAGACCCATCCCGAGATGGGTACCAAACTGTGCCAACTAGACCATGCAGGTGCCTCAAGATGGACTGGAGACCATGGGAGAGCTTAAGATGGTTAATTCAAACTCTATGCTTAAGCTGTTGATTTTTATTGTCTATTCATTGACCCAAGGTTGAATGATTGTGCAATTCTAATCCCATGTTCATCTCAAGTTAAATAAGTTGTAGAGGTCTTGAATCATTATTGGTGAATCAAGCAAAGGACCTTGATGAGAATATGTAACTTGCTCTCCAAAGGACGGTACCCGGGTATCTTAAGTACATTATTGCAAATCAGTATTGCTCTTAAGTTGGTTTGTTGTGCTACCTATCCTTGGAGTAGCTATGCTTTTGAGATTGCCTATGTTATCAATGGTTCATAATGATGCTTGCTTAATCATGATTGTGTTCTATATGTTATATCTTTTGAATCATTCAATGGGTAGCTTTTCAATTGATATATTCACTATGATTAACTCTTTTTGTGTTAATGGATAAACCTGTATCCTTTTGTAAGACATGCTATTGTCTTTAATGATTAACCTATGTGCAAGCATGACGTCTTGTTTAGTCCATGTTCACATAATTACCCAATTTTGATACTGTGTGTATACCAAATCCATGTTGTGCCACTAATGCACCTTCTTGAGTTATGAGGTGCATGAGCAAAAGGAGCCCTAAATTGGTGACAACAGGTGCTCTCACTCGACACTACCTAAAAGAATGGATCTCATGGTATTCAGGTAAAAGGCAAAGGTATGGAGAATGGAGCTATGCAATCTCATATCTTGAAGTTCCATTGATTGTGATCACAGCTATGTTCTTGCCTCTGAATTGGTAGTTTCTTGGCTTAGGTGCTCCTTACTTTAAAATGTTGTTTCTTTTGGTGTACCTAAGGAACCTTCTTAATCATGGTGTACTTAGACATTGCGCTTTATATGCATGATCTTGTCGTTTTCAATTGGTATATGTGGTGCAATGATTATCATGTATGAAGCATGCCTAGGTTGCTTGTAAAATGTTATACTCCTTGAGGCATGCATTGTTGTATTAAGTCAACTACTCAATTGGTATCTCTTTGTGATGAAATTGATAGAGTATGCCTTGACCAAGATATGTTGTGATCCCCTCTAGTTCTGAGGAAGCTAGAATGTGCAAAGTGCAAGTCATTCAAATACTTGATGCACAACTTTAGGGGGAGCACACGTAACTTGTGTCTTTTGAGACTAATTGTTTTTTGAGTGATCTTGTATAGTCTCAAGGTGGAAAAGGGAAGATGAGCAGGAAATGAAGCAATCAGGACTTGGGTATCTCCATAAGACAAGTATTTGGTATCTTAAGTTGTGAGTAATTACATCCTTATAGATTGCTCATGCTCCATAATATTTAGGTGATACTAGATGCTTATCTTTAAATATCATGGAACTATAACAGTAATGATTTTTCAATTGGTAGTCGTGGTAGTTTGCTTCAATTGATATCTTTTGGTAATCACTAGAATAGAAACTTCATCTTGTGCTACAATACTATAACTTGCTCTAAGCTTGGTGTCTTAGCAACAAGAAAAGGTTAGGATAAAGGGTGAGGCACAAGTGTGGAGAAGCTCCCTAGAGATTAAACTTTCAAGATGGAAAGTACACCACAACATGGTAAAGGTACAAAAGGAAGTATTGATCTTTTGCGTATATGTATCTTAACTTTCCTCCAAATGCTTGTGTTGCATATGTTCAATGTGTAAGTGGGAGTAATGTTAGTGTGTTAAAATTTACCTGCTCAATACCCTGCTATCCCTTGACATCATTCTATGTTCTTGCTTGAATATGGTTTTGGTGTTTGATGTCAAAGGGGGATAAATTGTGCATTAAAGCTTATCTCAACCTGAGAGGAAAGCTTATCCTAAAAGGATTATCCTAAAGGGGTTTTCTTGAGTCTTAGGGAAGAATGTGTTAGTTTTGTTGACACTACTTATGCTTCTTATTGTATTATATGGTGATAATGCAAAATCAGTGCTTCCGTTGATATGAATCATTTAGTATCTTCTGTGTTTATCCTGTAATAGATATTCATGTGGTTCTGGTGCTTTAAAATTGTTTTAATTTGGTATCTTAATGGTGAAAAGTGGTAGGTTGATATTTCTGTGGTATATCTATTGGTGTTTAACTCTAATTCTGTGCATCTATGTGTCATACACATCACAGTTTAATTAGTGACACAATGCATCCCACAGGTACTAAGGTATAGTAATGCTTCGAATTAGCCTAAGTATGTGCAATTTGGCATATAAGGCCAAATTTAAGATTTTGATGTAAGCACATATTTAGGGGGAGCATTCTATAAACTTAGAATTCAAAATTTGTGCTTTAAATCTTATTCTTATGTAAGATTTAATTGTGTTGCCATCAATCACCAAAAAGGAGGAGATTGAAAGCTCTCTTGTGGGTTTTGGTGTTTGGATGACAACCCAATTAAAGGACTAACAAGTGTGTTAAGTGTTGAACAGGTGCTGAATGCAAAGCTAACAGGGTTCAACACAAGTAAACAGGTGTGATGGTCCAAAGACTGGATTATCTATAGATAATGGACATCACAAGTAAGATGGACATTGCTTAAGTGAGACTTGGTGTGCGTAACTCAGAGACAACCGATCAAGCCAAGGATGGAGGCAAGAAGAGCTTCGAGGTACCGAGTGCATGGGAGAAGGTCAAGGAGACCAGGAACCCAAAGCCAGGGGCGAAGAAGAAGACTTGCAAAGTCAAGGTTGATCGAGTTAAGAAGAGTTATGGTGCATAAAGGATCACTACATAAGGACATGACTTACAACCAATGAGGTAACATCTACAATTATGTGGTGTAAGTCATAAGGCTCAAGATCAAGCTCGAGAAGTGAACGGGGGTTGGGGCTTAGATATGTCAATCTAGATCAAGTCAAGTTGACTTGATGGTTTAGAGTCCAACATCGACCTCAAACAAGCCAAATTGGGTAAAACGATGAAAAAGGTTAAGTATGTAAGGTTTGAGTGTTCAACCATTTTGCATACACCTCTTACTACAAGTTTGGTGCTTTGGTTTGCTCTCTAACTCTTTCTATAGAGAAAGTACCATTCTGAGCTCTGCTGGAGGAGAAACAGAAAAGCTAGGAGAAGAACAAGAAAGATGTAAGTTTCTAGGACTAAATCAATTGGATTATACTCTAAATGTGTTTGTTTAAGTCTCAGTAAAATCCTCCCAAAAGTTGAAGTCAAACGGAGAAAGAACGGAGGAAAAAGCACTTAGTGTGCTGTTGGCTGGTGCACAGGACAATGAATAGTAGCTGTCCGGTGCACAGGACAGTGAATAGTAACTCTGTCCGGTGCACAGGCCAGTGAATAGTAGCTATGTCCGGTGCACAGGACAGTGAATAGTAGCTGTGTCCGGTGCACAGGACAGTGAATAGTAGCCGTGTCCGGTGCATAGGACAGTGAATAGTGACCTGTCCGGTGCACATGACAGTGAATAGTAACCTGTCCGGTGCACCAACGGCTAGCTGTTCCATAGAAGGAAACTATCAATCAGATCCATTATTGTTCTCTGTCCGGTGCGCCACCGGACAGTCCGGTGCACCCGCAACCAGGGAAGGCTGGGAGCTTCCAAATGAAGCTCCAACGGCTCCTAGGCCCTTTGGGGATATAAAAGGGACCCCTAGGCGCCTCAAACAAGTACACAAGTGCAGCCAACAATTGTATACATCACTCGGATCGATTCTCTCTCTCACTCTCGTGTATATCTCTCTAGTTTGTGTGAAGGCAAAGTTATAAGCCTTTAGATAGTGGAGAGGTGCTGCAAAGAGCTAGAGCAAAGTCTTGAGCACATTGTTACTCTGCCGGAGAGCTGTCAATAAGATTGTAAGCAGCTGCGGCTTTGTTGTAACCCAACTCAACATAGTGGAAGGCTCTATCTGTAATACTGACAGATCTGAGCAAACGGAGGAAGGAGTTGAAATAAACTCCAAGCCCAGGTGTGGCTAACTCCAACGAGGACTAGGCAAACATTTCAGGCTTGGCCGAACCTCGGGATAAATTTTTGCATCTGTGTGCTTCGCTCTGTATTGTGTGCTGACTCTCTGTCTTACTCACTTTTTATATCTGCACTTCAACACTTATCTGTGGTACAAGTTATATTTGAAGTGCAGGACATTTTGAGACAGGATCTTCTATTCCGCTGCAACCTACTCGAAGGATCTTTTATTCCAATGCGATCTGGTCTTTGAGTAGAGTAAGAACTAAAGTTTTATAGTGATAATTTTTATTCGCCTATTCACCCCCCTCTAGGCGACATCCAGATCCTGTTCTCGGGCAAAGGGAACTTTCAAAAGGTCATTCCCTTTCAGATTTTCCTCGCCCACCGCGGTATACGTGGCGGCTGTCTTCTCAACCTTCTCTCCTTTGGCCTTAGCTACCTTCGGAATTTCCACTTTTGACGCCTGGTTGACCTGATGCTTTCTCTTCTTAAGGTTATCTATAGCAGCTTACTCATCATCATCTTCTAAACTAGACTATGTAAACAGTACAGTTTATCATGCAAAATAGTAATTTACATGATCATATACATAATATGTTGGTCATAGCATGTTTGGCCTTCCTTTTCAAAATGCTTACTTCATGTTTTCTTTTCAATCCACCTTTATCATTTTTCACCAGATTAAAGTAATCGGGATACTTTAATCTTTAAAAGTATGATTACATTTATACCTCTATATAAAGCATCAGTTCAAACTTTGCAACAGCCACCCAAACAAATACATCCATAACCTTCTCACCTTTGAAACCAAAGAACGAGATTAGTATAAATTTCTCTTACTCACTCAAATACAACAGCCCAACTTATTTGGATCATCCAACGCACAGGAAGCGGCAACCGAGAAATCCGGCTCCAACAGCGCCACGGATCTGCGCCGGAATCCGGCAGCCAGACCACGATTCATATCTGATTCCCTGATTACTGAATAGTTTCAGTAGCTCCATGCAGAAGTAACCCATACTTTTGCAGCTTGCCATCTCTATCGGTTTCGAATTCTTTGAAATAAACATGTCTGGGTGCGCTTAGAGCCTCTACACAGCCTTTAAAATTTCTAGCTGATCCACGCATTACAGCCTTTGAAGTAGCCTTTGCTGTCGATTATTTGTACAACTGACTTCAACAGTTCCAAGATCCATGCTTCCATCTGCGCCTAAATTTTATCAAACAACTTGTGCATTACAGAATGACCAAATTGCGCGTTGGATCGAGCTCGCTGAAAATACCCATTTTTTACAATCTCTCGCTGGTCGAACACGTTGTAGCCGTACTAGAGATGGGATCCAGAGATGCGCTAACATTTGCTAAAAGAACGCAGCTTTACTGCTACAGAGTTACGACTTACGAGAGCAGTGAAGTAGGTTGTGCTGCAATCATGTCGCGATGTGATGAACGTAGTAGCGTCAAAGTTTAATACTCTCTCGATTTCAAATCTATACCACTTTATAACAGCACCAGTTTAAACTTCTAAAACACATCCAACTAAATCACCGTAACATCCATAATCTCCACTAAATTCACTAAACAAATTGCTCTCATACTTATCATACCATCAAAACAAACGGTTCAGATCGCTGAATAACCTCCTTCATTGATCACTAAAATTTAATATATTATATTATTTAGATCATCCTTCATCTCTCTCTCCTGTGACTCTGCCACCCCCAACCCCCCTCCCTTCGCGTCCCGCCGCCCCTCCCCCCCCCTCACGTCGTCGATGTCGCTGTCAACCACTCCACTCGCATCGTCACCGTCGACCCTTTTCCTTGTCTCTCTGAGATCGGAGCGTTAGGGCATATGCAGCCTCACATAAATGCCCCGTATCGTAAGGGATTCCAAGCAATGTTTTTAAGTCGTTGAGTTGCTTTGAGTCGCCAGAGCACCAATAAGTCGACTCAGTCGACTTACCGGACGACTAATCAATAGTAAATCATCCTCTAAGTCGTCTAGGCCCCAATAAAACGATACATGACGACACCCTATTTTTTATGTAAAAATATAATGTTTCCCCAAAAACTTGTTGTCGGGGTTTCGGACCCGGGGGTCCCTAGACCGACGAGTAAATTTGTCGCTGTGTATCCCTGCCCAGATGGGTTGGTGCGAGATGGAACACAAAGGGGGGGAATGAGCCTTGTATTATCCTGCACCAGGGTGCTCGTAGTAGGGGTTACAAGCATTGCGAGAGCGCGAGAGCGAGAGGGCGAGTACGAGAGGGCGAGTGAGAGAGAGAGAGGGTCTGGCCCTGCTCGTCCTCTCCCGTCCCTTTGCCGTGCGTTCGTGTATTCATACGCTCGTACGTTCGTTTCCCCCTTTCGTCTTTCCCCTGGACATCCCCTTTTATAGACATAAGGAGATGGCCCAGCTGTACAATGGGGGTGTAGCTATGCGCTACGTGGCCAGCGGGGAAGTGCCTGGTCGCTATGCACGTGTTGACGTGTCCGTCGGAGAAGTGCATGTGCCCTGTAGAAGCACAACTGTTGGTGCTGCATGGATCCTGTTGACGTCTCCTTGCTTTCGTAGGGGGCTTGAGAACCACCAACGTCATGGATGCACGCAGGGAACCATCATTGCCTGTTACCGGGGTAAGTTTGATGGGACGCCGGTCTTGTTCCTTCGTAGCCTGAGCTATCCAGGAGTAGGGTGATGGTGTATCCCTTGTGGCGCGGTCGATCTGAGCCCGAGGTCGGGAAAGGCGGCGGCTCCTCCGAGGCTGAGGCTGGGGCCGAGGCCCAGGGTCGAGCGAGGACGTGACTCTTCCCGAGGCCGAGGCCGAGCCCTGGGGTCGGACGAGGCGGAGATCTCCTCCCGAGGCCGAGGCCGAGGCCGAGGCCAAGCCCTAGGGTCGGGCGAGGCGGAGCTTCCTGTTGCGTCCGAGGCTGAACTTGACCATTGTCGGTTTCGCCCGCGTGGTTGGCACAGCAGCCGGAGCGGGGCGGGCGGCGCTGTTTTCCTGTCAGATCGGTCAGTGAAAGGGCGAAGTGACTGCGGTCACTTCGACCTTGCCGACTGAGTCGCGTGTGTCAGGATAAGGTGTCAGTTGATCCCAGCATTAAATGCGCGTGCAATACGGTCGGCTGGTAAGGCGATTTGGCCAAGGTCGCTTGCACGACAAGGCTTGCCTTTGGCTGAGCCGAGGGTGCGCTTACTGCGTGAGGAGACCCTTGGGCGAGACGTGAACTCGTCCGGGACCACTGTTCCGCCCGAGGCCGGGCTCGGGCGAGGCGAGATCGCGTCCCTTGGCAGACAAAGCTTTGACTTTGACCCGAACTGTAAGCCTTTATGGTTTGTTCTGAAGGTGCTTTCGAGCCGTGTTTAGGAGTGTTGGGGGTACCCCTAATTACGGTACCCGAAAGTAGCCCCCGAGCCTCGAAGGGAGTGCAGGCACTCTCTTGGAGGCTCTGCCGGATTTTTGCGAGGGGACTAGCCTTTCTCGGTTATGTCTCGTTTCAGTGGGTGCGCGCGAGCGCACCCGCCGGGTGTAGCCCCCGAGGCCTCGGAGGAGTGGTTTGACTCCTCTGAGGTCTTAATTCTTGCTGTGATGCCTCGGTCGGCCTGGTTGTTCCCTCATGCGGCCTGGCCGCAGCCCGGGTGCATGGTCAGGCTCCGAGTTTTTGAGCTGGTTTGTTGACGCTGTCAACAGTTTTGCCCGCAGCCGGGTGCGAGGACAGCCCCCGAGCCTCTGCACGGAGTGAGAGGGCGATCAAGGACTATCTCGACTTTTATTATACGCCCCTTCGTCGCCTTTTCACAAGGAGGAAGGGGGAAAGCGCCACGTTACCCTCGGAGGGCACCGATCATGGTGTTTCCAGTGAGTTGCTAACGGGTGATCCGAGTGGACGCCCGTGTCCCGTTCGTTAGGGGTCAGCTAGTGGCCCAGAGGCGCACTCCAAAAGTACCTGCAGGGGATTTGCTAGACCCAGATCCATTTCGATAGGGTCCGAGGGCTCGGTGCCTCCCTTCGGTGGGATTCCATTACAAATCGTTCCCGCTGGTCTCGAAAATGTCCTAAGGTACCTCGGGAGCGTAGCCCGAGCCTCGGCCATGTAACGGACGTACCCAGGGTCATCCCTCACTCTGCGTGCTCTGGGGCGACTGTCGAACCCTTCCGAGGGGCCAGCCTTCGAACCCCTGATCAGTAATGGGCGCGAAGCCCGAGTGCTCTAGGGCGGTTGCTGGACCCCGCAGGGCGCAACCTTCGAACCCCTGATCAGTAGGAGGGCTTGGGGGCCTGAGTGCTCTGGGGCGGTTGCTGGACCCCGCAGGGCGCAACCTTCGAACCCCTGATCAGTAGGAGGGCTCGGGGGCCTGAGTGCTCTGGGGCGGTTGCTGGACCCCGCAGGGCGCAACCTTCGAACCCCTGATCAGTAGGAGGGCTCGGGGGCCCGAGTGCTCTGGGGCGGTTGCTGGACCTCGCAGGGCGCAACCTTCGAACCCCTGATCAGTAGGAGGGCTCGGGGGCCCGAGTGCTCTGGGGCGGTTACTGGACCCCGTAGGGCGCAACCTTCGAACCCCTTATCAGTAGGAGGGCTCAGGGGCCCGAGTGCTCTGGGGCGGTTGCTGGACCCCTCAGGGCGCAACCTTCGAACCCCTGATCAGTAGGAGGGCTCGGGGGCCCGAGTGCTCTGGGGCGGTTGCTGGACCTCGCAGGGCGCAACCTTCGAACCCTTGATCAGTAGAAGGGCTCGAGGGCCCGTTTCCTTCGTGGAGAAGTATCCTTTTCGAAATATCCCCTTTCTCGGTCCCTGTGGCAAGAGAGAGAGGAAACGGAAAAGGATATGAATTTAAAAATCGTGGCGCACCTTTTTTGACGTGGTCATCATAACAAAGGTGAAACGTCGCCTGCTTCGCCTGCCAACAGTGTCGCTGGCTCTGCCAAGGAGTTAATGCGACGGGACGGGCGATTCGCGGGGCGTCTGTTGCGCATGTGCGGGCCATTCGAGGAACAGAAAGACCGTTTCCCCTCTGAGTTTGAATTTCACGGCGGATTCAGGCGAAGTTTTGAATGAACCTCGCCCGGGCCTTTATATACCCGGAAGAGGGGCCGGTGGTGGTTCTTCACCCTACTGTTTGTGCTTGCCTTCTGCTTCGGTTTCCGCAACCTAAGAGAGTAGCCAGAGGAGAGAAAACCGTGCACCTCATCCCTTCCGCCGCCACCGCTTCTGTCCGGCGATGGCTGACAAGGTGTCCGTTGTTTTGCCGCGCGACCCGTGGCCATTCTCGACTGTTTCTGTGGGGGACCTAGAGGCCCTTGTCGCTGATGGTTTGCTGCGTCCCCTCTCCGGCGAGCCGCAGCCGGAGTGGATGGCCCCTGGGAGTGGGGTCGGCCCGACTCTGCCGCCAGGGTACGTGGTCAGCTTTATCCCCTTCCATGAGCGGGGGTTTGGCGTGCCAGCGAGCCGCTTCATGCGGGCGCTCCTGCACTACTACGGGGTGGAGCTGCACAACTTCAACCCCAACTCCATTGCGCAAGCGGCCATCTTCGCGGCGGTTTGCGAGGGTTTTTTGGGGATTGACCCCCACTGGGATCTGTGGCTCCATCTCTTCACTGCGGAGTTCTTTGCCTTGACAACGGAGGCAAAGAAGGTCCGTATGGCGATGCGGGCCGGTGGCTGCACCCTCCAGCTGAGGCCGGGGTGCACGCAGCAGTACATCCCTGCCTCCCTTGCGTCTTCGAACAAGGGGTGGCAGAACCGGTGGTTTTATCTCCGCAACGACGACGGGAGGCTTCCGCCATTTTCTCAACGAGTGGTGACCGCCGCTAGTGCTAACTAGCGCTGGGGGGCTACGCGCGAGAAACAAGAGAAGCTCCAGCCTATTCTGCAGGCCTTGCCGAAGTTACGAGATGGGGGCCTTACCGCTGCGGGGGTCGTCGCCACTATCCATCGTCGGAGGGTGCTCCCTTTGGCGGAGCGGCCGTTGCGGCTTGCGGAGATGAAGCCGGGGGTCGATTTGAAGGGCTCGTGGATGTCCTTGACCTCCCTCTCCGCTGACAATCTCCTCAAGCGGGTGGCAGGTACGGTAGTCGGTAGGGAAGCAGGACGCTGGCGCCCTTTCCCAGCCCGCGATGCGCCCCAACCAGGGGTATGTGTCCCTGGTAAGTGTCCGATCCTTCTTCCATTTTGCGCCGAGTTCTTCATGCCTTTGATCCTTACCACTGGGATTTTTGTCCGTCCCCAGGGGTTGAGGATTTATAAACCCGTCCGACCACCGGTCCCGGAGGACGCGGTGGGCCGAGCCGCTCGGAGGATCGCCGCGGAGAAGAAAAAGGAGAAGAAGGATGCAAAAAAGGCCCGGGCTCATGAGCGGATGCGGGATCGAGACGCCTTGGAGAAGCTTCGTCGGAGGCAAGCGAGGGACGGGTTCCTAGGGAGCCGTCGCCGGAGACGCCTGACGACGACGATGACGATGATGATGATGATGATGATGATGAGGACGATGACATGGCAGCCCGACTTGGCCTTAGCCCGGACCCGAGGCTGGACTAGGGGTCACCGAGCTAGCCCCCTAGTGGGCTGGCACCATCGGTGCCTGGGGCCGGGATACCGAGGTCCCAATCCGAGGAGCGGAGGCAAGCCAAGGGGGTACTTGACCCCTTGGCCGAGGTAACTGGGGCGACTCCGGGGGGTCAGGCCGATCTGCCTGTCCTCCACGAGCAAGTGCCCGTGCTGGCTGTACAGGAGGTTGGTCCCTTGGCCGTGGCGACGCCTGGGCAGGTCGCCCCTTCGGCGCCTCGGGCGTTCGAGGCGAAAGCAGCCCTGAAGCTGGCGTCGGGGCAACCTTCGGCAGCGCCAGCGGGGACTGGGGCCCGAGGGGCCTCCCCGCAGGCACGACTGGCCTTGGTCCGGAGCGGGTAGGTACCTGAAAATACCTCTGTTTTGGTTTTTTTCTGTGTGTCTTGATCTTGCTCTCTCTCTCTTTCTCTCAGCAAGCGGAGGCAGGGCTCGGCTGGTCTGGCCCCCAGGAAGGCCCTTAAGATGGGGCTGGCCTCCACAGCCGGTGTCGCGGCGTGCCATGCCGGTTGGCTGACTTCCGCACAAGACGCCATCGAGCGGGGGGCCCAAGCAGCACGAGCTGCTATGGGGCTAGCCTCCCAGGCCGACCCCTCTGCCGGGACAGCCATCATGCCGAAGGAGGCTGCTGACGCGGCCGCGGCCTCGAGCCCGACTGACTTGTTGTCGATGCCGGCATCGACCCCCGCCGAGGCCGTTGCTGATTCACCCGCGGAGCCGTCCGTTGCCGCCAACGTCGGGATGGCTGAGGCGCCGCCGCCCGAGGTCGTCCCCGACCTCCCCGTTCTCGGCCATGAGGAGGGGGTAGCCGTCGTCGCCGAGGTCAGCGATCGGAGGCCTGCTTCCTTAGCCGAGGAGAGGCCCAACACTTTGATTGTGGCGGTACCCGAAGCGCTGGCCGTAGGGGGACCAAACGCCTTGGTCGAGGTGCGTGCAGAACCGTGGCCCGTCTTGGGGAGCAGCGGCCTTATCCACGCACGGCTCAACCTCGATGAGTGGTGTGGGTGGCCGCTCCGGTTATGGAGCCATGCCACCTCGGACCTAGAGCCCCTCCTCTCCCTCGACGATGAGTTGGAGGAGAGGACTCGAGATAACTTCCGCGAGTATATCGAGGCGACGACGAGGTCGCTTCGGTCGGCCATGGAGACCCTTTCTAGGGACGTTCCCAGGGTCTTCCAGGTAAGGGTTTAGGTGTAGACCTTGCGTGGCCAGGGCACTCTTTGTAATGCCCTGTTTTCCTTCCTCAGGAACTTGCGGACGTGAGCACCGCCAAGTCGTTGTTCCTCCACCGCAAGAGAGACGTCTAGGATTCGCTGCAGTCCTAGAGGACCGTGCTTGCCGAGGCCAATGAGCGCCTCGCCCAACGGAGCACTGAGGTGGCGGATCTTCGGCTGCTCTGCGATGAGCTAAAGTCGGTGGCAGCGGTGGCGCGGGTAGAGGCTTCGTCGGCCCAGGAGCAGGTGGCTTCCCAGGCCGAGGAGATGCAGCAGCGGCGGCTGGAGCTCGGCCAGGTCCTCAGCGAGCTGGACCAATCTCGGAGCCAAGCTGCCGAGGCTGTGAGCCGGGCTGAGGCCCTTAAGGGTCAACTGGCTGAGGCTGCGGGGCGGCTAGCTGAGGCGTCCGCTCGGGCCGAAGGTATGTGTCGCCCGCTTTGTAGCTTTGACTTAGCTTCGTTCTTCACCTCGTGTCTGAAGAATATTGTTTGGCTGTCTGCAGGGTTGGAGACGGCTCTTAGCGAGTCCATCAAAGATCGCAAGGCGCTTGCCCAGGCAGCTGAGCAGAAAGAGGCCGACCGCGTGGCCATGTCTGAGGCTATCTCGGCCTTTTGCCGGGCCTTCGGCCTCGATGATGTCCCATCGGGTAGCTCCCCCCAGAGTCACATGCGGGCCTTGGGCGGCCACGTGCGCGGCAGACTCCGCGAGGCGCTGCACTACGACGTTAGGCGAGCCTTCGCTGTGCTCGCTTCCCACTACGACGTGGATCTGGAGCGGGTCAGCGAGGGGTATTGCCTACCCGACGAAGATGAGGTTGCCTTAGCCGAGGTCCAGAGGCTTGACGCGGCCGTCGCGGGCCCAAGCGCGGTGCTGGTGTCCTCCTTTGAGGTGGAGATTCTCTCGCTCGAGTTGCCGTCTGAGGCCAGGCTAGATTCCGCCGAGGGTGGAAACGACGCCGAGGGCGCCGCTCCTCCTCCTGCCGATGCCTGATTCTTGTAGGAACAGTTTGTCCAAAGCATGCATATGTTTTTTGTGGCCGCCGAGGCCTAAACATATTTAGCATTCAGATTATAAAGCTGTGTTTTCTTTCCTCTTGTTTCGAGCATTTGGACTTGTTCGTCGGTAGCAGAATCGCTTTATCCGAGCTAGAGTCACTTTTCGCGGAAGGTGATGAGTGAGGTATCCGTATCCCGGAGGCGTAGGAGCCCCTCGGCTCGATCAACCTTGCCGCTTACGTGCTTTCTTACTCGTTTGTAGGATCCCGCTATCGATATAGTCGAAAGCATGAAAGTTATTTTGGTAGAAAACTTTTCCGAAGAAAATTTTGACGTAGAGGGGGTTCCCCCCTTCTAGCCCCCGAGGGAGGGTCGGGCTTTGCCGAGGCAAGGCTGATCCTTCCTTAACGGTTAGACTCTACTTATGTATGTAAAGAAAAATGAGGAACATGAACGACTTGAAACATTTTAAGGGAAGAAGCGACGTAGCTGTTCGATGTTCCAAGCGTTGCTGTAGACTTCGCCTTGATCGTTGGCCAGCTTGTATGTCCCGGGCTTCAGAACTTTGGCGATGATGAACGGCCCCTCCCAGGGAGGAGTAAGCTTGTGGCGCCCTCAGGCGTCTTGTCGCAGCCGAAGCACCAAGTCTCCCACTTGGAAGCCTCGGGGCCGAACCCTTCGGGCGTGGTAGCGTCGCAGAGACTGCTGATACCGCGTCGAGTGTAATAAGTACACGTCCCGAGCCTCTTCCAGCTGATCCAAGGAATCTTCTCGGCTGGTCTGGTTGCTTCGGTCGTCGTACGCCTTTGTCCTCGGGGAACCGTATTCCATGTCCGTGGGTAAGATAGCCTCGGCCCCATAAACTAGGAAAAACGGCGTGAAGCCCGTGGCCCGGCTCGGCGTCGTCCTCAGACTCCAGACCATCGAGGGTAGCTCTTTCATCCACCGCTTGCCAAACTTATTGAGGTCGTTGTAGATCCTTGGTTTTAGTCCCTGCAAAATCATACCGTTGGCGCGCTCCACCTGCCCATTTGTCATCGGGTGAGCTACGGCGGCCCAGTCCACATGGATGTGGTGGTCCTCGCAGAAGTCCAGGAACTTTTTCCCGGTGAACTGCGTGCCATTGTCGGTGATGATGGAATTTGGGACTCCAAAGCGATGGATGATATTGGTGAAGAACGCCACCGCCTACTCGGACCTGATGCTGGTTAAGGGTCGGACTTCGATCCACTTGGAGAATTTGTCGATGGTGACCAGCAGGTGCGTGAAGCCCCCGGGTGCCTTCTGCAAGGGATCGACGAGGTCCAGACCCCAAACGGCAAACGACCAGGTGATAGATATCGTCTGTAGTGCCTGAGCGGGCAGGTGCGTCTGTCGCGCGTAGAATTGACACCCCCGGCAGGAGCGTACAACCCTAGTGGCGTCGGCCACTGCGGTTGGCCAGTAGAAACCTTGTCGGAAAGCATTTCCCACGAGGGCTCAAGGTGCTGCATGGTGACCACAAGCCCCCGAGTGTATTTCTTGTAACAGCTCTTGTCCTTGGGCAATGGATATGCATCGTTGGAGAATGCCCGAGGGGCTGCGGTGGTACAGCTCCTTTTCATCACCCAGCAAAACGAATGACTTGGCATGTCGAGCCAGTCGCCGAGCTTCGGCCTTGACGAGGGGCAGCTCTCCTCGGAGGAGATATTGCAGGTATGGGGTATGCCAGTTCGGGACCGGTGTGACCTCATTCTGCTCCTCCTCGACATGCAGGGCCTCGCCCTCGGCGGTCGCGGGTACCTCGGGCTGGGCCGAGGCCTCCTCGGGCTCGGGCGCGTCATCGATTTGGACGGATGGCTGAAATATATCCTTAGAAAAGACGTTCGGGGGAACCGTCGTTCGCCCCGAGGCTATTTTTGCCAGCTCATCTGCGGTTTCGTTGTACCGTCGAGCAACATGGTTTAGTTCCAGCCTGTAGGACTTGTCTTCCAAGCGCCGAACTTCGTCGCAGTAGGCCTCCATTTTTTGATCGCGGCAGTGGGAGTTCTTCATGACCTGGTCAATGACGAGCTGCGAGTCGCCACGAGCGTCGAGGCATTGAACCCCTAGCTCGACGGCGATGCGCAGGCCGTTAACCAAGGCCTCGTACTCAGCCACATTGTTTGATGCCGGGAAATGGAGGCGCAGCACGTAACGGACATGTTCTCCGAGGGGTGAGATGAAGAGCAAGCCCGCACCTGCTCCGGTTTTCATCAGCGACCCGTTGAAGTACATGGTCCAAAGTTCGGGTTGTATTGGGGCCGTCGGTAACCTGGTGTCAGTCCATTCAGCTAGGAAGTCGGCCAAGACTTGGGATTTTATGGCCTTCCGAGGGGCGAATGAGAGTGTTTCGCCCATAAGTTCCACTGCCCATTTTCGCCTCTCGGGACTGGATGATCTCTCCTAGGGGGAAGGATGACACCACAGTCACCGGATGGGACTCGAAGTAGTGTCGCAATTTTCGCCGTGTCAGAATCACTGCGTAGAGCAGCTTCTGGATCTGCGGGTAGCGGACTTTGGTCTCGGATAGCACTTCGCTAATGAAGTAGACTGGCCTCTGAATGAGCAGTGCGTGCCCTTCTTCTCGTCTCTCGACTACGACCGTGGCACTGACCACCTGAGTGGTTGCGGTGATGTAAATCAAGAGGGCTTCTCCCGCAGCGGGGGGCACCAAGATGGGCGCATTGGTACGGAGTGCCTTTAAGTTTCTGAGGGCTTCCTCGGCCTCGGGGGTCCAAGTGAAGCGCCCGGCCTTCCTTAAGAGGTGGTACAGGGGCAATCCTTTTTCGCCAAGGCGTGAGATGAAGCGGCTTAGAGCTGCAAGGCATCCCATGACCCTCTGTACTCCTTTCAAATTTTTTATTGGTCCCATGTTGGTGATGGCCACGATTTTCTCCGGGTTGGCCTCTATGCCCCGCTCAAAGACGATGAACCCTAGGAGCATGCCTCGGGGGACTCCAAAGACACACTTCTCGGGGTTGAGTTTCATGCCCTTCGCTCTCAGACACTTGAATGTCGTTTCAAGGTCAGAGAGGAGGTCGGAGGCTTTCTTTGTCTTGACAACGATGTCATCGACGTAAGCCTCGACCGTTCTACCGATGTGTTCTCCGAACACATGGTTCATGCACCTCTGGTAGGTGGCACCTGCATTCCTCAAATCAAATGGCATTGTAGTGTAACAATACATGCCAAAAGGTGTGATAAAAGAAGTCGCGAGCTGGTCGGACTATTTCATCTTGATTTGGTGATAGCCTGAGTAGGCATCGAGGAACGACAAGGTTTCGCACCCAGCAGTGGAGTCCACAATTTGATCGATGCGAGGCAGAGGGTAGGGAACCTTCAGACATGCTTTGTTTAGACCAGTGTAATCTACGCACATCCTCCATTTCCCATCCTTTTTCTTTACAAGCACAGAGTTAGCTAACCATTCGGGATGGAATACCTCTTTGATGAACCCTGCAGCCAGTAGCTTGTGGACCTCCTCGCCTATGGCCCTACGCTTTTCTTTGTCAAAACAGCGCAGAGACTGCTTCATGGGTCAGGCTCCAGCTCTGATGTCCAGTGAGTGCTCGGCGACATCCCTTGGTATGCCTGGCATGTCTGAGGGACTCCATGCAAAAACTTTGGCGTTTGCGTGGAGAAAGTCGACGAGCACTGCTTCCTATTTGGGGTCGAGCTCGGAGCTGACCCTGACTTTCTTGCTAGCGTCGTTGCTGGGGTTGAGAGGGACAGACTTGACCGCCTGAGTTGGTTCGAAGTTGCCGGCGTGCCGCTTCACATCGGGCGCCTTCTTGGAGAGGCGTTTTAGGTCGGCGATGAGGGCCTCGGACTCGGTGAGGGCCTCAGCGTACTCCATGCATTCCACGTCGCATTCGTACGCGTGGTGGTACGTGGAGCCGACGGTGATGATCGCGTTGGGGCCTGGCATCTTGAGCTTAAGGTAGGTGTAGTTGGGGACGGCCATGAACTTGGCGTAGCACGGCCTTCCCAACACCGCGTGGTAGGTCCCTCAGAACCCAACCACCTCGAAGGTGAGGGTTTCCTTTCGGAAGTTGGAGGGAGTTCCAAAGCAGACGGGAAAGTCAATCCGCCCGAGGGGCAGGATACGCTTTCCGGGTGCGATCCCGTGGAAGGGTGCCGCACTGGCCCGGACCTCGGACCGATCAACCCCCAAGAGTTCCAGGGTTTCGGCGTAGATGATGTTGAGGCTACTGCCTCCGTCCATGAGGACCTTGGAGAGCCTAACATTGCCGATAATCGGATCGACGACGAGCGGATACCTTCCTGGGCTTAGCACGAAGTCGGGGTGGTCGCCTCGGTCGAAGGTGATAGGCTTGTCGGACCAGTCTAGGTAGACTGGCACTGCCACCTTCACCGAGCAGACCTCCCGGCGCTCCTGCTTGCGGTGCCGAGCCAAGGTGTTCGCCACCTATCCGCCGTAAATCATGAAGCAGTTGTGGATCTCCGACAACTCCTCTTCCTTGTCGCCCTCCTTCTTGTTGTTGCCTTGGCCCTTGCCATCTTCCGCCGGGGGCCCGGCCTTATGGAAGTAGCACCGGAGCATGACACATTCTTCAAGGGTGTGCTTGACGGGACCCTGGTGATAGGGGCACAGCTCCTTGAGCATCTTGTCGAACGCGCCGGCCCCTCCAGGAGGCTTCCGAGGGTTCCTGTGCTCGGCAGCAGCGATGAGATTTGTGTCAGCGGCGTTGCGCTTTGCTTGCGCCTTCTTCTTGGCCTTCTTCTTCGCGCCACGCTAGGCGGGCGCCTCGGGGGCGTCTTCCTTCGACTCTCCCTGAGGCTGCTTGTCTTTCTAGAAGATGGCTTCGACCGCCTCCTGACCCGAAGCGAACTTGGTGGCGATGTCCATCAATTCGCTCGCCTTGGTGGGAGTCTTGCGCCCTAGTTTGCTCACCAGGTCTCGGCAAGTGGTGCTGGTGAGGAAAGCTCCGATGACGTCCGAGTCGGTGATGTTAGGCAGCTCGATGCGCTGCTTCGAAAACCGCCGGATGTACTCTCGGAGGGATTCCCCTGGCTGCTGGCGGCAGCTTCGGAGATCCCATGAGTTCCTAGGGCGCACGTACGTGCCTTGGAAATTTCTCGCGAAAGCCTTGACCAGGTCGTCCCAGTCGGAGATCTGCACAGGAGGCAGATGCTCCAGCCAGGCCCGGGCGGCGTCGGAGAGGAAAAGGGGGAGGTTGCGGATGATGAGGTTGTCATCGTCCGCCCCTCCCAACAGGCATGCCAGCCGGTAATCCGCGAGCCACAACTCTGGCCTCGTCTCCCCCGAGTACTTGGTGATGGTAGTCGGGGCTCGGAACCGGGCGGGGAACCGCGCTCACCGTATGGCCCGGCTGAAGACTCGCGGACCGGGTGGCTCGGGCGAGGGACTTCCGATCCTCCTCACTGTCGCAGCGTCCCCGCGCCTGGGGTGGTAGCCTCGGCGCACCTTGTCCTCGAGGCGGGCTCGATGGTCGCGGCGGTGTTGCTCGTCGCCGAGGCGATCCCGGGCGGCAGGTGCCTCGTCTCGCGTGCGCTCGGGATGGACCGAGGCCTCCCGCATGCGTCGGGAGGACACCGTGTGATGCTTCGAGGGGTCAGCTCGCCTTCGGGAGGCAGAGTTCTCGGCTCGTCGAACTGCGGCACCTTCCAGGAAATCCTTGAGTTCGCCCTGGATACGTCGTCCCTCGGTGGTGGATGGCTCCAGCATGGTTCGAAGTAGCATCGCCCCTGCAGCTAGGTCCTGGCCAGACCCGCTGACGGCCAGGGGCAGCGCTGCCTTGGCATTGTCGACGATGCGACGCTGGACGTCCCGGGCCCGATGATGGGCTCCTCCGGCGAGTGTTCGGCCTGCCCACTCCTGCTCGATGTTCTGTCGGAGCTGCACAAGCCGCCCTGCTTCCCTCGTCGACCTTGGCCTGCATCTCGTGGATTTGCTCGAGCTGTGTGTCCCGACCCCTGCAGGGACTGGGACCACAGCTAGCTCCCGCGAGATGTCAACGCGAGATGCAGGCCCAGGGGGATCGTCAACCTCCGGCATACCGAGGTGGTTGCCTTCGTCGTGATCTCCCTGGTCGACGTGGAAACATTCGCGACTTGGGCCATAACCCTCGTCGTCAAGGCCGTGGCCATCGTCAGAGCAACCGGAGAGGCAGTGGTCACATGCGGACATGAAGTCCCGCATGGCACCGGGATTACCGAGGCCAGAGAAATCCAACCGAAGTCGGGGTCATTCTCTTCCTCGGAACCCGCCAGTCCAGAGGTTGAGACGGCTGTCAGTCGGTCTCAGGTTGACCACATATGGTACCCCCGGAAGGTTTGGATACGCCCTTGCTAAAGCGCTCACCGAAGCGGGGTCGCAAGGTGGATCAAAGCTGAATCGAAAGGGAACAGGGTGGAATACGGACGGTACCTCTTGGTCGATGGATAGTGGTGAAGTCGCGTCGGGGACAGAACGCACCGTCATCTCAGGTACGAGGGTGACGCCCAGCAGGTCCTTTACGAGGGTGCTGGCGTCATCAGTTCGCTTGGGGCTGGCACGTTGTGGGGAAGCGACGCTCGTCGTTGTCTTAGGTGCGAGGACAACACCCGACATGTCCCCCGAAGGAGTGCTGGCATCGTCGACTCGCTCTGGTCCGACAGCCGATAAGGTGCCTGAAAGGGAAATGTGCCCTTGGGCCATTTCTAAGTATTTTGGTGATTTAGTGTTCAACACAAGTGCTTAGGTGTTAAACTATGCTAAATGGTGGACAAAGTGCAAATCAATATAAAGGTATGATTCTAGACTTAGTACATTGGTTTTTGTGTACTAACATATTCGTCTAAGTGCTAGAATAAGAGAAAATACAATTGGATAAGTCTTGGCTCGAGTAGCCAAGACTCTGCTTGGTCTGGGTGCACCAAACTGTCCGGTGGTGCACCGGACAGTGTCCGGTGTGCCAGGCTGGCTATGGTGAAATGGCTGCTCTCAGGTCTCGACGGCGGCGTACGGCTATAAATTACCGGACTGTCCGGTGGTGCACCGGACAGTGTCCGGTGAGTCGGCTGCGGCGAAGTCGCCGCTCTCGGGAACCAAGTCAACAGTGTACGGCTATAATTCACCGGACTGTCCGGTGAGTCACCAGACTGTCCGGTGAGCCAACGGTCGGGCGCGCAATCCGCACGTGACGCGTGGCCAAGCCAACGGTCGGATGGGAGCACCGGACTGTCCAGTGTGCACCGGACAGTGTCCGGTGCGCCAACGGCTCCAAGTCTCCAACGGTCAGCTGCGCCAGAATAGGAAAGAAATCCGCACCGGACAGTGTCCGGTGGTGCACCGGACTGTCCGGTGCGCCAGTCGACATAAGGCAAGAATTGCCTTCCTGGATTGCTCTCAACGACTCCTAGCTGCCTTGGGGCTATAAAAGGGACCCCTAGGCGCATGGAGGAGTACACCAAGCATCCCTTGAGCATTCCTAAGCACCAAGACTTCATATTCGCGCATTCGATTCTTTGTGATAGCAACTAGAGCTCCATTTGAGTAGAGAACTCTTCGAGTTGTGTTGAGAGCTCGTGTTGTGACTTGTGTGCGTATTGTTGCTGTGATTTTGTGTCTTGTGTGTGTTGCTCATCCCAACCTTACTTCTGTGCTTCTTTGTGATAATCAAATTGTAAGGGCGAGAGGCTCCAAGTTGTGGAGATTCCTCGCAAGCGGGTTATAGTGAAACAAAGCAAAACACCGTGGTACTCAAGTGGGTCTTTGGACCGCTTGAGAGGGGTTGAGTGCAACCCTCGTCTGTTGGGACGCCACAACGTGGAGTAGGCAAGTGTTGGACTTGGCCGAACCACGGGATAAACCACTGTGCCTCTCTGTGTTGATCTCCTTGTGGTTATTGTGTTTTGCAAGAACTCCTCTCTAGCCACTTGGCTTTATTGTGCTAACTCCTAATCAAGTTTTGTGGCATTAAGTTTCAAGTTTTTACAAGATCACCTTATTCACCCCCCCCCCCTCTAGGTGCTCTCAATTGGTATCGGAGCCATTCTCTTCAATAAAGGGACTAATCGCCCGAAGGGATGGATCCTAAGGGAAAGGGAATAGTGATCAACGACAAGGAGAAGGAGTCCTTCATCAATGAGCCAAAAGACAACAAGCCCACTGACTCGGGCTTAAGTCAAAAGAAGAAGGACGGAAGAAGAAGAGGCGTATCAGGAAGATCATCTACTACGACGACAGCGACGAGTCTTCTTCTTCCCAAAAGGACGACGACGACAATGACTACGAGAAAAAGAAGACGGTTAATTCAAACTTTTCATTTGATTATTCTCGTATTCCGCAAAGTTCCAATACTCATTTGCTTTCCATTCCCCTCGGTAAACCCCCTCACTTTGATGGAGAGGACTACGAATTTTGGAGTCACAAAATGCGTAGCCACTTGTTCTCTCTCCATCCAAGTATATGGGAGATAGTAGAAAATGGAATGCACTTTGATAGTACGGATAGTCCCATGTTTATCAATGAACAAATTCATAAAAATGCACAAGCTACTACTGTTCTTTTAGCGTCATTGTGCAGGGATGAATACCATAAGGTGAGCGGCTTGGATAACGCCAAGCAGATTTGGGACACCCTCAGGATCTCTCATGAGGGAAATGACGTCACCATGCTCACAAAGATAGAGTTGCTGGAGGGAGAACTTGGGAGATTCGCAATGATCAGGGGAGAGGAGCCAACCCAAACATACAACAGGCTCAAGACCCTCGTCAACAAAATCAGGAGCTATGGAAGCACGCGATGGATGGACCACGACGTCGTCCGCCTAATGCTAAGGTCTTTCACTGTCCTTGATCCACATCTTGTAAACAATATTCGTGAAAATCCTAGGTACACCAAGATGTCGCCCGAAGAAATACTTGGAAAGTTCGTAAGCGGGCGGATGATGATCAAGGAGGCAAGATACGTCGATGAGGCGTTGAATGGTCCAATTCATGAGCCTCAAGCCATTGCTCTCAAGGCAACAAATAGCAAGGAGGCGCTACCTAGCAAGGTGGCACAAGTTGAGGCGGTGGGCTCAATGAGGAAGAAATGGCCCTCATCATCAAGCGCTTCAAGACGGCGCTAAAGGGCCGCAAGGAGCATCCCAAAAAGAACAAGGAAGGTCGTGCTTCAAGTGCGGTAAGGTTGGTCACTTTATTGTTAACTGTCCCGATAATGATAGTGACCAGGAACCAGGAAAGAATGGGAAAAGAGAGAACAAGAAGGTTTACAAGAAGGCTAAAGGCGAGGCACACCTTGGAAAGGAGTGGGATTCGGATTGCTCTTCGTCCGACTCCGACGACGAAGGACTCGCCGCCACCGCCTTCAACAAATCGTCTCTCTTCCCCAACGAGCATCACACCTGCCTCATGGCAAAGGAGAAGAAGGTAAGTACTCGAAATGCTATTACATATGCCTCTTCAAGTGATGATGAATCTAGCGATGATGAAGTAGACTATGCTAGTTATTCAAAGGATTAGATAGAACTAAAATTGATAAGATCAATGAATTAATTGATGCTTTGAATGAGAAAAATAGACTTTTAGAAAAGCAAGAAGATCTTTTATATGAAGAGCATGATAAATTTGTAAGTGCACAAAATTCTCTTGCGTTAGAAGTTAAAAGAAATGAAATGCTTTCATGTGAATTGTCTACATGCCATGAATCTATTTCTAGCTTAAATAATATCAATGATGACTTGAATGCTAAACTAGAAATAGCTAATAAATCAACCTCTTGTGTAGAACATGTTGTGATTTGCAATAGGTGTAAAGATTTTAATGTTGATGCGTGTAGTGAACACCTAGTTTCCATTTCTGAATTAAAGGATGAAGTGGCTAGTCTTAATGCTCAACTTAAGACTAGCAAAAGTGAATTTGATAAACTAAAATTTGCAAGGGATGCCTACATGATTGGTAGACACCCTCAATTAAGGATGGACTTGGCTTTAAGAGGGAAGCCAAGAACTTAACAAGTCATAAGGCTCCCATCTCCGCTAAGGAGAAAGGGAAGGCCCCTATGGCTAATAGTGCTCAAAAGAACCATGCTTTCATGTACCATGATAGGAGATATTCTAGGAATGTTCATAGAATTTATGATGCTTTTGATTCTCATGCCATGATTGCTTCAAGTTCTTCTATTATGCATGATAGAAATTTTGCTAGGAAAAATGTTGTTCATCATATGCCTAGAAGAAATGTTATTCATGTACCTAGGAAAGTAAGTAATGAACATTCTACAATTTACCATGCTTGCAATGCTTCCTTTGCTATTTGTAGAAAGGATAAGAAAGTGGTTGCTAGGAAATTAGGGGCAAAATGCAAGGGAGACAAAACTTGCATTTGGGTTCCTAAGACTATTGTCACTAACCTTGTAGGACCCAACAAGAGTTGGGTACCTAAGACCCAAGCCTAATTTGCCTTGCAGGTTTATGCATCCGGGGTATCAAGCTGGATTATCGACAGCGGATGCACAAACCACATGACGGGGGAGAAGAAGATGTTCACCTCCTACGTCAAGAATAAAGATTCCCAAGATTCAATCATATTCGGTGACGGGAATCAAGGCAAGGTTAAAGGCTTAGGCAAGATTGCCATCTTAAATGAGCACTCTATCTCCAATGTATTTTTAGTAGAGTCGCTAGGTTATAATCTTTTGTCGGTTAGTCAATTATGTAATATGGGGTACAATTGCTTATTCACAAATGTAGAAGTGTCTGTCTTTAGAAGGAGTGATGGTTCATTAGCTTTTAAGGGTGTACTAGACGACAAACTCTATTTAGTTGATTTTGCAAAGGAGGAGGCCGGTCTAGATGCATGCTTAATTGCTAAGACTAGCATGGGCTGGCTGTGGCATCGCCGTCTAGCACATGTGGGGATGAAGAACATTCACAAAACTTCTAAAGGGAGAACATGTGTTAGGTCTAACAAATGTGCATTTCGAAAAAGATAGACCTTGTGCAGCTTGTCAAGCAGGTAAACAAGTGGGAAGTGCGCATGACAGCAAGAATGTGATGACCACATCAAGACCCCTGGAGCTGCTGCATATGGACCTCTTCGGACCCGTCGCCTACCTCAGCATCGGGGGAAGTAAGTATGGTTTAGTAATTGTTGATGATTTTTCCCGCTTCACTTGGGTATTCTTTTTGCAGGATAAATCTGAAACCCAAGGGACCCTCAAGCGCTTCCTAAGGAGAGCTCAAAATGAGTTTGAGCTCAAGGTGAAGAAGATAAGGAGCGACAACGGGTCTGAGTTCAAGAACCTTCAAGTGGAGGAGTACCTTGAGGAGGAAGGAATCAAGCACGAGTTCTCCGCTCCTTACACACCACAGCAAAATGGTGTGGTAGAGAGGAAGAACCGGACGCTCATAGACATGGCGAGGACAATGCTTGGAGAATTCAAGACGCCCAAGCGGTTTTGGTCGGAAGCTGTGAACACCGCTTGCCACGCCATAAACCGAGTCTATCTCCATTGCCTCCTCAAGAAGACATCATACGAGCTTCTAACCGTAACAAACCCAACGTTTCGTATTTTCGAGTTTTTGGGAGTAAATGCTACATTCTGGTGAAGAAAGGTAGAAATTCAAATTTTGCTCCCAAAGCTGTAGAAGGTTTTTGTTAGGTTATGACTCAAATACAAAGGTGTATAGAGTCTTCAACAAATCATCGGGTTTAGTTGAAGTCTCTAGCGATGTTGTATTTGATGAGACTAATGGCTCTCCAAGAGAGCAAGTTGAGCTTGATGATGTAGATGACGAAGATGTTCCAACGGACGCGATGCATACCATGGCGATTGGAGACGTACGACCGCAGGAACACAAGGAACAAGATCAACCTTCTTCTTCAACAACGGTGCACCCCCCAACCCAAGATGATGAACAGGTACCTCAAGAGGAGGCGTGTGATCAAGGGGGAGCACAGGATGTCCAAGTTGAAGAGGAAGAAGCACCACAGGCCCCTCCAACTCAAGTTCGAGCGATGATTCAAAGGAACCATCCCGTCGACCAAATTTTGGGTGACATTATCAAGGGAGTAACCACTCGCTCTAGATTAGCTAATTTCTGTGAGCATTACTCTTTTGTCTTTCTATTGAGCCTTTCAGGGTAGAAGAGGCCTTGCTAGATCCGGACTGGGTGTTGGCCATGCAGGAAGAGCTCAACAACTTCAAGCGTAATGAAGTTTGGGACACTAGTACCGCGTCCCAAGCAAAATGTTGTGGAAACCAAGTGGGTGTTCCGCAACAAACAGGACGAGCATGGGGTGGTGACGAGGAACAAGGCTCGACTTGTGGTAAAAGGTTATGCCCAAGTCACAGGTTTGGACTTTGAGGAGACTTTTGCTCCTGTGGCTAGGCTAGAGTCGATTCGTATTTTGTTAGCCTATGCCGCTCACCATTCTTTCAGGTTGTACCAAATGGATGTTAAGAGCGCTTTCCTCAACGGGCCAATCAAGGAGGAGGTGTACGTGGAGCAACCCCCTGGCTTTGAGGATGAACGGTACCCCGACCATGTGTGTAAGCTCTCTAAGGCGCTCTATGGACTTAAGCAAGCCCCAAGAGCATGGTATGAATGCCTTAGAGACTTTTTAATTGCTAATGCTTTCAAGGTTGGGAAAGCCGATCCAACTCTTTTCACTAAGACATGTGATGGTGACTTATTTGTGTGCCAAATTTATGTCGATGACATAATATTTGGTTCTACTAACCAACAGTCTTGTGAAGAGTTTAGCAGGGTGATGACTCAAAAATTTGAGATGTCGATGATGGGCGAGTTGAACTACTTCCTTGGGTTCCAAGTGAAGCAACTCAAGGACGGCACTTTCATCTCTCAAACGAAGTATACGCAAGATTTGCTCAAGCGGTTTGGGATGAAGGTCGCCAAGCCCGCAAAGACTCCAATGGGAACTGACGGACACGTCGACCTCAACAAAGAAGGTAAGTCCGTTGATCAAAAGGCATACCGGTCTATGATAGGGTCTTTACTTTATTTATGTGCTAGTAGATCAGATATTATGCTTAGCGTTTGCATGTGTGCTAGATTTCAATCCGATCCAAGGGAATGTCACTTAGTGGCCGTGAAGCGAATTCTTAGATATTTAGTCGCTACGCCTTGCTTTGGGATCTGGTATCCAAAGGGGTCTATCTTTGACTTAATTGGATATTCAGACTCCGATTATGCTGGATGTAAGGTCGATAGGAAGAGTACATCAGGGACGTGCCAATTTCTAGGAAGGTCCCTGGTGTCGTGGAGTTCTAAGAAACAGACCTCCATTGCTCTATCCACCGCTGAGGCCGAGTACGTTGCCGCAGGACAGTGTTGCGCGCAACTACCTTTGGATGAGGCAAACCCTCCGGGACTTTGGCTACAATCTGAGCAAAGTCCCACTCCTATGTGACAATGAGAGTGCTATCCGCATGGCAGACAATCCTGTTGAGCATAGCCGCACAAAGCACATTGATATCCGGCATCACTTTTTGAGAGACCACCAGCAAAAGGGAGATATCGAAGTGTTTTATATTAGCACCGAGAACCAGCTAGCCGATATCTTCACCAAGCCTTTAGATGAAAGACCTTTTGCAGGCTGCGTAGTGAGCTAAATGTCCTAGATTCGCGGAACTTGGATTGATTTGTAGCATACATGTGTTTATGCCTTTGATCATGTTCCTTATGCATTTTGTTGTTTATTTATGGTGCTCAAGTTGTACTCATGATCCCCGGACCTCACAAGTCCAATTGCAAGTGATGCACTTATTCAGGGGGAGGCATGCTACAACTTGACCCCTTGAGACTAACCGTGTGCTTGAGTTTACTTGATTTAGTCTCAAAGGTAGAATTGAAAGGGAAAGGTGAACTTGGACCATGCAAGACTTCCACTGCACTCCGATGAGAGGGTAACTCACTCCAAGTTTCGTCTTCATATTCTTATTGCCTTTTTACTCTTAGTTGAAGATTTTGGTGAGGCAATGGGGTTTAATGGCCAAGATTGATCCCGTTTTGGTGCTTGATGCCAAAGGGGGAGAAAATAAGGCCAAAGCGAGAAATGGATCATGTTGGGATCATGCTTCGTCGCCGAAGGTCCTGTAGGAAGAAAACACCTTCAGCAAATCTCTTTATATGTGATACTGAAGCTACCACTCATAAAGCTTCGACGCTATAGCGTATCCAAAGACGAAGGATCGAACCGACTTAAAGACAGAATTACTTTTTAGTCCATAAGAGTATAAGTTATGATTGTGATCTTCTGTAAGGGGCATGATTGTAATTTCTTACAGGCTACGTCCTGTGCCTATAAATAGATGAAGAGTACTTCTTTGCTATTCACGCAATCTTGTAATTGCTAACATGTTACTCTGGGATTATTGTTTTCTGCCAAGGCGAAGGTACAAATGTGCCTAAACATTATGTTTTGATATTTAAGTTCACATTAAAAATAAATCAAATAATGTTATTTTATTCTTGTTTCTCTATAACGTTTTATATTTTGTTTTTGTATTATTCATCTTTGATTACGAAGATGCAATCTTCGTGATATATTATTCATAACCTTCGTCCGAAGTTCATTAGATCCTTGGGGAAATAATGCTTCAGCGGTACGAAGGGCTTTAACATCTGACATTCTATGTTGCCTTGTTCCCTAATTCATAGCACTTGAGAACAAGTCCCCCAACATTGGCGCCCACCTCCGGTGAACTCACTTCCACTTTTTGAGCTGATGGCTTCGTTCAAGAACCAAGTTGGAACTGCTTCGTCTTCGAAGCTGATTCTTCCGATAACAGGCGGTTCATGCTCAGAGCCGGCTAACAAGAAGCAGAAGAAGGAGGCGCAAAGAAGAGTACAACATGTAGGGGTACAAGGACCCTTCATCAAGTCAACATGGTCTCACATCCCAATTACCTTCTCTCAAGAGGATCTTCAGCTCAAGGATTACCCCACATAATGATGCTATGGTTATCTCTTGTGTGATCAAAGGATTTCTGGTCCACAATGTCTTGGTTGATACAGGCAGTGCAACGGATATCATATTTGCTAAGGCCTTCAGACAAATGCAAGAGCCCGAAGACAAGATTCATGATGCTACGCACCCTCTTTGTGGCTTCGGAGGGCGACAGATTTGTAGCACTTGGTAAGATTACATGCCAGTGACCTTCGAATTTGTCAACAACACAAGGACTGAGCAAATTGTGTTTGACATTGTTGACATGAAGTATCCCTTACAATGCTATCATTGGTCGCGGAAACACTCAATGCTTTCGAAGCAATTCTTCATCCAGCATATCTTTGCATGAAGATACCTTCGGATCAGGGACCTATTGCTATTCATGGGAGTCAAAAAGCTGCCAGAAAGGCCGAGGGGAATTGGACTGATTCAAAGGCAATCCACAATATAGATGAAGCCGAAGCTTGTGAGCAGTACAAGTACAGAAGGGAGAAGGCCTGCTTCGGCCGATCAGCCGAAACCCATTGCCTTTTATGCGAAGATATTGCAGAGCAGAAGGTGCTGCTGGGATCTCAATTGTCTGAGGAACAAGATAAAACCCTGATAAGATTCTTGTTCAACAACAAAGATGTCTTTGCATGGTCGGCTAACGATCTTTGTGGCGTCAACAGGGATGTTATTGAACACTCGCTCAATGTTGATCCATCCTTTAGGCCCAGAAAGCAGAGGTTCGGAAGATGTCTGATGACAAGGCCGAAGGTGCTCGAAATGAAGTAAAAAGACTCCTCAGTGCTGGAGTCATCAGGGAAGTGAAATATCCAGAATGGCTGGCTAACACTGTTATGGTAAAAAAAGGCCAACGGCAAGTGGAGGATGTGTATTGATTTCACTGATCTCAACAAGGCTTGTCCGAAGGATGAGTTCCCATTGCCAAGGATAGACTCCCTAGTTGATGCAGCAGCTTCATCAGAACTTATGAGTCTCTTGGGCTGTTATTTAGGCTATCATCAGATTTGGATGAAGAAGGAGGATGAGCCAAAAACCAGCTTCATAACCCCTAGCGGAACATATTGTTACCTTCGGATGCCTAGGGGCTCAAGAATGCTGGAGGAAGCTTCAGCAGAATGACAGCAAAGGTTCTTCATTCTCAGATAGGCAGAAATATGCTAACTTATGTCGATGATATCATTGTAAAAAGCACGAAACAAGAAAATCACATTGCTGATTTGCAGGAGACTTTCGCTAATTTTAGACAGGCCGGTCTAAAACTGAATCCAGAAAAGTGTGTTTTCGGAGTAAACAAAGGGAAATGCCTTGGTTGCCTAGTTTCGACAAAAGGGATAGAGGCTAATCCAAATAAAATTGAAGCTATTCTTCGAATGGAACCACCAAGCACAAAGAAAGGGGCCCAACGATTGACAGGAAGGTTGGCATCTCTCAACAGATTCATCTAGATCAGCAGAGAGAAATTTACCATTCTTCGAAGTGCTGAAATCAGCCGAAGTTTTTCAATGGGGACCAGTTCAGCAGAGAGCTTTCGAAGAACTGAAGCAATATTTGATAGACTTAACGACGTTAATTCCACCAACGCCAGGGCTCCTCTGTTGTTATATGTGGCAGCCTCGCACTCAGCGGTAAGTGCGGCACTTGTCCAAGAGTTTGCTTGAAGGGAAGTTAGAAAGCAAGCTCCAATATACTTTGTATCTGAAGTTCTTAGTTTATCAAAGAAAATTATACAGAATTGGAGAAGGTGCTATATGCTGTTTTGATGGCTTCCAGAAAGCTTCGGCATTATTTCCAAGCATACAATATAATTGTCCCTTCTTCACAACCATTGAAGGACATTATGAGAAATAGAGAAGCTACTGGAAGGATTGGGAAGTGGGCTGGAACTCAATGAGTTTTGTATTGATCATGTGCACAGATCTTCGATTCAGTCCCAGGCGTTAGCTGACTTCATTGCTGACTGGACGCCAGGGGCTCAGGTAGAAGAGGCGAGTAAAGATGCCGAAGCATGGACAGTATTTTGCGATGGTTCTTGGAGAACCTTCGGGCAGGAGCAGCCGCTGTGTTGATTGCACCCTCCAAAGTTAAAACTTGCTATGCAGCAAGACTTGATTTTAGCTGCACAAATAACATTGTTGAGTACGAAGCTTTACTTTTGGGTCTTCGGAAGTTAAAGGCAATGGGAATCAGAAGGGTGGTTCTTAAAACTGATTCCCAGGTTATCTCTGGTCATATTGACAAGAGTTGTAAGGCAAGAGACCCGAAGCTTGAGAAGTATTTAGATACGGTCCGAAGGATTGAAGCTTCTTTTGAAGGGTTCTCTGTAAAAAATATTCCTCGAGGAGAAAATGAACATGCTAATTTGCTAGCCAAGTCAGCAGCACAGGGGCTGCCCATACCTTCGGAAGTATTTTTTGAAACAATAAAAGCACCCTCGGTTGAACTCCTTGAAAGAGCGGTCCTCAATATATCTCCTGTTTATAGTGAAGACTGGAGAACTGAGATCATCTCTTACCTTCAGGGCAACTTTCTTTCAGAAGACGAAGCTTATAACAAGAGAATAGAGGCAAGAGCTCGTCCATATGTAATAATAGAAGGGGAGCTATACAAGCATGGGGTCTGCTCTCCGTTACTCAAATGTTTATCCAGAGTCGAAGGTATAGAATTGATGAAGGAAATACATGCAGGCCTGTGTGGATCTCACATTGGATCTAGGCCTTTGCTGGGAAAAGTTTTCTGTCAAGGATTTTATTGGCGAAGGCAGCTTCGGATGCAGCGGAGTTAGTCCAAAAGTGCGAAGGTTGTCAGAAATGTGCAAGAGATCAAAACAACCTTCGTCTCTAACCCAGTTAATACAACCCTTGGCCATTGCAAAGATGGGGACTTGATTTGTTAGGCCCGTTACCACCAGCACAAGGGAATTTAAGATATGTTGTAGTGGCAGTAGAATATTTTTCTAAATGGATTGAGGCAAAGCCTTTAGCCACAATAACTTCGGTCACTATTCAAAAGTTTTCTGGCAAAACATTGTCTGTCGCTTCGGAGTGCCGAAGGCCATCACTGTGGACAATGGAACGCAGTTTGATTCCGAAGCTTTCAAAGAATTTTGTGAACAATTGGCACAAAGATCCATTTTGCATTAGTTCGACATCCGGAATCAAATGGACTAGTTGAAAGGGCTAATGGCATCATAATGACAGGAATAATGAAGTTAATATTCAATCAGCCGAGGGGAAAGTGGCCAGATGAATTAATCAAAGTGGTGTGGAGCCACAACA
>JAOPSE010000012.1:20709913-20916560 GCA_029449295.1 Zea luxurians
AACGAAACTGTGCGAACATTTACAAATTTTAGGTTCTGACGCCAGCCTAGTTTGCCTCTATGGCTAGCCCATTGATACATGTCAATGCCCCTTTTATTTTTGCTTCTCGCTATAATAGTAATCGGCCAACGGACCCCGTCAGTATTTGCGACACCAACGCCAGGATTTATGTTTTAGTTCACAAATATTTATGGTTCACATACTTTGTGCTTCTTTCTGTGTCTTTGCTAGAATGAAAACCACGTCCTCCTTCCTTTAAGCACTGTAGTACTGGACTCAATCCATCAGCTAGCTAGCAAGCCAAAAAGCACGGGCACCATGCCTCGTTTCTAGGATGCACTGGCGCATGACGCAGAGGATGTGCGCGCGGAAGCGATTGGGAGAGTACTTTTCTCACGCATATTTGTGGGACGTGATGCCTCGTTTTTGGGTCACGTATAAATGCAGGTGACAAAGGGGGAGGTCTGTTGGAGCACAAAAAACAAGGTTTCGCATCTAAAACTGGTTTTGGGGAGTCTTTATGTGGTTTCTTGGAGATGCTCTTATGTCTTGACTAGTTACTTGGCCATGCGTTGCTACGATTTCTCTAAATATTACAAGTAGACCTTATTTGTATATGATAGTTCAAACATGTTTCGCAGATATAGCCTAACTAAACAACCCATAAAACATGGTTACTTCTTTTTTGAAATGAAGAAACATGGTTACTTCAATTTGCACTCATTTTGAAGCGAAAGAAACATGGTTACTTTAGTTTGCAGTGAAAGTATTTTTCTCCTTTATTTCAAAGTATAAGTCTTTTGAATTTTCTGGGTACATAGCAAAAGCAAAAACTTTGTAGATAGAAAAGTTACAGAAAAATTGAGATGGAAGGTTACAGAAAATAATTTGAGATTGTCTGGAGAAATATAGCTTGAGCAAAGAGGGTGAAGTAATTGCAACAATGGTCGTCTCCCATTCTGTTCCAGCAAGTAGATCCATTAGTAACAGTCTTAAGTGCACATGTTTATAAAAAAAGATAAATTATCTAGACAAGGGAAACTATTACCTTATCAAAATAAGTTGTTTTAAAAGTTTTCCTAGCTCTTGAATGACAATCTACTAGCCTAAAGATAAATTGTTAGTGTTGTCCATTTATATCTGCTTACAACAAGAGACATGATTCTCACATAAAGCATGTTGTAGGTGCAGTTCTAAAAATTCAGTTCTGAAACAAGAAATGTGTGTGCATCTCAAAAATCATTTCTGTAAATTCTGTCCACAAGCTGCTCTCAGCTTTTGCCGTATGCAATGGCATATCTCAATAGAGTAAATTCTAACAAGCAACCAAAAAAGTGAAATGTGTGCGCTCTGTAACCAATTCAGTTTTGTATTAGTTCTGAAATGTCGTGCTCTAAAACTATTAAATGTATGTGCTCTTCACTAAAAATTCAGTTCTAAAACAAAAGAAATTCAATTATGAAATAAAATAATTGTGTGTGCATCTCAAAATTCAGTTCTGAAACAAAAGAAATGTGTGTGCAACTCAAAAATTCAATTCTGAAATGTGTGCTCCTAACAAATTCCGTTATGAACAAAACTCTTGAACCTCTGAAATGTGTATATTCCTCACAAATTGTGAAAATGAAATGCTCCTGACAAACAATACCTAATTAAAGAGAAGCAGACCAGCTGATGTTGCGAAGAAAACAGACAAGTCCTTTTTTGTTGCAGTATCTATTGAATGCTCGGATAGAAGAGGTATGGCTTGCTTACGAACAAAATTGAAAACAAGAGTAGCTTACATTTGAACCTAACAATGTGGAGCAAGATGATTTATTGTGTGGTGGAAATGTAATTGATGCAGTAAAAAGATTAGTACCAGAGCAAATATTCTTTTGTGATGTAGATGCACACAAAAGTATTGTGACACAATCTCCTATATCTGCAAATGTAGAACCAAGTTTTAAATTCAAATATAAAGTAGGCACATATGCTCATGTGCTATGTTAGAGTATGTAGAGACCTCAAAACAAGGGGTGATCTAAATGCACTAGTGTATGGCACGCGCCCATGCGCGCATTTGGACCCGCTTAACAGCATAATATAATGTATGGTGATTGTATGTTAGGGAGTAAATAAGTGCAAAGGAGCAAATATAAAGTTAACCATGATGATGCGAAAAATCTAAACTTTTTGAAAACTCGCACAGCAACCAAGTACAATTGTTATTCTCTTGGCAAAAATTATGGCACAAGATCTGAAGTGTAGTAAATGATTATAGTTAGTTACGAACAATCACACCTAACGAATGTAGAGGAACTTCACATCACTATGTAGTTCAAGCTCCCTTTATGCTCTGATATATTAGAAAAATTTGCATGCAAGATATCACACATAGATTAGACCACATCCATCCATCCTCCTACCTAAACAGTGACGCATTTTCTTGTTCGTTCTTCGAATTACGCTAGTGGAGACTAATTCCTTCCGGCTAATGAAGATACTACCCCAGTCTTCCTATTCATTCCCAGTGGATCCTTTTCATTGAATGAACCAAGTTCACCTATACGAGAGTGAGGAATAGAAATCCTATGTCAGGGAAAAACATAACCCATGGTGAAAGCCCAATAGATAAAAGTACCACAACAATTTTATTGTTCAAGTTAATCAAAGAAACCATCAATGATAGTCTAATGCAAGCAATGGAATAAATACATATTTCTACAAGCATTAAGAAATAAAGTCATGGCTACCTGAATGCAACAGCAGACTATTTGATAAGGAAACTTCAATGATCAAACAAAATGTCTCTGCCATAGCGGTGCGTGCACGAGGCCAACAACAGCTGGCTTGTTTAAGGAAAAGATATTGTCTACTTCATTATGTTTATGGATTCAGATTTGTTACTGAATGACGATTTGCTTTTTAGTAGACAACATTTAAGTGGCAAATGTAAATGATGTTGTTAGTATAGGGAGAATGAGGTGACTGCTAGTTTTGGCGACCACAACAGCACTATGCACCATTTTCGGCGGCCACTATTATTTTTGGCGGCTAGGGGGTGGTCGCCGAAAATAATTGATTATTTTCGGCGGCTTGACACATCCGCCGAAAATAATGTTATTTCCAGTGGCTTCGGACACAGACGCCGAAAATAACGTTATTTCCGACGGCCCCTGACACAGTCGTCGAAAATAACATGTTATTTTCGGCGGCTAGCCCTGGCCACCGAAAATTAAAAGTTTAAAATGGTCGCCTGACCCTTCTTCCTTCTCTGTTTTTCTCTACCGACCGCACCACCCCTGCCTGCCTTCCTTGCCCGCGCTGCCGCCGCTCCTCGGCCTCCCCCGCGCCGCCGCTCCTCGGCCGCCCCCGCGCTACGCAGCGCCCCTGCGCGGGACGCCCGCCTGAGGCCATCGCCGCCCCAAGCCGCCACCGCACCGAGCCGCCACCATCGACCGCCGCCGTTCAAAGCCCCGAGCAGCCACCGTCGTGCAACCACTCCGCCGTCGTCGCCAAGCTCTTCCCCAACGTAAGGTATTTTTTGTGTTTTTTATTCCATATTTTCGCAGCCGTTATTTAATTGCCGCCGAAATTAATATATATTTGTAATTGTGTTTGTTTGATTAGTTGTGTGATTAGTATTATTGTTTAGTTCGATTTCATTAATGTATTAGTGGTATATGTGGTTTAGTGATTAGAGGTATATTGTATTTAGGCATTAATTTCATATTAATATGTGGTACTATTATATTATTAGTTTTAATAGTACATTGTATTGGTACGTAGAATAGTTGCATTATTAGTGTATGTGGTACTTAGTTTGATTTGATTTAATAGTATATCATTCTCTGTTTTATATATAAGTAATATATTGGTTAGTGGCAGCGAGGTTATGCTGCCGAAATTATTTTGGGTCATGCTAGCTTGCTGTGGTTTAGAACCTATCCTTGCCTATACATCTAGGACCGATACCCTTGACGAAATTGAATAATATTTTCACGATGTGGACCGATACTCACTAGTTGGAGACCGTAACAATGTCACTGCTGATGAGTGTGTTGCACCGAAACAAAAACGAAATCCAAGGAACAAAAAAGCCACATTGCGAGCTTTGGATCAAAGAAGACTCCTTGATCGTGATTCCAATGAATTTTGATGTGTAATGCATAATTTAATTTTATGTGATGTATTATTTGATTTTTTATTAATTCACTTAATTTTATGGAGCTAATACCTTTAATGTTTTTCTATTGAACAGGATGAGTGGTAGGAAAACAAAGCACACTGCTAGGGGGTTTCTTAATGCGGCTAGCAGGATACTCCCTGGTGCACGTTCCCTTTTCCAAGGGAGTTCTTCTAGCCAGAGCAGACAGGAGGCGTTGCTGAGACACGCCCGGCCAGAACTGCGTGATACACCTATCGCTCTACAACGGAGTACCGATGTAAATGTTTATGTAATTGATCTTATTTGTCAGTCACTTATATATAAATGTGTCTTACATTTCTCTATTTCATGTCCATAGGAAGAGGAGGAGGACGAGGAGGAGGTGCAACACCATGAGGAGGAGGACGAGCAGGCCCATGAGGAGGAGGAGGAGGTGCAGGCCCATGAGGAGGAGGAGGAGGAGGTGAGCATAGATGCTGAGGCGGATGACGATACCACCGAGGCTCCTGTCGTTCGACGAAGGGGCACTCGGAAGGGCCACTTTGTCCTACCTCTGTCAGCGCCTACACAATCTGAAGCTCGGGTACTGATCATCTCGGTTGGTAATAGGTACTCATGTTTGGCCACTTTGTTCTTACTTATTTGTTTATTGTACACTATATATATGACATGACTTCCTTGTTTTTTGTCATGCAGCCAATGGGATGACACGTCATTCGACGGCTGAGGTCACCATAGACAGGTTAATCAAGTCTTAGGTAACCTCTGTCGTCTACATAATCCAGGAATTGTCACCGACCCAAAAGGTGTGGTGGTTCCTTGCACTAGCTGGTTGCACTTCGCACTAGCTCCACATGCTACATATGGAACAGCTCAAGGTGCAGTCAAGCACGACTTTTGGGTAAGAGTAATGTTTCAAACTAACATTTATTAGTTGTTTTCAAACTAATTTTATTTTCGATGTTGGACAGAAACGCTATCGTGTGGAACCTGAGGCTCAAGAGCATGCAGACCGAGTATTAGAGAAAAATGCGAAGAAGGTGTGCAGGGATGCATTTTCCAATTCTCGTCTACAGGTTGTGAATGCGCACATGAAGCGTCGAGGTCATTCTATCAACAACTTTCGACAATATTCGGATGTCTACTTGACTGTAGACTAGTACATGGAGGTAAAAATCTAATTTAGCAGCTCATTCAGATGTGAATGTAATTTTGAGCTAACGCTTTATATGCAGGTAACTCTTCCATGGATGGAACACCGGCTGCAGGCTTACAAGGCTTTGTGTGAGATATGGGCTTCGCCCGAGTGGATTGAGAAGTCTAACAGGAATCGACATAGGCAGCGCCATCAGCAGGACAAGGACGATGATGAGGTCGTAGTCAACCATACCTATGGGGCTGATGGACACATTCGGTTGGCGAAGCGAATGGTGAGTATGCAGTATTATGTTTTACTCAGAAATGAAACCGGATTAAACTCATATATTTGCAGGAGGCTCAAACTGGAGTTGTCCCAAGCCGTGAAAAACAGTGAAATCTCCGATGAGCTGTGTAGTCAAGCGGTCGTTGAGCGTATGGTTAGTTGTTGTTAGGATTAATGTTTTCTTGCCATATAGCTATAAATTACATGTGTGCTAAACCTTCATATTGTATTTGCAGGAGACATACGGGCAGGAGATGTTTAGGAAGTATGGAGAAGACTACGATTGGCGAGGAGCGCCTACCATCGACGCTGAAGTTGTGCATTCTATTGGAGGAAAGGCGCATGGACGGTATTAACTTGTGAATTTTTTCAATAATATTGGAACTATGACCGAATAGCTAATTTTCTTGTTTTCAAGATATTCTATGTTTACTGGTGTGATCGATTCGACGGAGTTGTGTTCTCATGGCGGCTCTTCGTCGCAGGCGGGCTATGGTAGTAGCAGCCATAGTCGGCGCTCTGTATCTAGCATGGAGGACGCTATGAGGGAGCAGCAAGAAAAGTTTCGTGAAGAGCTGCGGCAACAACAAATGACATTCCTCCAACAGCAATCAGAGTACATGGCTGCTTACAACGCACAGGCGCAACAAGCAATGAACGTGAGTGTCTTATTTATTCTCAACACGGTCGATATTGGTTCTATAACTAATATATTATATTTGCAACAGTCTTGGTTTCCACAGCAGGCACAGCAGCAACCATTTGTTTTCCCTCAATTTCAACTGTCGATGCCTCAGTGGGGATTACATGCTCCGCCACCTCCACCTCCACCTCAGGTGCTTCAATTTAGTTAAGACTTGTCGTTTGTATCAATCTTTCAAATCTTTACTAAACTTGATTTTGTAGGGATCCGGGGTCATGGGCCACAACACGCCACCACCGGTCATACCAACACCAGGAGGAGCGTATGCTGGGGAGGGAGCTACTCCAGGAGAGGTTAGTTTGACAAACAATTTGTTTGAATAGTGGTTATACATGTAACAAATGCCGTTATTAATGTCTTCTTTTTTCTTTAGAATTCAAACCCGTTACACGACTTCGTCAACGAGTTTTTTGCTTCTGGAGGTAGTGGTCACAACTCCAACGACCCCGATATGTGATGGTGTTAGCTTTGTGCCGAATTGTGCGTTGTAATGGACTATTTGTGGACTTTATGTTTGTATGGACTATTTGTGGACTTTATGTTTGTATGGACTCCAATTTTATGTTATGGACTATTTGTGAATTGTGGATTTAATGTTTCTGTATTGTGGATGTTGTATGAACTGTCATTTTATATTGTGATTATATTGTTGATGAATTTGCTGTTTTTTGCATTTTTTTAAATTTTTTTTGCTCTGAAATTGTTAATTTTCGGCGGCCTCCCTGGCCGCGGAAAATAATGAATACTATTTTCGGCAGCTGTTAATTTTCGACGGCCAGGTAGGAGCCGCCGAAAATAACAGGTTACTTTTGGCGGCTGTCTGATGGCCGCCAAAAATAGGTTATTTTCGGCGGCAGGACCTTGGCCGCCGAAAATATAGTCTTATTTCGGCTAATTTTTTTTGGCGGCCAGGAACCACCGAAAATAAGCCTAAGGCCACCGAAAATAGCTTATTTTCGGCGGCAAAGGCCTTATTTTCAGCGGTTCCTGGCCGCCGAAAATCACTGTAGCTCTTGTAGTGCACGTTTCTCATCCTCAAATGGCTTATTATCACACAAGCATGCTATTCCTTTCCATTCTCAAATTGATTACAGTATGTGTGTGTTTGCTCGGATGACAAAGGATGAAGCAAATGAATCTAAGAACCGAGACAAAACAGAACTGAACTCACCAAGGAAAATATGAAAATTTAGTGACAAATAAAGGAAAAGTAGCTCAATGAACTTGGTAGAATGAACGCAAAATCCACTTGAGGTAACAGCGCAAACAATCGCATCAGCACCAGCAATTCATCATCAAATGAGAAAAGGGGTGGACATAAGTAGGAAAATGCTTATTGTAAATCACCACCAGACATTAGAGAAGAAGGGGAGGCAACACCTGACCATGTCCGGATTGGCGGGGGCCTCGAGGGGAGGTCCACCACGCCGGCTATGCAACCGAGTAGCCTCCTCCTTGAATTCCAACCACAGTTGCAGAGGATTAGAATTTGGATAACAAAACCAAAAAAACATAGGAGGTAGGCAAGCCTTTTTTTATTGCCCAAGATTTTTTTAGAAAAGTTGGGGAACGAATCGGATAGAAAATAGAAACAGAAGCAACTGCAGCAACTACACTCAATGTTGCTTGAAAATTGTTAACACGGCGGATCTCATCAAGGGAGCACGCAAACAACGAAACATAGGATGAGAAAAGGGTGGGAGGGACAGGGAAAGAATTCCTAGAATAAGATTCTCCAATACACAGCTGGTAGTAATCCAAAGTTTTTTCCCTATAGATGTCGCAGACAAATGGAACAAACCCTAAAACCACGAAGCTGAGCAAAGGCTGAAGAAAATAATCGTTGACAGGCTAATGCAAGCAATGGAAAACATTTTTTGAGTCAATTGCAGTTAACTAAATAGGACAAGCATTAGAGTAATAAAGTATAAGAGTGGACGGTCTTGTACATATAAATACAAAGAAACTACTATGTAAGGAAATAAACATAAATCTAAAAAAGATTGAGATACTTGCCTTAGAGCTTTTTTTGGATTTCTCCGCATAAATAACAGAACAATAAAATGTACATGTGACAGAGAGGCTAGGGAAAATTAGTTTTAGTCAATTGCAGTTAACTAAATAGGATAAACATTAGAGTAATAAAATGTTTATGTGATGAGAGAAACATAAATCTAGAAGTAAGATTGGGATACGTATTTGTTTTTGAGCTTTTTCTGGATTTACCAGCACACATGTGATAGAGAGGTTGGAGAGTTTTAGTTTTCAGTCAATTACAATGGAGAAAATGCTAATGTAAGTGACAAACCTTTCAAAAAAATGTAGCAATTTACCTCGTTTTTGTATAGGCCTGTGATTCTTCGAAGCGTTGCCAAGGTTCCGAAGATGTCATTTGATTACAACACAAATAGTCTGAAAAAGTTTTTCGTGTTTAGCTATTGTGCTTAGGATCGACAACCTGTCGATCCATGTGCAAATAGAGGTCACTAAGTTGTTTTAAACTGAGTGATAGTGACCAATTACCTCATGCTCATTCTCCTGACATTGCTGCAAGACAGAATATATATATAATTTCAGTGATGCAAAACAGAATATATAAAATTTCAGCATTTAAGTAATATTTGTGTTCCGCTAGGTTGGCAGTAAGGAATAAGCTGAACTTTTAGGTAATATTAGCTGTGCAGTTAATGAAAACTTTGCAAGACATTTACCTGTAGATCAAGTTGAAGTTGATGGATATAAAAGATGTATCTTTCTTAACGTGAAAGTTGTATGCCAAAACATAGAATCTGTAGGCTTCTTCGGCTGGAAGTAATCACCAACAATGTTCTCCTATTTAGTGGCTCAAATCTCTACTACTTATTAAGGCTGTAAGGGTAGCCTGTCATTCTGCCATTCTGCGATCTCAGTCGTCCATTCTACAGTTCTACAATCTCAGTCGTCCGATCCTGCCCACCCAATTTCCTGCCCCCACGTCCCGATCCCGCTGCCCTAGCCCCGAAGTCATCGCGATTCGCCCTTGCCTCCTCTTGCCCGATTCCAACGCCGCCAACCCCGTCCTCACCCTCACCCCACGCCGCCGGATGCCGCGCGCTCTCCTCTGCCATATCTCTCAACGTCTTGCCTCTAGAGAACATGATTTGTTCTGTTGTTCCCAATCTCCACCTTCGCTCCGGCCGCCGATCCCACGGGGTGCGCCAACTAGGTGCACGCAGTTTGGGTGCGCCTACTACGACCAGCGCGCGCCGCTGGGGCCCTGCTCGTGCCCGCTGCGCCAGGTGTGGGGGTCGCTCGACGCGCTCATCGGCTGCCTGTGCCACGTACGAGGAGAGCGGCAGGACGACCGAGTCCACCCCCTTCGCGGCGCGTGTCGTGCGGATCTACCTTCGTGAAGTGCGCGACTCACAGGCCAAGGCATGTGACATCCCCTATGAAAAGAAGAAGAAGCGCAAGCGCGCGCAGCAGGCTACGGAGCCTTCGACGAGCTCGTCTGCTGCTACCGCCGGGAGTGGTAGGGCTACAGCAGCAGTTGCTGCGGCGTCCACTACTCAGGCTGGAGGGAGTAACGCTGCATTGAGCTCCACTTGAGAGTACAGTAGACATGTAGATCTTTGTTTAATTATATTACCATCTTCACGTGTATCGCAAGATTAAGGAGGCATGGCGGTGGATAATAGGCGCCATGGCATCACGCTCCTTGCTCAGGAGGATTGGGATCCAGCTGGCCTATTGTCTTTCCGGCGACCACTGTGGCCCGTGACTGCTCTGCTTCCGCGACGGTGAGGCACTCCATCGTTTGATTCCACTAACGGGGGATTGATCAGTATGCGGCAACACGTACGGGTCGCCAAGCAAGATGGACAGCACCAGGAGCATGGTTTGTTCTCTTTCCTGTCATTTCTAAGAAGCCACCCAAGTCGACGACCCCCGTTAATGGGGGGCTCCGTGCATACCGTGGTGGAGCCGATCGAGCGCTTCAAGCTGCTGCTACAGACCTCTTTGCTATCGCATGTGTCGTTCCATCCTCAACCCTTTCTTCATTGTTGACTATGTTGCTAAGATTTGGGTCTGTTCATTCTATTTTCAATGCAACCAATTCCCTCAACGCGAACCATTGATCTCAGAAAATAATCTCTCTACATAATTCTTTCCTCAGTACACCACCATCGAGTACATATCTTTAACTGAAACTGGTCCTACAGTTCCACCGGTATTCATTTTTGTTGTAGATACTAGCATGATTGAAGAAGTCAGCTATTGCTAGATAATTCTCATGTTGGATTCATTACGTTCGCGACATATGTGCAGGTAAAAGCCCATTGTTTTCTTTCTAATGTTCCATATAATTGTTCTTTTTGATACGTAATTGGTTAGTTTAGTACATGTATACCATCTGCATTTTCATGTGTCACTTCAGCTTTTAGCTCCAGTCGTATTGGTTCTTCGTGAAACTATGTCTGTTTCTCCACCACAAGAAACAAATGTCACTGCTGGAATGCTTTTGAAGGATGCTATCTATATAGCTACCAATCATGTTTATTATGAACTTTTGAACTACCTCAGTTTTAATAAATGGTAATTTACTAAGTTTGTGACTTCATGAGTTCTTAATGAAAACGATATTTGTCTTTGTAGAGCTGTCTGTATATGTTCTTACATGTTTGCAATTTGCGTGCTAGCATCCTGTGTTGAGCATATTGATTAAGCATTATTGGAAAGTCGATGGTCATAGTGGGTTCTAAATGATTGCTTCCTTTTATATTTTTCTCTATTTTCTATAGGTTCCATGGATCTCTATCTATTGAATTTTCAAATCATCGCCCCAATATGCCTTAGTTGATGTTCTGTATGCAAGCAACTATGGATTTCTGAGGTATGTTTTCTCTAATATTATATGATTTCAGAAATCATATATGTCATAGTTTACTCTCCGCACAACATCTAGGCTTAGTGGTTAAATCTATATTTGGGCTCCAACATTTGTGGTTGGATTGATACAGGATAATGACATAGCCGTTGAAGTATTTCTATCTAGATTTGTGTACAAAATTACTCTCAATCCTTGGGAAATCATTAAGGGCGACTGAAGCACTTCGCTTTTTCACCATCATGCAGGTAGACCTTTTTTGTACAATTAAATAACAATTCAACTTGTTTCCACAAAAAATAGAAAACCTAATGGCTTAACATTTTATTTTTGTTCCATAATTTACATTAGGGAGATGCTCAAATATACCATGATATGTTTGCATACCATTGTATTGTTGTTACTCTTGGCTGAGCTGGTATTCTGAAGGAGTTAATCAAGATTATTGAGTATATGATATGAGGCAGAAGCCCTCAAAATGAGTAATGAAGATGTGGCACAAGGATTGGGATCCTTCATTGGAGCCTGATGTACTTGTTTATAACTTGGTGAGGATTGCCTCTTGCCCTTTTATTTTTTTTCTTTTTACCTAATTTCCTATTTGCAGTAATATTTTCCTTAAAATATATTTGTCTTGTCCCTTGATGTTGTTGGTGTTCAGTGCACGTGTTCAGTCACAGCAACAGAAAGGCGTATTTTGGGTGTTCTAGCAAATGAGAATTGGTGGTTTACCATCTGCAGCTACAGGAGCAACATTTGGGTTGGACATGGAAGTAAGCTTCATTTTTTGTAAACAAAAAACTACAAACCGACTGAAAGCTTTATGCTACTTGTGTTGCAGTCTTGTTGGGTTGTGTTGTTGCTGCTTGCTAGAGCGATACTACATCCGCTAAGGAGGATGACAAAGTGTGGTGAAGTGCTGCCTGGAATACGCATGTAGTGTGGTGAGTGGAGACATGTTGTGTGCACTCTACGAGGCAGGGTTGTGCTATATTTTTGAATCATTTAAATATTTGGTTCCTTTACTCTTATCTTTACAATTGTGTGCCTGGCATTGGAGTGGACACAATATTTACCTTGGTGTATGATGTGTCAATTTTTGGCTTGCTATTTCTTTTGATGCTCTTTCTAGAGGTTTGACCATTGTCGCGTCTCATGGTCTCCATGCCCCTCTACAGCAGCCCCAGTCGGCCCCTCCGCTTTCGTCCAGTTCAATTGACACTTTATTTAAAGTTGCATTGCCATATACATCCTCCTTTTCTATTGTACGGTGTCACACAATTCTATCCTGTTCCATTTGTTATTTTCTCCACTTATTCAGGGCACTACTGTCAGGGTGGAGTATGGTGACAACGCAATTGCAACTGACTCGTCAGGCGCTCATGTGATCAGCCATGTGTTCCGTCACACCTATGGGTAGGCCCCTTGCACATTTCCTCAGGAAAGACCGTTGTCGTGGTCGGGTACAATTGCCTTGCTAAGGTCATATCTTAACACCCGATGGTCAGGTACATCTTTCGTGTTCCTGTACATGAAAAATCTTTTGCCTCACAAAAATCATCTTTCTCAAAGATCTTATCCCTTCTATTCCAATTGCAAGGTTGGCATTGTCTTCTATGGCAGGAAATCCCCAGGAGGACACAATGTTGTTTGGAGACTCTATGAGGCCATCAAGGCCCACTACCAAAAACATCAAACTACTAGTTTCCTTGATGAGTAATTGCTACTTTTCAGTGATAACCTAGGAGCATCATATTATCTACATTGTGTTCACTTGTTAATTCCATTTTTTCCTGATTAGCACATGCTTCAACGCATGATCCTAATAAAAACTTAGTGCATTTGATTGTCACTGAAATTTTGTAGGCAATGGCTGTTGTTTTGGCTCATACAAATAACTTTGTTTGAATTAGATTAGCAGATATGTATTGTTTTGTGTTTAGTCATAAATGTGAATGGCAATTGAAAATACTCGACCCAACTTTCATGGGTTCATTCATTCAAACTAGCAGCATATACAGGCATTTATTAGGTTTGCAGTCCAAAGTAGATGGCATCATTGATATGCATATAGACACTAACATATTTGGCCTATGTTGAAACAGGTGGATCAGATGGTTTGCTAGCACAGAGAACCTTGGATATCACTAATGAAGTTCTTGCTTCATATAAAAATCAAGGTGGATATGACATGCTTGTCGGACAAAGGATCAGATTTTGTTCCTCGCCCTTGTCTCTCATGGAAATTAGAGTAATTTGTTGCAAGAAGCCATATATTCAGGATTCTTTTGTTACTATTGGATCAAAGTTCATTAGTGCACTTTCGCTACACAATCAATTCGACAAAATATTAGTATACAATCACTGCAACAAAAATCATCCTTTTCTGCACTTTCACAAAAGTTTATTATTGTATGGTTGTCGAATTTTGATCACTCCTTTTACACAAGTAATCAGTGTGGAATGTGTTGATGAGATAGCAACTATGAAAAATTGAAAGGGAAATAGGCTTACACCTTTTCCTAATTGATTTTGGTGGTTGAATTGCCCAACACAAATAATTGGACTAACTAGTTTGCTCTAGATTATAAGTTTTACAGGTGCCAAAGGTTCACAATAGACCAATAAATGACCAAGAAAGGGTTCAATCAAAGTGAGCTAAAGACAACCCAAAGGACACCCTGATCTGGCGCACCGGACAGTGTCCGGTGCACCAGGGAAACCCGACGCTGAACTCGCTACCTTCGAGAAAATGGAGGCCGCTCCGCTATAATTCACCGGACCGTCCGGTGTATGCACCGGACAGTGTCCGGGTGGCACACCAGACTGTTCGGTGTGCCAGCGAAGCAACGGCTACTTCGCGCGCAATGGTCGACTACAACGCATTTAATGCGCGTCTTGCGCGCGCAGAGGTCAGAGCACGCGCAGCAGGCGCACCGGACTGTCCGGTGCGCCCGTCGACAGCAGCCTCCACCAAACGACTAGTTTGGTGGTTGGGGCTATAAATACCCCAACCACCCAACATTCAATTGCATCCAAGTTTTCAGCATTCACACCTCATACAAGAGCTATAGCATTCAATTCTAGGACACAACCAAAGAGATCAAATCCTCTCCCAAGTCCGGAATCACTCCCAAATCAATAGTGACTAGAGAGAGCAACATTTGTGTTCATTTGAGCTCTTGCGCTTGGATTGCTTCTTTTCTTTCTCATTCTTTCTTGTGACAAACTCAATTGTAACCGAGGCAAGAGACACCAATTGTGTGGTGATCCTTGTGGGGACTTAGTGTCCCGTGTGATTGAGAAGAGAAGCTCACTCGGTCTAAGTGATCGTTTGAGAGAGGGAAAGGGTTGAAAGAGGACCCGGTCTTTGTGACCACCTCAACGGGGAGTAGGTTTGCAAGAACCGAACCTCGATAAAACAAATCCTTGTGTCTCACTCTCTATTTGCTTGTGATTTGTTTTTTTCACCCTCTCTCTCGGACTCGCTTATATTTCTAAAGCTAACCCGGCTTATAGTTGTGATTAACTTTGTAAATTTCAGTTTTGCCCTATTCACCCCCCCCCCCTCTAGGCGACTTTCAAAAATGTTCCAATGCAATGCCAGCTTCTTCTTCGATCGGAATCTGTTCCTGCTTTCGCTAGTATAGTAAAAATAAATTCAAGTGTTTTGATTTAAGATCATTACATGGCTATTCTAGTGTAACACCTGGTTTTAAAGGACAAAGCCGGGTGCATCTCATACATGCGCCAAGAAGACAACATATATAATAACAGAGTGTATAGAGATAAATGTCAATAACATCAGAGTATTTATTACATAGCGGAAGACTTATTACAAAATAAAGATAAATACAAAACGAACTAAGGATCGTCGGCGCCAATGTCGACTAAGAAACGCCACCTAGATCAGATCGAACTCCTCAGTGTTAGGCGGCTCCTCTTCAACCACCTGCTCTTCTCCTGTGGGGGGGGGGTGTGAGACAGCAAGAGTGAGCTCACATACGTTCATAGCTCAACAAGTCGTGGGTAATAATGTGGCATGAACTCACCAAAGGTGGGAGTTCATGAAGTGTAAGGCTGATCAATGAAATATAGGCTGAGGCTGAGCATTGCTTTTATAAGTTGGTCAAAATTTTATTAGCAATTACTAAGTGTAAGTAAATACCAAACCTTAATAATAATAAAGAAAAGTAATAGTAAAATAATCCCAAATGCGATGCAAATGTCAAATTGAATTTAAGTTCCATAATTAATCATGTGAGGGTCCGAGCCGCTCTTGACCGTGAGCACGGCTAGTATACTAGTTTTACACTCTGCAGAGGTTGTGCATCTTTACCACAAGCCGTGTTACCCATCTGCCAAGGGGTCATGAATCCCATACACCTCTACCAAGGAAGCGAGGCAGGGTAACACTACGAGGCCTTTACAAAGTTCCACTAGCTTCAGACTACCCGCTACAGTTTATAGGAAGCTCCAGTGCAGGGTTCTTGCCTGACCGCCATCGCAGCAAAATCAAACAAGGACCTCCCTACACTGACCACTCCCCTACTGCCCTTGCCCCTTTCGGGTAAGGTAGCCCTCCACTAGCTTTCCAAGTTAATCAGCCAAGGGCGTCCCATTAAACCCTTGTGGTAGCACTGTTTTCCCGGGTGGTCGCTCCATGTTCCCATTAATTTAATGATCTTAACATGAACAGTAATAATAACAAGATAATAGCAGAATAATCATGAATAGTGTATCTCCATACCCAATCCACATAAAGCAATAGCAAGTACTACCCAAAAATATTTCAGGGGTGAACAAGGTATAGAGGTAATCAAAACTGGGGTAACATAAAGGCTCCCATCAAAATTAACCTATGCAGATCATTAAAATTAATAAGAACATGGCCGAGAAAAGTAAGTGATCAAGGGCACAACTTGCCTTCAATGAGCTCCTGCTCAACTACCTCTACTTGTTGAACCTCAGTTTTCCACAGTGGCTTGCTCGTCTACTCGCATCAACACAATACATACATAGTATAGCCAAAATCAACATCACACCAAACAGATGAATAAAATATACAGTAAAAATCTACACATTAAAATGAAATCATAGGAACTGGAATCACTGAATTTGGAGTTATAGATTTCAAGTTATGAATTTCCTAAGATTTAATGTGCTTGAAATAGGATTAAATGATAAATTAATTTTCTAACTGTTTTCATGTCAAAACAGTGATACTAAATGATAAAGAATATTATTACAAAATTTTAGAAATTTGAATGGCTCAATTTGGACTAAAAATGGATTTTCTATGTATTAAATAGGTTCTAGGAATTGTTTTTATATTAAAAATCCATTTCTGAATTTATTTATTTGATTTTCATGAGCTCAGGACTGGGCGCATAATAAACAAAGGTCAGGGGTCCCTGGGAAAGAATCCCAAGGCACAGAGCGCCAGGCGCTGGACTGCGGGTTCTATTTTTACTAAGTGTAGGGGCTCATTTGAAAACTGGTTCAGGGCGAAGGGGTACCGGCGATTACTGGCTGTCCGATCACACGCGGACGGTGAGGATTTGATCCACGCGGTCGTGAAGCGGTATGCGCAGGGAACCGTTGGATATAAAACGACGGGTAGGATTTTATTACTCCAGATTCGTTTCCACCCGTTTGATTCGCAGCGGACGGCGTGGATGAACCCAAGCCGAACCGGTATCCGTGTTCTAATCGAGACCGTCCATTCCTCAACCGACGGCACACGTGCACCCCCCCCAATCCCGCACAGCTGACCGACGGCGCCGCCCCGGCACGCGACGGACCATCGCCGGAGCACACTGAAACCCGCCTTCCCAATACTCCAAAATTCAATTAATGCCCTTCTACACGATGCCAGATGAAAAGCGAGACGCAGGGGGGAAGTATTACCGTCTGGTGCGGCACGAAACTCACGGCACGCGGTGCAGTTCGTCACCACGGCGGCGAGCGGACGACAGCGGGCAATCACCGGCGCGCAGAGCTTCAATCGCGCCCACAGAGGTCGAGGGAACACACCGGAGGTCGCGTAGAAGCACTCAGGACCACAACCCGACCGTGCCAGCGTCGCAATCGCGAAACCACGGAGGCGGGCACCTCACGGCGACGACTAACTCTCGACGGGGCTGGAGCTTCTTGCGGGTTGTAAGGTAGACCAGGGATGGCGGCTTACTCCACGGTCATATAGGCCGGTTGATTCGGTACCGAGCGCATGACGACCGGGAAAAATCGCGCGGGTTGTTGAGCAGGGGCCGTTCGGCCATGGCGACGATCGCGCGGAGCGGGAAGCAGCTGGTAAGCGGGGCCTACATGTCATACACACGGAGCGAAAGGGGCGAAGAGAGAACACGCAGCGCGCGATGCGAGGGGCTGACTGCCCGGGTCCCACATGGCAGTGACAGAGGAAGCGCGAGCGTGCGGTGGCTAAGGGGCTGGAAAGTGGGGCCCAGGCGTAAGTGAGCGCCTGCGGTGTGGGCTACGCGCTGTGAAAGCGGAAGTGGGCCAAAAACGAAGCAGCCGGCCCAGGTAAGCTTTTATTCTTTTTTCTTTTTATTTTTCTTTCTATTTTCTTCATTTCTAAGGTTTTTAGATTGAATTCAAATTTAGTTTCAAACCTTGTACAAATTTGTTATCAAATCATATTATGAAATGAAAAGTACAAATTCTAGAAATATATTTATATTATTTTTATTTTCATATCATTTCTCTTCTTACTTTTAAACCCTAGTTTCCAATGTAGGGCTTAATCCAATTTCTAGTCATTTTATATTATTGTTATTTTTATTTAATGCACAAACATAAAAACTCCAACAAATGCACTTTTTCTTTATTTTAGAATAATTGGTTTATTTAGTCACTCTCAATTACATAGGTGCTCTTTTTATGATGCAAATAAGACACACAAAATGAGGAGCTCTCTCTATTACTCTTGGTATACAACTTTGAGTATTACATCTAGTCAAGCTGTTGTTCTATCCTTGAGAATCCTAGCTGAATCAGAAAAGGATGGTGAATATTGTTCACCTGGGAAAACTAAGTTTCCGATTCAGTTGGAGAGGCTTTATTCAAAATGTTTGGGCACTAAAATTTGCCGAAGCCCACAGACAGACTCCATACCACCTTATCAGATATACTAGCTTCCCTTCATTATTTGCTTGATTGATGTTTGGACATTAATATGATCTCGAACATAGGTCTTTGACCATAATTTTTTCTAAGTTATACATATTGGAGTATATTGAAATACAGTAAGGACCAAACTGGTATAATCTTTTCCATACGGCAAATCTTCAATTTTTTATGTGCATTAGTGGCCAATTGTCTGGTTGCATAGTCCCTAAGTTTCATCTATTTGAGAACTGATATTTTTACTTTTAACAGATAGACAAGAACAGATTGATCGGGCTGTGTTGAAGAATGTCTTGGATATTTTTGTTGAAATCGGGTTGGGTCAAATGTCTTTGAAGATTTCTTGCTCAAGGATACTACAGAGTACTACTCTGTCAAGGCTCAAAGCTGGATTTTTGAGGAGTCATGCTAAGATTACATGATTAAGGCACCTAGAGTCAAGAAGTTTTTGTCTGTTTGTATCTGTATTTACGTGTGGCTATTTCTTAACGTCTGATGCTTCTTTCAAACTGCTGAGGAATGTTTGAAGTGGATGAGGAGCAAGTTGGTCACTATTTGCATATTAGCAGTGAACAAAAGTTATTGGAGGTACCTGGAAACTTTTCTTTTCTAGTTTTGTAGTATTTCTTAATTAATATTTTATTTGCAGCAAGTATATCAGTTTCGAATTCAGAATGTTGCTATGTCTTTCTTAAATAGTGCTCGACATATTTCCCCATATGGCCCTTACATTGTTATAATCTTGAATTTCAACAGAAAGTGCAAAATGAATTGCTTTCTCAGTATGCAACCCGTTGTTAGAGGAGCATTCTAGATGTTCTGCTTTGCTTCGCGATGATAATGTTGGATTGAAAACCTTATTATTATTATCTAATGAATGCATGGCTTCCTAATAGTATTGAATATTCACTGCATCCCTCTATTACTGCAGGCTAAGGATCTTTGTATGATGTACAGGCTCTTCTCCAAAATCTCCCATGGTCTGGTGCCTATTTCAAACATGTTCAAAACGGTATTAGTTTCCCTTGCAGGGTGCCTCTGTTCTCTTTTAGCTCACTCATTTTATTCATTTGAGCCATGATGTGCATTTCTGATTAAATTATTTGTCTGCAGTTTTATTCCTTTGAGCCATGATGTGCATTTTTTATTGAATTATTTGTCTGCAGCATGTCACAAATGAGAGAACAACCTTGGTCAAGCAAGCATACGGCTGCCTCCAACCTCTCTATCAATAGTTGTTTCGCGTCCTGTTCTGGCCCTATGTATTTCGTAGCGTTTATCTCTTGCAATGTCATGTAAAATAGCTCCACTTAGTATTTTTGTGCCACCATGTAATTTCTTGTCATGTAGGAGTGACTGCTTCGTTTTCTTCCTTGTATGTATTGGCTTTGTAAAAATGATGCTTTATAGTAGTGTGTATTATGTTGTTAAAGAATTTACGAGATATTGAGCTTGATGATAATATATGTTGTTTGTTTTTATAATTATTTTACACTACCATATTATTAAATAATTTGTGTACCATTGCTGTTGATTTTTTGCACAGGGTGGGCCGCATAGCCAGAGCTGGTCAATCTAGTATATTATTAAATAATTTGTGTACAGTTGCTAAGATGTGTAGAAAATACTGAGTGATTTGCATTGTATTCAAGTATTGTCTCGTAGGGTGTTCAGAAGCATGAAGAGGTCAGTAAAGTCGAGGACGACATTGTTCTCAGGTGTGTTTCTTACGCTTACTGTACAATTAATTACTAGATGGACCTTATGCCACCTAATATGCTAATTTGAGTTGTTATTGTTTCTAAAGATTTTTACACTTGTAGGTACCAGTTGATACTTCTCATTTTGCTGAATATAAGTGAAAAATTTTACTTTGTATTATTCTAAAAAGGGTAAGATACATTTTCTGTTTTAGTATGATATACATTTGAATGATTGCAATTGAAATATGTTCAATTATCTTCATGCGTAATATTATTATAAAGGCTTGGAACATATTTGAATAAACTTACCTAAGTGATATGAAACCGTAGCAATGCACGGACACACAACTTATATAAAGATGTAATCGTTGCCTTTACATGAAGCGAAAGTAGATAAAGGTAACTACTATTAAATAGTCCAATTCTAAAATGTGTACTTATTTTAAAACAAAATGTCTATCTCTACTACTATGAAGAAGGTAAAGCGTAGGCTACCTCCCGTGGTTATGTCCCACCTATTCTGCCCCCAAATGTCGTCTCCCCGCCCCTCCTCGGCGTCGAGATCCAACACCCTCCCCAACGCCCTCGGTGATGACGACGAGCGTCGCACCCCCATTGGCTAGATCCACGTCCCACAAGGACACCGCCAGTGGAGAAGCTCTCGGCATGTCCCCACACACCGACCCCCCCCCCCCACGCTCGGTGTCGTGGTATCCAGATCCCACGCCCCACTCCACACCCACAATGAGGAATGAAAATGGGAATCAATCAATGTCCTAACTTGTGGTAGAGAAGCAATGCTAGAAGAATGAATTTTTCACCACCCAGGGATCTCAATCAGAATTTTAGGCTCATTCATACATTCACTACAATGCTTTCGAACTCGTGAACATTTATATGTGGCTCTATTGTGGTGGGTTACACAAATAGAGTTTTTGCATGTTCTTCGTTTCATATGGTGACATACTTGTTACTGTGTGCGACATTGTTTGATGGAACCCTTGCGACATTGTATTGTATTGTATTGTTTTGTTCTATATAGTCTTAATATTTTATCAAATAATTTATGTATTGTCGCAACACACGTGTATTGTACTATCGTATATAGAAGTCTGCATGGTACTGATGGTTACAATGTAGTGGTCTCGTTGTAACGCACGGGCACTCAACTAGTTGAATATATATGACAATATATGACAAAAGGGGGGCTGGGATAATTCAGTTATATTGAAAGGGGTACTTACAATTACAAATGCGGCACATTCTTCTGATTGAACTCGTATTCTGTTAGAGTAACATTGGTCACCTGCAAACAACCAATAAATGTGTGATTTCTCTTAATTTAGGATAGGGGCAGTGGCCGGTCAAGGAACTAGTAGTAAGAACAACAATGCACTTCATTTGCCTTCCTCAACATGTGCGGTACGACCAACTCTGTGAATGTATCCTGAAAGTGAAATTGCAAACAATAATTATAGCAAACAACGTGTAGAAAATTTCACAGGCTGTGTTTAGAATCGCCAACCTTTTGTTCATCTCGACGGTCATATTGCAAAATTTCTATTATAATACTAAAGAAGGGATCGGATACTACTAATTGTAGCCAACGCAGTCAGTTGCCCAGCAGAATCCAGGACAAAAAACCAAGACGCATCAGTTGGAATCTTGATGTGCACGCACAGAAACCTCCCAAATCTAGGGGTCGATAGATGGTAACACACTGCATAGGGAGGAGCGGAGCGTGCTGGCGGCGCTCGGCCGCGCAAGCCTCTTCGCGATGGCACAGTTCCCCACGGCATCGCTGCCCGTGGTCCGGGAGAAGGGTACCATGGTCGTGTGCCAGGGAGAGAGAGGGGAGGGAGGGCAGGCTCACCTGACGGCACAACATCATTTGCGGGGGAGCAGGGGAAGGGGGCTGAGGCTTTTGGCAGTGTGGAGTCGTGCCTCTTTATGATGGCGCAGCTCCCTACGACATCGTCACCCGTGGTCTAGGATAAGGCCGCCATGGGGCGTACCTGGTGGCGCGACATCGTTTGAGGCGAAGCAGACGAGTGAGGCTCCAGGTGGTGTGGTGCTTTTTAGTCACACTTCTGGTATCATCTGGAAGTGTCATGTACAATGGAGACCAGGTCGCTCGGCGACGACGATGCCATCAGTTTCGGGATCGAAATGCCAGAAAAAAAGAGATTTATGTGGAGAGCTTTGATGCGTCTATTGGAAGTCTCTAGAGGCAGAAGCAGCAGGGGGACACACGTGAGATATTGATTCGTGATCGAGCGTATAGGAGAAATTCCAGTGACGTGGATAGCCTTAGCTGCCACGGTTTGAACCGGTTTTGTAATATAAAAATTCTATGTCCATTTGTGAAATATAACAAATACTAGTGTATTGTGCGCGCCTTGCGCGCGTGTTCAGCCATGTTTGAAAACCTATGCGTGACCGTATTTAAGTAGATGGGAAGTCCTCCAAAAACGAAGCCAACAGAGAAAAGACGAAACGCCCATCAGAAATATCTAGAGACTTATTGCGCTGGAGCGATTGAAGACGTAGATGGAGGATTGAACGCACGCATGGAATTGTGAAGACGTGGATAGACTAGTTGGGGCCGTTTCTGTCCGGCTTTAAAGATAAGGAAATAACTCATGGAACAGTTGTATGATTCATTACTAAACATAAACAAACTGAAACAAAACCAGCCACTAGAACTGAAGCAGTACCAGGTACCAGTACTAAACTCTAATAATGAACTCTAATAACAGAATCCTTTTTGAAAGAGGCACATGTAACCTGGTGGCTGAGAACTGTATTACTGAACTTTAATTCCAGAACTTAACTTTAATAGTGAACTGAACTCTATTACAGAACTGAATTGAACTATAGTTTTTGCATTCATTTTTATTCAGAACCTAACCAATTGCTAGCAATAATTAGAAACGAAGGTACTTACATTTGAACCTAACCATGTGGAGCAAGATGATTTATTGTGTGGTGCAAATGTAATTGATGCAGTAAAAAAATTAGTACCAGAGCAAATATTCTTTCGTGATTTAGATGCACACAAAAGTACTGTGACACAATCTCCTATATCTGCAAATGTAGAACCAAGTTTTAAATTCAAATATAAAGGAGGTACATGTGCTCATGTGCTAAAAACAAGAGGTGATCTAAATGCATTCTCTGTCCATTCCTTGTCCATTTGTGAAATATAACAAATGTAACCCTTGAAACAGTTGTATGATTCATCGCTAAACATAAACAAACTGAAACAAAAACCAGCCACCAAAACTTGTTTACATGCAAACTGAAACAAAAACCAGCCACCAAAACTTGTTTACATGACCAATTGACTACCAGATGTTTTCGAGGAAGCTGAGGCCATGCCAGTCGTCGTCCCCACCGCTGGCCGCGCGGAAGCCCGCGAAGATGTCCCTCGGCGGGACCAGCGGCCCGCGCGTCTGCGCCCGGATCTGCAAGCTCGCCGGACGCCGCCAGCGGATGCTCCTCCTCCTCCTCGTCTCCGTCGTGCTTCCTCTTCTCATCACTTGTCAGTAAAGGTGGTGGTTGCCTTGCCTCGTGTTCCAGTTCTAATCTGAGGCTGTTTCAGTCACTAGACTTTGCTGTTTTATTTTCCTGTCGTGCAATTATGTAGCCAGTAAGTTCAGGGAAATGACGCAGTGCCACTGACAAGTGATATTACTCTATAATCCACGTCAATGTTTCTGTGTACCTTATGCACATTTTATGTCTAATTAGACATGTGTTCTGGGATCTTAGCGTGTGTTAATGTGCATTCTTTATCCCGCATCAACTTTAACTTCAGCTGACTGATATGATGCAAAGAGGATTAGTATATTATCCTCCTGCAGTTCAGGCCAATCCGATCAGTCCCAATGTCTGGGCGATTTGCATTGAGAGATTAAACAATAATATTGGGGTGCGATCTGAAGTTTCGAATTCTATGGTTCTGACTGCAGATCAGCCAGTTTTCTGGAACTGAAGTACATACTTGTTGAGAGATATAGTGTTTAATCTAGCTAATGTGTCATTGACATTTCTACAAGTTTATACCTGGTGATAATGCTGTCAAGGTTTGTGCCTTTGTGGTGACAGCTTTGTAGATGAGCTCATATTGCACCAACTGTTTGTTTAAAATCATTTTAGGTAAACTGCACATCTGTGTTTGAGCTCATATTCTATGTGATGCCAATAAGTTCTGACAAATTTCATGGGATGGCTTTCTACTTATAGATGCACACCATCTTCTTGCCTCCAGTTTTTCATTAGCTTGAAAATTTATTGAGAAAATAAGAAAAGAGTTTCAGATTTAGTGTAATGGAATGTTTTTTCTAGCAATATGCCAAACAAGAAGTCTATCTTTTACTACAGCTAATGCCATTAACATATTTCTGAGCTTGCAGCTGCAGTTAGAGCACATCTTTCACATGCATCTGTTCACGTTAGTGATTCAACTGGATTTCTGTTTGCGAAACCCACTGTTGTGTGCTAAAAACATTCTTATTTTGAATAATAATTGACTGAAAAATCTGTTGTAAAAAATGCCATACTGAAGTAGGATGTAACATTCAGTTGTAAGAATATGTTTTCTTGTCCCTTTTTCACCATAGTATGTGTGTTCCAATATTGACCTACTAAACATTTTTTCCTGTTTTAGACGAAGATGCATCACCTGGTGTTGAGACCATGCTTGTGTTTTCTGATCATGTCCGGAGCTTTGTGAACCCTGTTTGGACATCGTCAGGCAGACCAGTAGCTCAGAGAGGTTCGCTGACTGTGAATGGTTTTATTACACCATCGCAGGTGGAAAAACAATCTGATAGTAAACAAGTTCAGGAACTCATGCAGAGTTTTCCACCGGCTATTGTTGTGGATCACCATCCTTGTGAAAACTTTTCATTGTCTCCTCCACCTGTTGATAGAAAACGCACTGGACCACGATGTTAGTCTACATTCCTGACTACTCCAATTCAGTGCTACTTTAGTTCTGAATCTAAACTAATGTATTTTAAGCTTGTATAGCTTGTCCAGTTTGTTATTTGCCAGTTGAGCAAGCACTGGCACTGAGACCAGCTAAACCATCATTGTCACCAGTCCTTCAAAGCTTAAATTATGTTCTTGAAGAGATTTTGATTCCCAAAGAGTCCAAGAGCGGTTCTTTGTTTGGAGGTTTTCCATCCCTGGAGGAACGAGATAAGTCTTATGACATAAAAGACTCGATGACTGTACATTGTGGGTATGCCTATACATTTCATATGATTTATCTCGAGATCATGTAATGGTCGTCTACAATTATCAGTATCTCTTTTGCTGTAGCTAACCTACTGTTTGTTTCCAGATTTGTAAGAGGGAAGGTACCTGGTCTTAATACTGGGTTTTGACATAGATGAAGCTGATCATTCTGAGATGCAGCTGTGCCAGAGTACAGTTGTCGCCTCTGCTATTTTTGTAACTACAACTTTGGATTTCAGTCCTCGTTACAAATTGCTTTTACACTTGCTTACAAATACTATGTACATTTGCTTACAAATTTCTCAGGTAATTATGACGTAATGCAACAACCAGAAAATGTCAGCAAATTTTCAAAAGATACAGTTTGCTTCTTTATGTTTCTGGATGAAGAAACAGAAGCTGCAATAAAGAACACTACTATTGGTCATACTAAAAAAATTGGGCTGTGGCGGGTAGTTGTTGTCCGCAACCTACCATTTACAGATGCTAGACGCAATGGAAAGGTACCTATGCAGTTGGCGATTTTGATTTTTCTCATCCAAACCTGTGTTATTCGCAATCTACCATGTTGTTCTGTGTTTTTCTCCATGAACTGAATAAGGAATACTGGACTCATGTTATCCTTGTTATCCCATTCTGAAACTTTGCTTGACTTGACATTTGTTAATGCAAATCAGAACCAACAAGTTAATTGGGTCTGGTTTTACCATCTATGGCCCCGGTGATCTTTTCCTCCTACAGGTTCCAAAGCTATTACTTCATCGGCTTTTTCCCAATGCGCGATATTCAATTTGGATTGATGGGAAACTTAAGCTAGTGAGGGATCCTTATCAGGTATTAGAAAGGTAAACAGTCACTTGTTTTGCATTATGTACTCTTCACATAGCTTAAGGAACATTTAGATATGCTGTTAGAAATTAAGCTCTCTAGTTGGAGTTGCCAGTGTGACTGATGCTCCATTTGCTCTATCAATTTTGTCCCGGTTTGTTTTGATTTATCTCACTACACTTATGTTACAGGTTCTTGTGGAGGAAGAATGTTATACATTGATTTTCTGTGTGCTGTTTTGCTGTGATATACATTGATGATGGACCATAGAACTAGGATTTATTACAGAACGAGTAACCACCTATTCTATTTTGTCTATTATTGATTACTTATTTTTTTCTTGCACCATTCTTACTTTACAGTCGTTATCACGGAAGCGAGCACGGATAAGAAATCAAGCTCGAGACGAACTCATTGAACTAGTGGGAAGGAAGCAATTCAACTGTAAATGCTGGCGATTTTGCTCCTACACAACTGCATATCTAACGGACAGCATTCCAACATTGTTTTACTACTTTTAACTTCCTTTCATGCTCCTAGCTCCCCTCCCCAAGGGCGCCAAAATTTTGTCAGGGATTGTTGATAGAGAGCTGAAATTCTTTGTTGTAAATAAACATTTTTTAGATCAGAGATGTATTCAACTAGCAGCTGATTCAATTCAATCCATTTTGGAGGTAGTCTTTGCCTCTTTGGCAGGGTTTCAAATACAGTCAATCTTGTCAAACAATGCCATCGATGCCTGCCTGAGGGAGTGAACTAGCGGTGGTTGGTGAAACGGCAGGGAATAATAGAGTTACGACAGCTTATTTCTGCAGAGGATTCCAGGAATCGTAAACAACTTTATACATTTAAAATGATAATCATACGGATACAACACGTCGCAGATGGAGTAATTCATTCAACATCAACGCTTGTTTAGTTTGGACACAAGGAAAAGCAAACAAACAGATCTGTCCAAAGCATCCTCCCTTGATGATCCTTCGTTCGATCATCGCCTGTATTTTCTTGCAGCATCTGGTTCTTGGCGCTGCTGCTGGTCCTTCGTCGTTCGATCGTTCTGCTGTTCTCCACACTTGCGTCCTCGTTCTTGGCCCTGTATTCTCCAAAAGGTCACCCATGCAACTTGCACGGGACTTGTTTCGCCGATCATCAAGCCACCATCGAAGCATTGCGTCAGCCGTCAGCAGGAACACTGGATGACTTCTTTCGTCGATCATCGCCTCATCGGGCCACCACAGCACGCTCGTGCAAGACACCACGGTGGTCTTCTTCGACCTTGCGCAAGACGATCGACGACGGCAACATTCCCTCCCACACTCCCGGGCAATGGTAGGCCTGCCGGCAAAGGGTGTGCGCCACCTGATTTCCCTCACGATACACGTGTCTCACGTCGCATCCGGAGAAGCAGCGAAGCAGGCCGAGGATCTCCTCATGCAAGGCTGCAGGGATCCGTGTCTGCGTCTCCTCGCCACGGAGCAGTTGCACCAGCACGAGATCATCTCCCTCGACCACCAGCCGCTGCAGGCGGAGGCCGAGCGCCAAGCGGAGACCGCGGATCATCGCGCGCGCCTCGACGATGCCGACCGTGGAGTGCTCCGTCGGCTCGGCGAACGCGAGCACGACGCGGCCGGCGCTGTCGCGGATGACGCCGCCGACGCTAGCTCTCGCTGATCCATCGTGATAAACAGATCCGTCAAAGTTCAACTTGAACCATCCACGAGGCGGCGGTGACCACTTCACCAAGATGACGCGACCCGGCTGATACGGCCGCGCCGACGCGGACAGCTCCGTCGCACGGCAGCATACGCTCGGAGGAGTAGACGGCGTCAGGACAGAACACACCATCGTCTCGATCTATTGAAGAACTCTGGATGACGCAGGGTCAGCGAGAGTGCCTGGCAATGTCGTGTGGGTGGCTAGCCTTTATATATAGGCTGGGGAATGCAAGCAGGAGAGCGACGTGTCCAGAGGCTGCCCATGCGCGCGGCTCATTTTTGGTTTATCCGTTAGCTGGTGTTGCCCACGCGATGGACGCTGTACTCGCTGCCTCCTGGCCCATTTTAGAATCCATCTAAGATCCGATGGTTTTTTATAATGGAAATAGATTCCATCTAAGATCTAACAGTTTTTTATAATGAAAATAGATTCCATCTAACATCCGACGGTGCCACATTCTTTTTCGGACTCCGACTCCACGCGCTCTTATCGCTGCTCACCCAGAAGATCACGCAGCGGTGGTTCGAGTCACTCCACGGCCTCGCCGATAATGGACTCAGGGTCAACTCCTCCCGAGCACTGTCTGCGCCGCCGCCATCTTCTCGCAGGTCAACCTATCCACCGCTGTCTTCAACCGTTTGTTGTGGCACGCGGTCGCCGACGAGGCCGTCGTGACGGAGGTTCTTGGCATGCACAGCACCATGAACAAGAGATATCTGAATGTTGTCACCGGCTCGCTGCCGTATACATGTTCAGTTCAAAAGTTGGGATTTTTTCCAGATTGGGATTGTAATATTCGTTTTGCCATTTTTTTTGCAGATTGGGATTGTAATCCACTGCATATTTGGAAGACACGTACCGGTTGCATGTTCTTCCTCTGAATTTAAGGTATTCTAGGCTAAATTATTTGACGTAGCTGAACAGACGGCGTCAGCCAGCATCTCGACTCTAAAACCCAAGTGGTGCCCATTGCTCTTCCAAAACCTACACTTCTAATTCAGAGCTAGACCGGCGCTGGTCAGTAGTATATAAATATAAAAACACCAGCTCGTCTTCGAGGGAATCCTCTACACGTGGAAGAGAGACTAAAACCTTATTGTCATAATCCTTAGGTTGCATTAAAAAAGTGATGTACAATCTCATATTGATGCAAACAACCTACGTATGGAGTTTAAACTTCAAGAACTTATTCCACATGAAAATATGGGTCCACTTGATATTCTCAATTTTTTAAAACAACATGATTATTTTCCAACTGCAACTATTACATATAAAGTTCTGTTGACCATTTTTATGACCCTTGTATGCGGACGTTTTCAAAATTAAAGCTATTGAAATCATAGTTACGCTCTATGATGAAACAAGAAAGGTTGAATGCATTGGTTATAATACCAACTGAGGGTGAAATGCTTGATAGAATTAGCTACGAGAACATCACAGAATAATGCTTGCTTTTTTAAATAAATAATATGTAATTAGTACAACTTAGTACATATAATCTATTTTGTGATATATATTATTATTTATTATTTTTCTATATTAAAATTACGTCAATTTTAGATATTTCGCATAGGGCCTCCGAAAATAGCGGCACGTCCCTGTCGGGGTCAACTCCTCTTGGACACCGTCTGCACCACCGCCACCTTCTCGCATGTCAACCTGTCCACCGCCGTCTTCAACCGCTTGCTGTGGCGTGTGGTTGATCGGCGACGAGGCCATAGTACGGAGGCCCTTGGCATGCACAACTCCACGTCCAGGAGATGTTCGAGGACTCTGTTGTCGCCGGCTCACCGCCGTATACATGCTCAGTTCAAAAGTTGAAGTGCAGCCTTTCAATCACCATATTCATTTTGCCATTTTTGCTGCAGATTGGGATTGTAATCCATTGCAGGTAAATGTACAATATTTGGAAGACACGTACTAGTCGCATGTTCTTCCTCTAATTTGCCTTTTGAAGAATTGGGATTGTAATCCACTGCATAAGTTGTAAGGTTGGGTGCTGCATGCTACACAAACAACCTTTGCGTTGGATGCAAGGATGTTTCCTGTAACTCAATCGATTTGTTTGGTGAAGGTATTGAAGCAGCTAAAAGATCCAATATTGTTGTCGTAATTGCTTTCTTAAACCTGAAAAACGAGTGTGGAGATTTTGATAGAGTGAGCATTCTCTTTCCGGGCAAGCAGATGGACTACAAATTGCCATCACTCTTTGGCAGCACTCTTTGGCTCGGATGTTTTTTTTTGCTCGGATATGTATGTACTTTTGCCCTTTGGACGCTTTGGAATACAATACAATAGTTGTCATTTTCCTCTTCTCTTCTAACAGCTTAAACCATTGTAGATGTAATATTATTCTAAATATGTTGGTGCCGGTACCTTGAGTTCTATCATGAGTCATATAGATAGCAACACTTTTATGTTCATGTTGGACTCCTCGCGCCTTAATTTATAATTGTGCTTGTATGATCCATATGATGCAACACGAAAGCGAGCAAAATGCTGCTTATATGAACTAGTATGTTGGTATTGAGGTTTTGTCATTTAAGTTCTGTTTCTGCTAAAATGTGTTGCTTATAACTTATATGCATATGCATAGGAGGTACTCCATCCGTTCTTTTTTATTTGTCGCTGTTTAGTTTAAAAATAAACTAGTGGACGACAAATATTCGAGAACGGAGGTAGTATATCTGTTGGTGATATATGGTGAAGGTATTTTGATTTGTGATATATGGTTTTTGCTATATTTATTTGGATGTACTAGTTCGATAACGTCACACCTCCTGCATAATGCAGATCACCTCTCACAGCCAACGGACAAGAGAGGAAATTCCGACCAGTGGCATTTCTAAATAGCAGAAGGAAAATTTACCAAGTGGGGGCATCTTTCCTGTCGGTGAGAACGGAATTGGATTTACCAATAAATTTCCCGCAGAGGATTTTGCTTCCGGAGTTAATTAGCCAATGTAGATTTTAATCTCAGTTATCTTAAGATTTCTTTAATCTCAGTTATCTTCGACCACCAACCTGCTAGATTTCTATCATATCGCTCCCATCCTATGTATCATCAAGATAGAAGTTGTTAAGGTAGCCGAAAAAAGAATTGATGTATGTACTTTGTCCGAGTATATACCATGACGAAATCTGTGGTCTCTCAACAAGAAACAAGAAAGGTTCAATTTACACAGTTGCTACCAACCAGATAAACAAGCTACCAAGAACAAGAAGACGCGTAGCTACAGTAACTTTGGGGGTGGAGGCCCGGAGAAATCAGGTTGAACGTATGACAGCCTCTGGATCCAGTTACCGGCCTTCTTCTTGTTCTGATCATTGGATTCCAGGGCCTGGCAGATCGAGCTTGGGATCTTGTGGAGTGTTCCGTCTGTTTCAAGAACTGTCTTGAGATCTTCGAGGATTGAAACTATCTGCTGAAAGTCGGGCCTCTTTTCTGGTTGCCAGGACCAACACTGCTCAATCAGAAGCTTCAGCGCTGCTGGGCAGCTCAATGGAATGACCGGCCTCAAGTTCTGAAATGAGAGCACGTGCTTGTAAGTAACTATCACAAACTATAGTCTAAACTAGCAGAAAGGGTAAACTCGTTGACTGGTACTCTTTTCTTCTTCCTTCTTGAAAACACTGGACATGAAGCTTTTTTTTCTCAGTTCTTACCGATCGTCAGAACTCCAAACTATACATAAACAAGCCTGGCCGGAGACGAAACCCGCACTATCTATTTACACAATAAATCGAAGTAGCTTGCATAGTGAAGATAAACAGTTAGAAGAGCACACACCTTATTAACAACGGCGAAAGCTGCCTGAAGCGGAGTCATATCTTCATAAGGGAGTGAACCGGTGACCAATTCCCACAAGAGAAGCCCAAAGCTATACACATCAACTTTCCGGCCATATGGCTTGTGCTTGTACATCTCTGGTGCCATCCATCTATAAGTACCTGGATCATCCCCTAACAAATTGCAGTATGTTTCTTCACACGCCACTCCAAAATCGACAACTTTAGCACAGAATTCTCCATCAAATAAGATGTTCTCGGGTTTGACGTCACGGTGCACGATTCCCTGGAGGTGAATATATTCCAGGCCGCGGGCGATATCCAAAGCGATGGAAATGACCTTCTCCAAAGGAAGAGCTTTGCGCTCCAGCTTTCGCAAGAAAGCCCTCAAAGAACCCCCAGACAGAAACTCGGTGATGACACAGAATACTGGCGGGCAATTACAGGCCCCAACAAGCTAAAGAAAAAAAAACATGAATGAATTAGCAATATATGTTAGAAGATTCCTACAGAATCTATACTCTGAAATTTTGAATTTGCCAAATTGCCTTTGTCACGTAATTCTGACAAGTCAATAGTAACGAAAATACTTTAGCTTTTCATTTGTCTGAATTATTTCAAGGGTACATGCAAATCAACAATCTGTATGTCATATGATTGAAAAATATGATAACCTCGATTAAATTGAAATAGGACAAATGAGTCAAAGTCATTCCACTAACAAGAATATTCCTATACATACTCGTTGTCTCTATGGGAAGATGCTTATGTTGTACTCCTTATTCCTCAGCGAATGGTAATTAAAATATTGTGGTACAAAAAGAAATTCATACGCATAAAATAGAGATGGATCACATAATTTCTGTCCTAAACATGTGCCAACACTCTGCAATATAATGCTGAGTAGGTGATGCATGTTTGAGTGTTAATTATTTTCTTAGATGTGCAGTGCATTGTACTGATTCAACAACCATAAAATAGGCCAGTCCTATCTTTCAGCGAAAAATGGCATCAAACATTCCTAACTTTGACCATCATTCTTTTGCAAAGTGTAGTCTCATCACATGTGAACTATATATTATGAAAGTATTTTGCATAGTTAATCTAAAAACGTAAATCTTATGTTGTTAACCTATACATTTTTTTAAAAAAATAATGGTAAACATAGAAATGTTTGACATATGATAAAACTAATGCAACAGTAAAATAAACGAGAGAGCATATGCATATTGGATTGTTCCATGAATAGGTAGAAAAGCATAACTACACAAAATACATGTAGCAGTTATCGTGATCCAATTTACAAAGAAACATGCACAAGTTCACCGCCAATTCTATGTAGAGCACCTCAACAAAACTGTGTGATATCCTGTCCCTAGTGAATGGTGATATTCTAGTTTAAGGCTTAATAGAATTAATAGAGTACTCATACCAATAAGGTGTATCTTTTTTTCGGAAGACTGACTCGAAAGAAACTCGAGGTTAAGCATGCTTAGCCTAGATCAATCTTGGGATGGGTGACCGACCAGAAAGTCTTCTCGGGTGTGCATGAGTGAGGATAAAGTGCGCACAAAAGACTCGTGTTGGTTGTGTGGACGATATATGATCCTAGAGAGCTGTCAGGAGTAAGTAACACCGTCTTTTTTGCATTTTAGCCTTTTGGTTTTATTTTCACAAATACGCCCTTTTCAGTTTCATTTCAAAAAATGAACCCTCAGCTCGGCGCCATCACTATTGGTGCCGAGCTACAACGTGTCGGCGTCAATTAGTTTGGCGTGTACATGTAAGAGTCGACATCTACGTGGATCTGACGTGGCAGCACCTCGGCGCCGAGGTCGGTGCCATGGATCTCGGCGCCGACCTCCATGTATATAAATATCCCACTCCGGCCGTTAGTTTTTTGATGTTTGGATGATAGCAGCCATTTTATCAATGATTCTTCTTCATACTTAGTTTATTTGGTTTATGAATTTGTGTTCTGTTGTTGGTGACCTAAATTGTAAGTTGGATAGTTGATGATCTTATACCTGTTAAAATTTACAACTTAGCATTTGATTTACATCAGGTCAGCCACAGAGACATCTCCTGCAAAGTGGTTGGAGTGTTTTTGTGAGCGCCAAGCGTCTTGTCGCGGGGGATGCCTTCATATTTCTCAGGTGTCATATTATGCTATGATGAGCAGTTAATGTTGGTTGCTCTTAACTCTCCTTTTTAACGCTTGACTACCATACCAATACCTGGTTCCTTATATTTTACATGATAGAGGTGAGAATGGGGAGCTACGTGTTGGAGTTCGACGTGCAGTGAGGCACCAAACCACTATCCCATCTTCAGTCATATCAAGCCACAATATGCATCTTGGTGTTCTTGCAACAGCATGGAATGCAGTGAACACTAGTAGTATGTTCACTGTCTACTACAAGCCAAGGTTTGCAAGGAACTATGAGCTTAGTTAAACTATTTCTATTTCTGTGTTCACTTTTAGTTGTAGGGCTATTGCAATTCGCTACTTAATTGGTGCATGATTCCCTTGTATATTATAAAAGGAAGTTTTGGGATCAATGGATAACGAATTGCACGTTTGAGCTGAGTTATTTACACTCATCCTTGCAGGACTAGTCCAGCTGAATTTGTGGTCTCGCGAGATAGATACTATGAATTTGTGGTCGGCGCCGAGATCCATGGCGCCGACCTCGACGCCGAGATCCACGGCACCGAGGTGCTGCCACATCAGATACACGTAGGCGTCAACTCTTACATGTACACGCCAAACTAATTGGCGCCGACACGTTGTAGCTCGGCGCCAATAGTGATGGCGCCGAGCTGAAGGTCCATTTTTTGAAATGAAACTGAAAAGGGTGTATTTGTGAAAATAAAACCCAAAAGTGGCTAAAATGCAAAAAAGACGGTAAGTAACGCCGGTCCACGAGTGGACAGGGTGTTACAAAACTGTTACATGAAAGTTCACATGGTTACCTTAATGACGTTACGATGTTGGAGCCTTGCCAGAATGGTAACCTCTGAAGTGAACTGCTTCTCAAGCTTAGCAGACAATTCGTCATCCTCGCCGTCGTCAGGCTGTCTGGTAAACTTTACAGCAACAGGTTGCTCCTTGTAGATCCCATGGAACAATCGGCTATAAGCCCCGGATGCAAACCTATGTCCAATGAGCAACTCAGAGCGATCGACCGTCCACCTCTCAAGGATCTCCAGTGCAGCAACTTTCGCCAGCCCACTGTCGAGGTTCCTTCTCGGCCATGAGGAGGTTCTGCTATTAATCTTCAGCTTGCTTGGTGTTCTTAGCGAAGCAAAGCCGAATGGAGGGCTGTCATCTAGTGACCGTGGAGATGTGGGCTTCCTCTGCCGCTGCGGGCTGGAGAACCTCTTGGTGGCTGCTTTCGCCTCCTTAAACACATCCGAGATGACGCGCTTGGGGATAGGGGACTTGGCTCTTCGTTTCGGCGCGGGTTTGGACACTTGTCCGATGATCTTCATAGATGCACTGCTCGCTCTGGAATCACCAGCTGGTGCCGTAGCATCCTTCGTAGAGAAAGGAGCCGGGCTGGAACACACTCTCTGGAGCCTCTGGCTGTGCTCGTCCGAGTGGAAAGAGAAATCCAGCGCGTCTGGGCTCTCCTTGGATGGCCGAACCACATGCAGCTGCGGAATGTCCAGACTGAGGCCGACGGCCCCTTTCCGGCTCTGCTTCGCCGATGATTCTTGCAACGGGCGATCACCGTCTCTGTTCAATTGGCCTTCGGAAGACGCATGCTTCAGCTTCCGTTCCGACTGGGCAACTGCTGACTTCGCCTTGGGAATCGGCAGCCTTGCAGAGTTGGAGACCCCGGATCCCTTCGCCAAGGGCTGTAAACTCTGGCGAGGGTTCCTGTACCCTGTGCCCAACCCATTCTGCCTCAGCTCGGCGCCACGGCTGAACTGCTCGATGAACGCGCCATACTGCTCCCTGCCAGAGCTGGATCTGACGATGGACTGCGAGAACCTGGTGCGCCGCACCCACGAGTAGTCCTCGTCGTCCATCTCCTCAAAACCCCAGGCCAAACGGATCCCGGACACGGTAGATTAATAACTCGCCACAAGAACTGAACGAGGGCTAGATGAGGCAGGCGTCAACAGGAACACTGGCTGACACTAGAGCTCCACCCAGTTCACCAGGTAGTCGCCGCATTTCATCCCTTCCAGAGGGACAGGAAATCCCCGAAGCTCGACTGCTCCGATCCGACGCGCCATCCGCCAATCATAGCCCGTCAGCCGCCTCCGCCTCCTCCTGTGGCATCAGACAGGCAAAAACAGCGAATCAATCGACGAGGCCGAAATCAGCGTTAAAAACCCCCCCGGCGATTTCCCACCGCGAGCTGCTCACCATGCTCGACCGACCACAAAAACAAAGACAACAAGAGTCTAAGCGCTCAACGCAATAATCGATGTGGTTTGGGGGGCGGAGAAAAAGTGTGGACCAACCAAAGGGCCGTACAAGGGTGAGCAACCGTGGAGGGCGACCGCGACCGGGGAGGACCATGAGTGCGGAGACCGTCATTCCTCACATCACACAGGGTACAGGAAAGGGGGGAAAGCGAGCGAGACGTCGCTCCCAGTCCCAGGCAGACGCGAGCTCTGCTGGCGGCTAGCGGCTGCCGGCCCGCATGGGACTGGAAGGAAGCTCGTTCCGCGCCGCGACAAGCACACCCTCTCTGACGAAGCAGCAACCAACCCATACCCACGTCAAATCGGACCGGATCAAATCCGAATCCGAATCGCAGCTGCTCCCAGTCAACAATGGCAATCATCACCACGGCTACAGAGCAGAACGCCAAGCGCGTGAACCGTGCGAGGAACTAAAAAAGCATGGGAACAGGATGACAGAGACGGATGCACGGCACGCACCCACGGGCACGGGAGCACCGGGGACGGGGAGAGGAGGACGGCGAGGACACGCCGCGTGAGGAAGTGGAGTCGCGGAGTAGATCGTCCTGCCGCCGGTTGCCAGATGGAGAAGCCTTCCTCCTCACGCGCACCGCACGCCTCGTCACTCGTCGCAGCGCGGGCGCGGCGCAGGTGCGCCTCCTCGTCAGATCACGGGCGGTCGCGGAGACTGACGCACGCTGGCACGCGCAGACTGCTCGGAAATGGGCGTCCCTTTCGGACTTTGCCCGTCCGTGAAAGACACAAGTACGGAATCAAAAAAAAAGTACGGCCGTAAAGAAGGAATGAATTTACGAATGGCGTTCGGCCGTTCGGGACTTCGGGTTACCTCGAATTTTTCGTGTCGGCGTAGTCATCTTGTTGTACCGGAAAAGCCTAAAATTTGTCTAGAAACAAAATTACTGCTTCGACGGATAATGTTTGCAGAGTAAAATTTGAAATAAAAAAATGAAATATGGAATTTAATTGAGATAGCCTAATTGATCTTTTTTCTGACATGGCAAAAATGTGGATAAGTTCTTTTTTTGTGATAAATTTTTTTTGTTGTCACCATGAAACTCGCAGACGGAGAGATAACACTCCTAAGTTAGTCCGACAAGGATAGGATGCGTTGTCATATATATACATGTACCCATTTCAAATTCGTATGGAGACCGTGGCAGGCCGCAATTTCGAGCTGGGGGGTCGCAGGACTCGGAGCGGAACCTGGGACTGTGTGGGCTGGCGTAAAAAATGGGAAGCCAGTAAAAGCCCACCACGTTTGTACGCGGGCTGAGAAACCGGCCCGGTGCACGACATGCGGTGCTGGTGCTGGTGCTGCCGTAGCAGGCCTCGTAGGACCAACCACACGGCTGGCCAGTTCGAGACCGACCATTGGCGTGTGGGGTTTCTGCATGTGTACGTCAAATCAAGTTGATTCGGTCTTCTCGTCATCTGATTGACAGATCCCCCCAGGCTCTCAAGTCTGCGCACCGACGACGACGGAGCGCGCTCTCATCATGCATGTGGCTTGGCTAGGATCCGTACGTGTGGTGGATTCGATCTGCAGCACGATGCACGACAACAGGATCCCAGTAAGCATCCAATCCAAAGACCAGGAAGGAAGCTTCGCCTCAACCTGTGTGGCTCGCGTCGATTCCCTGTCGTCCCTGAGACAGCGCACGGAGTGGACACAACAAGTCAACATCTAATCGCTCCGGTGATGGCACGGTTCCCCTTCTTATTAAACGCGCGTAACCATGCTAGCTAACCGACGTTTTGCATTGGCAGTACCAGCAGGTGCTGCGCGCACTGCGACCGGCCGGCCCGACAGCTTTGCATTGCAACTTTGGGGCCCGGCCCCTAGAGGACTAGAGCAATCGTTAGTCGTCGTTACCTTCACTGCAGTTTCGTTCGTCCGGAATACATGGCGCAGCTCCCTCCCTACCTTCCACTCATCCATTCAACCTTTTCTTTTTGTACTAAAAGTTTTGTTTATGTTGGTTTAGTAGTATAATCTTTGGTGTGATTTAGAATTTATTCGGACAGTAGTCGGTAGGACTGTACGGGTAAGAACAGCTTCGACTACCTCTAAAAATACGCTACCTCCATTCTTGAATATTTATCGCTGGCTTGCAGAGCTTCGTGGCCTCCGGCCGTGACGATGCTATGGCTCCACTTCACCGCTGGCGGCGCTGGACGGCTGGGTGTTCAACGACGCGCAAGCAGAAAAGAGGTTGGGAGGAGAAAGCGAGCGCATATTTTTGCGCAGCAATTGCTCTATTTTGCGCGTACGTGCGGGGTGTTTACGGTGATGTTATGGAGAGCTGTTGGATACTTTTTTTTTCCTTCTTTTTCTTTTTTTCCCCTAGTAAAATAGTAGGTTTCAAAATAGACTTTTTGGTTACTGCTGAAGTTGCTCTAATCAACAACCGATGAGGAGCGTGCCTGCTGTCCGGCCGCAGGTAGTTTGCAAGCGAAGAAATTACAGCAGCACACCGCTTCGGACTAGTAGCAAATAATGTATTTTTCCATATGATAGGAGGGGAAGCTGAGAGATTAGCCACCACCACCAATTTATATATAGAATTTTTTTTCCCCTGGGTGTTCAGCCGCCATCGCTTCAGAATGGAAGCTGTGTTCTTATGACGATCGAGACGTGCGCGTGCTGCTTGTTAGCAAACACCCCCTTAATTTGATACGACGACAATCGTTGCGAACGACGTATTTTGACTAACATTTCGGTCTAAAATAAATAAGCGCGCCAAGTGGTCTCGCGATGCACGCTAGCAGCTGCTCCGATAGTAGGTACTAGATGTAGACCTGACCCAGTTTTCGAGACATCAATCAATCAGTTACCCTAGACTAGAGATTTTTATTTATTAAATAAAACAAATACTCTAATATAATGCCGCTAGCTGTCGTCGTCGAAACAAGAAGAGCAACTGCATATATACTCTGAAACCCAGAGTTTGAGATGGTCTTTGCCGTGCTCGGTTGACTCTGACCACCAATCCATTCAATACGGCTGCGTTATCAGTTGGCCCTGCTGGACTACATTCACCAGTTCAGTTCAATACGTGATATATAGATGGCACCAAAGCAACAAGGCAGCCTTCAACTTCAAGTCCACTGCTGCCTCGGCCGGCGGCGTCGCCGGTGTCCAAGCTCCGCATAGTGTGCGCGCATGTCACGATCGGATCGTAACTGTAACGACGACGATCGACGACTCCCTTCCCTTATCTTCGGTTCTGACGTTGGCCTATGGTGGCGTGCGCGCAGCCTTAGCTGACCTAGTTAGCTTTCCGCGCAACAACGCCGTCCCGTCTTTCGTCCATCGATCTCGGTTAACCAAGCAAAACGCTCCTTGGATTCACTTGCTCAACTTGGCCGAGAGATCACGGCCGGCCATTCGTCGCTGTCACTGTCGCTGTCGGAGATAAGAAGCCAGCCGACCGAGCTGTGCGCGCTAGTGCAGTATTGTTATCATTATTTCCTTATACTACTACATTCGCTGGGTCGTCGCTGGGAATTATTAGGAGCTAGCGACCGGACGGACGGACGGATGCATGCTCTCTATAGTACTGATGAACAGGCAGCACAGCGACGAGAAATAAATCACTGCGCACACAGGTCGTCATCAGGAGTAGAGTAGATGCTGCACTGCATCTCCTAGAGACACTGCAGAAGCTTCCCACCGCTTACGGACGGTTCACCGCATTATTGACTTTAGCCGACGCGCACGACAAAACGGCCAGGTCTATTAGTTTCCCGTCACTTCCCCAGCGAAAGCGACGCCGGGCCGGGAGTTGAGGAACCCGAGGGACGACGGGCGCGCGCGCGGCGTGAAGTGGCGGCGGCGAAGACGACTTCTTACAAAGCACGCCGGCGCCGGCTGCCGGTCTACCACTACTACATACTCCCAGCTGCCCTGGCCGTCCGCGTCGCGAGCTGCATGAACGGAGGAGGGCTCACGGGTAGTCCTGCAAGTTGGGCTCGGCTAGGCCGATCCGGCACGGGTCCGTCGTGCTTCGAGCTTAAATATTTCGGAACGTGCTAGCACGAATTTTATTCAGACCGGACCAAATCGTGCTCACCTTCTAAAACATAGGCCCAATACGGCCCTAAAGCACGACGGGCTTGCATCGGACCGTGCTGGTCCAGACTCGGCCCAGGACGTCCTGGGAGGCCGAGAAGGCTAGGATTTCCTGTAACAAATCATGATTAGGGTTTCGATTTTGAATCCGGGCATCGGGCCATGGAGGTGGAGGGCTGGAGGCAAGGAGATCCGAGGAGTCACGGAGGAACTGAGCACTGAGGAGCCGTAGATCCACAACCGAGGAGCCTGCTGCCTGCTCCTCTACTGACTCCTTCCGAGGAGCCGCAGAACCGAGGAGTTTACGGAGAACCGAGGAGCCACAGATCCATCGTCGGCGCTCGGTGGTGGCCTAGAACCTAGAGGAGGGAAGGACCGAAGGGAGGAGGAGGAGGACTAGGAACGGAGGAACCGAGGAGTGCACGAAGAAACCGAGGAGCCATGGCTCGGGCAGTCAGGTCGTCGGGAGTGGACGAATGAAATGAGTGAGGAACGACAGCGCAACCGCGTGAGAGTTAGGGCGTGAGTAAATCCTAAATCGTGTCGGGCTGGCCCGACCACGGTCCACTATGGCGTGTGGAACTACTTAGGCCGTCGGGCCGCGAACCAGAGCACAGCCTAGCCCACGTAACGTGTTGTGCTGGCCCGAATAATTTTTAATCGTGCTAGGCCGGACTTCGTGCTATTAATTTTATACCGGGCTCGTGCTAGCCGAGCAGGGCCCAAACCTACATGACTACTCACGGGTCGTTGGAAGGAGACGGCGAGCGAAAACAAGGCGTGAGCGTGGTGGACTGACTGACTGCATCTGCGTGGACGTATCCCTCCCTGCCACTCACTCTCCGTGTACTCCATTCTACTCCGGACAGCTAGCTGGTCCGAACGGCCCTCCGTCTCTTGGAGGAACGGAATGGTCTCCATCTCTCTCTCCCTGCGTGCCCCCATCTTTCTTTCGTTGGCATTATTGTGCACAGCTACGTATATATTCCTAGTGTATCAGGAATCCAAAGCTCCGGGGGAAATTGAGAGCTACTAGTATACTGTGACGACAGGTGGGTGTGTGAGTGAGGCCACGGCCATCAGCCAGCCATACCCGACGCAGTGCCGAACGACTCCCGCAGTAGAGCGTGCGTGCCAGAAGGTTGGAGCGCCGGCGCACCACAAAAACTCCCAACCAACTGTTCCGGCCAACCACTGTTGCCTGGTGCTGCTCCTGCTTGGTGGTGGCAATGCCATTGTTGACTGACTGATTCCTACCAACCTTGCCTCCTTTTCTTTTAGGACTAGTTTAGTAACACCGTTTTTCCAAAATTTCCTATTTTTCTAAGATAAAATATACTAATTTCCGTTGGAAAAATGAAAATCCTAAAAAAAAATAGGGTAGCTATTAGGGCTAGTTTGGAAACTTCAATTTTTCAAGAAATTTCTATTTTTTAAAAGAAAAATAAACTAATTTCTCTTAGAATAATGAGGTTCCCAAACTAGCTCTTAATAATAAAAAAACGGAGCTTGTTCTCCTTCCTGCCGAAACGATGCACATATCATGTTCCTTTTCCTTTCTGCGCTTTTCAGCGTTCGTTTCGAACTGTAATAACTGTACAGAATAGGAATTACAGAATAGGAATTACTGTAATAACTCCGTATCATGCGCGCGTCGTTTCGCCCTTGGCAAAATCGAAGCTTTGTTGCGTCATTTATGGTCAAGGAAACGGAGGGCGCCAATGGCCAGAGTAGATTAGGCAGGCAGGCACGCACGATGAGCAGAAAACAGCAGAGAGCACCAGGGGACAAGGAAAAGCTCAAAGAGCGTGATCCTTTTTCTTCGCGATCGCTCGAGAGTTGAGTACCATGCATGACCAAGCAAAAATTACATATGACGCACCAAGGAGTTAATTGAGCAATCAAGTAGATCATCACGCGGACGCGGTACTAGGAAATTCTGCGGCAGGGGGAGGGGGGGGTCGTCACTGCGCCATCCGGGGGGACGTGACGGGGAACAGCGGCAGCAGGCGCGGCGGCGGCTCGGCGCCCCTGGGCGAGGGGTGCAGGAAGAAGCCGGTCCGCGCGATGGCCGCGCGCTCGGCGGCCTCCTCGTCCTCCTCCGCGCCCTGCGACCGGTTGAAGGGGTCGGGCAGCAGCGGCGTGACGGGGCTCCGGAGCGCCAGGGACGGGAAGTCGAGCACGCTGGGCGACAGCAACTCAGGCGCCGCGGCCGCCGCCATCGCCAGCGGCGCGATCATCTTGAGGTTGCTCTTGCCGATCCGGCGCTCGTAGAGCTTGAAGGCCGGCTTCTTGGGCCCGCTGCCGTGGTGGTGGGGGTGGCTCTTGACGGGCCTGTGGGACGCCGACGGCGACTGCGGCGGCGTGTCGGAGCCGGTGAGCCTCTGGACGACCTGCTTGAAGCTGGCGGTGTCGGCCTGCACGAAGGTGGTGGGGAAGGGCGTGGTGTCGATGATGCGCGGCACGGGCCTGGGCGTGGGCGACGGCGGCGCGGGCGCGTGGGTGTGCTGCTGGCGCGGCGACGGGGAGGCGGCGGCGGCGGCGGCGGACGAGGGAGAGGAGGAGGAGGAGGTGGAGGACGACGGGGAGTTGGGGCCCAGCGCCATGGGGAGGAGTTGCTTCGCCGCAGCAACCTCCATTCGCGCGGCCGCTGGGCTGGGGGGCGTTGGTTTCACGGAGATGGAGGGGAAGAGCGAGAGGCGGCCGAAGTGTGAATAAAAAGAGGTGGATGTATAGTTGGCGTGGGCCTGGGTGGATGCTTTATTCACTCTCTCTCTCTCTCTTTCTATTTTCTTTTATTTTATTTATATTATAATCCAGTTTTCTGTCCCGCGGACTTTTTCGTGTATGTACAGGATATATTTTTATAGCTAATAATATATTTATATAGAGACCGTAATTGACCAAAGCAAAACTGATTAAGGGGGTGTTTGGTTACACCCCGCTAAAATTTAGCTCATGTCCCATCGAATGTTTGAACCTCCGTTCCGGGTATTAAATGTAGTCGGATTATAAAACTAATTTGTCAGCCGAAGATTAAAAGACGAGACGAATCTAATGCAGTTGATTGAGTCTATATTTCATACTCCTATTTAAAAGTCAAACGCTTAATGTGATCCAGACTAAACTTTAGCAGGAGCAACCAAACACCCCCTAACTGACCGCGTGGAGTCAAATTCTTTTGCTCCGCCGGGCAGGGGAGAGAGAAATGTTGGGGGTGGTGAGGAGAGGAGGTCGTTCTGTTCTGTCGCAAGCAAAGCATGCCGCAAAGGAAGAAAGATCATGCATGCATGCTTGTGCTGTGCCTGCCGAGAAAAGCAAAATAAAATGCGGCAGGCATTGACCTGGACGGACAACCTAGCATTGACCCCGTGCAGCGGCTGGCTGTCCCCCCCCCCCCCCCCCCCTGCCGGTGGGTCTCCTGTCTCCTACTCTCTGTCCCTGCGCAGGCAGCCCACCTTGCTGTCAAGCCTTGACGGTCGGAGCATTTTTACTGCGGCGCCGTAGCGAGCTTTGGTTTGGTAGATCGAGAGGAATGTGGCCTGCGGAGCAGTAACGCCAGTTCACGGACACGGCACGCTCTGCTCTCGTCTCGTCACGGGAGAAGGCGATGCTGGCAACGGCCCTATTGATGACCTGCCGTGCCTAGGACATCCCCTTCTTATGCGCGTCTTTAAATTCCAGTATTAGTAGTGCGCTAGTGAGCACAGCCCGTACTACTACTCCGTATCCGCAGCGCAAATGCAATTAAGTATGCAAGTAGTAGTACTACGTACGTAGCTGTAATAGCAACGTTCGTGCTGAATCTATCTGCAAGCTTCCGTTCAGGACACTGATCACAGGCCACGGCAGCACGGGTCCGATGGACCTGCGTGAGACACTCTTCTTGTATGAAATTGTAACAGAGTTGGCCGGACCGGCGCCCAAACTGCCCGTGCTCCCTCTGGACAGTGACAATCTCCGGTCCACAGGCCACGGCACGGACGCACGCCGGTTGCGTGCGGCCCCAAAAGGAGGAGAGAAAGCGGGGGCCGGGGGAGAAGGAAAAGGACGCTGCTGCCCTGGCCACCCCCACCCGTGGCGTGTGTGTGTCTGGTTGAGAGGCACGAGCGGCGTGTGTGGCTGTGGTTGTGGTCGTGTCGACTCCCCGTCCTTTGGTATTCGGTTTGGTCAATGCTTGTTTGCACCTGCCGTGCCGAGTCGCGCACGCGGCTGGGCACATGGCAGCGTGTCGTGGCGCTCTCGATCGCCACCGGCCGGGTCTTGCACGCTCCAACCGGGTGGTGTGGTGGTTTGTTGGTGACGGCCTGGCACGGGAAAGGGGACGGAATCCGCGGCCGGCAGCCGAACCGAGCCGTGTGCCGTGCGTCTCGTCCTTGTCCTTCCTTCCGCCCGGCTGTGGAGACTTGGAGCCGACCGACCGACAGTGCGGGCCGCTGGAACCAACCAACCACTCGCGCCGGTCTGCCGCTCGTGGTCACGATGGCGTGGTCGGTGTCCGTCCGGGACCGGGAGAGGGTCTCTTCAACCAGCCTCGTATCGCCCACTAATGATCGCTTTAACTTTTGACCGGCATAAAACCAAATCGTGCAGGCAAACCTAATCGTGTGGCTGGTTGAATCTTCAACCAGCCACACTAACAGAAAAATTCCTCTTGTCCAACAACCGTTGCCTCAGTCCCCATTGCTCACTTCACTCGGACTGTCAGACCAGACAGCGGCTGTGCTATGTCGATTAGATAGATCGGGTGGGTAGCCTACCCTACCAGGCCGCCGGGCTTCTGATAGCTCGACCTGCTTGCTTGGTGGATCTGACCCATGGGATCTGTTTGGCTTCCTTCTCATGCATGCTCGGGCTGGAGCTGGACCATGCAAATGCAGCCATGGAGAAGGACCAGACGATGTGCGATTCCAGCCTTCGGCCCTGATCTCCGAGCTGCGGCCCTGATCTCGCTCGCCCGACACGGACCGTGTGACTTCACTGCTCTCTCGTGTCCCGTCCCATCGCGCGGCCAACAGCCATCGCATCCTTGAAGAAAAACATCCGCACATTACATGCGCTGGTACGCGTGAGCTAGGGCTACCCGCGACCGGCGTTTTTAAAGACGTGCGCAGCGCGATTCCGGTGTCGAGGAAGACGTACAGTAAGTAGTACGGGTTCTTGTGTTCTTTCCATCCTAATGCAGTCCTGTCCTGTAGCCAGAATCTGCTGCAGAATTCAGACATTGCAGTCCTACAGAGTTGGTGCCGCGCAGCAGTGTAAAGCAAGCTCGACAGTCCAAACGCTCCTCGTTCACCCAAGACGAGTCATGGATGAGAGACGACGTCGTAGCTAACATAGCTTACACTGCAAGAGAAAAATCGACTCCAACAAGGGCCAAGTGGAGAGCACGACAGGGAAAGGGTAACATACTGCACTGCCCAAGAACACGTATGGAGTGAGTACACGTCAAGGAGGGGCAGGAGGAGCTCAGGGACACTGACGTTACCGAAAATGCGTTTGCATGAAAAGCAGGTACAAACCCATGGCCGCACACTGAATTACAAAGCCCTCTGTTCGCATCACGCAAGAGGTTTGGTACAACATTCCATCTTACCAGAAAATTCAACATCGATGAAAACAACACACATCTTCTGCAGTACACTGCTGTCGTTACGGAGCCGTACGCTTTTGCAATGCCAGGAGTCGCTGCAAACAAATCTGAAGGATAACTAATTCCTATAGAGCGCCCCAGAAATCAGAGGAAGCTCTCAGTTGCCTAAGAACGGAAAGCAACGGCCCCCCACACACAAAAAAAACTGAATGATGCGCTTGTTAGTTGACTGGCACGAACTAATGAGAGGCAGCTAGCTGACTTGTAAAGTTGTAATGGTATATCTATGTTTTTTGGCTGCCGTCATAGAGCCATACAAAGCCAAAGTTTCAAGGTCCATAGCACCGGCAGCGAAATCACGACCCGACCTGGAAATTTCAGGAGCAGTCCAAATTCTGGCTCATATCTTTGTCTACAAACTTCATCGTCCCATTTTTTTCTTCCTCAACTCCTGCTGTATTGCCTTTTGCCTTGCCTTCTCTGCAAGATCAGGCCCCGGATTCTGATCCTCAGCAGAATCAACTTTTGAACCTCCCACATCACTTCCAGGGGTTCTTGATCCAACTTTTGAAGACACTGCTTCTTTAGAGATGGTAGTACCCCCATTTAGGCATACATTAGATTCTTCCACCACAGTCCCCTCAGGTTCTTTAGGTTCCATACTAGCTGTCACTTGACTATTAGTATTTTGGGGGCTATGCTTATCTAGACTGATGCCTTTCCTGGAAGAAGCTACCCTTGCGGAATGACGCCTAGTTTCAAACCATTTGTTAACCTGTCACCGTAATGCACAGAGAAGGTCAAATCCAATGCCAATATAACCATGCAGTTAGAAAACTATAGGAATATACCTGACGAAATGTTAACCCTAGTTCTTCTGCCAGACTTTCTTTAACAGAACGACTAGGGTATGGTTGTGTCTTAAAATGTTCATGTAGCTTCTGCAAGCAAAAGAATGGGCATCAACTTATTCGGTCAACTAAAGCAGTCTAAAATGGTTAATTCTGCGACTAATTGTAGTGAATAATAAATGATACCTGATTAATTACTGGGCCAAAATGTCCTTTCCTGGCTGTGCTGTTGCTGCCATTAGAAGTAAGGTCTCCAGGTTTCTCATCTACTGAACCATGAATAGAATGCAAGCTTTTTTTAGTGCTTTGTGTAGTCAGTTCATCATTATGGTGCACAACTCTGGAGCCTTTTCCCGCAGGAGAATTGGCTTCACCCTCTTCATTGCTTTTTATTATTGGCGTGTTCTTCCCAGACCATTCTTCATCATCACTAGAATCAGATGATGCTTCACCATATGCCTCCTTTTGAGTCCAGCAAGATTAGGAATATGTCATGACGTCATGGTCGAAAAAAAAAGAACTTCTCATATGCAAGTATGCACCGAAGAGCATAGAGCAAACAATTCATAACCTCATGCAATATTGACATAGTTGTTAGACTGTCATATATGATGTGTGTGTGTGTGTGTAGTATGAGAACGTGTTAGGTATTTTGACTGACCCTTGTATATGTTAGACTGTCATATATGGTGTGTGTGTGTGTGTGGGTGTGGCTGTATGGGTACGTGCAAGGTATAGTAGGTCGGCCCTTGTACATGATTAGAGAGGTGCAAGGTATAGTAGGTCAGCCCTTGTACATGATTAGAGAGATACGTCATACGTGGAGATATAGTTTGGTTCTGTTTCCATAAGCCACAATATCTCTATGTATATAGATCTCTCCAATCAATCAATCCATTGTTTTGTGCTATCTCTATTGATTTTATAGTATCACTTGCCTAAGTTTAGCCTTCCGCTTCTTGCCATCGCCGCTCCCTACGTGCGCATCACACATCGCACCAGCTGCTATGGCAAGGGGCCCTCCTACGCCGCCTCCTGGTGTTGCTGCTTCTAGCGCAAAAGCCGGTGTCGGCACGGTCACCGCCAATCTATACACCACCACTGCTCTCCAATAGGCCAATGCTACTCGTTTGCTAAGGAGGAACGCAAGTGCACGGCCCAAGCCACCCATGACGCCACCCTCGCCTAGGTTGAGCGCAACACTGTGGATGCTCACATCCACGCTGCCTCGACCACGCTGCTTGCGCACATGCTACGACTGAGCCGCCTCTAGACGACGGACCTCGAGGATGACGCCTCCGCCGCTGATGCGCCACACATCTGCGGCGCCCTTCATCATGTGGCTGCTGCACTGAATCTCCACGTCTAGGATGTTACTGTGCAGAACATTTGTGCGCTCATGCCTCTCGTCCTCAAACTTCTACGCCCCACTGGCGCAAGGCGTTCCTCCTCGCCGTCGACCGGTACTCCCTTGAGGGCCATGTCCTCTTCGACGTTTCTGCCCCCAACTGGGTCCACCAGGATCGCGTCGTGCGAACGTGGATCATCAACACCATCTTCGACAAGCTCCTGAGGACGTCGTTGAGCGTGGCGCCCCTGCCCGTGCCACCTAGCTTGGCCTCGACTTGTAGTTCCTCGGCAACTACGAAACTTATGCCTCTTCATCAATGTCGCCTTCCATAGTTTAGAACAATCCATGGATTGTGACATGAATTTAATTCCAATAAGGTGTAGCACATATACGCCATCAACCTTAGAGTAGGTCTAAAATTTAAGATATTTGTTTGGTTCTTATTGATTCGGTGACTTTAACTAAAGAAAATCTAGAAAAACAAAATTTAAAGGGTCATGAAAAATGTTGTTTTTTACAGCAATGAAACCATCATCTCCCGACAAAAGATAGAATACACTTCACAAATAAAAAAACAAGGGAGTGTGTGGCGCGCGTATGCACTAGTGTGAAATATAGAATTTTTCCTCAGAGAAAATTGTGAAGTAATAAATGTAAAAAAAGCAAGAGCTGGGGAGTGAGAGAGAGGAAAGGGAGAGGTGGTTTTGGGACTTTTGGCTGGCTAGCTGCTGCTGGTGTGTGTAGCTAGTGTGCTTGTACTGATGATGGAAGCAGGCACTTGTGAGTTGTGAGCAATAGATGGACTTGTGTGGTGCTTGCTTGCACCATCCGACAAAAATGATCAGCTGGCGGTGGCGCTCTCGATCGGGTCCAGTCCTTTCATTCACCCTGTCGTGCTCCTCGATCGACCTATCCAATAAAATGATCAGGGAGCAAACGTCGGCAAATATAAAGAGGTCGGCGCCAATTGTCATGGCGCCGACCCTATGCCACACACACGCCAGCTCAGCGTCTCTGGAACAGAGATCTCGACGCCATTTATATTAACGCCGAGACGTGTAATCTCGGTGCCAATAATAATGGCGTCGAGATAAGGGTCAATTTTCTGAATTTAAACTAGAAAGGGCATATTTGTGAAAAACTTTCATAAAAAGACTAAAAAGCAAAAAAGCCGAACTCTGATGCAAACAACCATATGAACTCTGACACCGTTATACACACCCCTCGTCTCCATCCTCTCCCTCTAATATTGTTGCCGATAATGGGAACAATCCCCCTATTACTTCCACTGGCACTACCACTCTACCACATCAACTTCATCTCAATAAAATCCTCAATTCTCCCAGTCTTATTAAAAATTGTATTTCTGTTCACCAATTTACATCGGATAAAAAATACTTTGTGGAGTTTGACCCTCTTGGCTGCTCTATGATCTTCAGTCTCAATCAAGGTTCAAGAAAGCGCGATTAGGCGTGCGATTAGGCGCGGTTAAGCGCTGAGCAGAGGGTCAACGCATCGCTTACCTACTAAGCGGCCAATTAAGCGCTGGCCCTGCTTAATCGTGCCCATCCGGCATGTTTAAGGGAGAAGAGGAGGGAGAGGAAGAGGAGGAACACCTCCGACGTCAATCCAGCAGGCAGCAAATCGACGGATCGACGAGAGAGAAGAGGAGAGACTTCAAGAGAGAGGTAGAGAGAGAGAGCGGACGGAGCGATGATGGCTGCAGGCAGCAGATTGGTGTGAGAGAGAGGCGGAGCGGCTTCGCGATAGAGAGGTGAAGATCGCACGAGGGAGGAGAGGCTTCGGGAGAGGGAGCCGGAGAGCGTACCGCACGGGGAGGAGAGGCTTTGGGAGAGGGAGCCGAAGAGCACAGGGCGGCGGCACGGGGCGTGGAAGGAGGCAGCAGAGTACTAGGTCATCACGGGAGAGGGTTTTTGGGTTGAGCCTCCTGGCAGGTGGGCTTAGTGGGCTGCAGACTCACGAAGAGAGGAGGAGGGGTTAAGGGCTGCTGCAGGGTGGCCCAATGTCATGTCTTTTTTTTCTCTTTTTAACAAAAATGCTTAAGCACGCTTAAGCATGATTAATCGCGCTTAAGCTTTTTCACCACCCTAGCGCGCGCTCAGCGCTTAGCGCTTCCTTGAACCTTGGTCTCAATGAGAGATCGTCCGATGTGACAGCTCAAGTCACCTCTACATGTTGCACCTTTCGGCGTCCGCTCTCCTTGCATCCACCAACACTTCCCTTTAGCACCGGTGTCTTGGTCATCCTAGCCACGACATTGTGTCCAAACTAACACAATTGTCTGCTATTCCTTGTAATAAGCGTGTTGATCACATTTTGTGTCACACTTGTCAGTTGGGTCGCCATACATGTGTTCCCTTTTATGCATCCTTGTCACATACAACTCGCATTTTTCAGCTTATATATTGTGATCTATGGACGTCACCAAGTGTCAACGTCTCTAGCTATTAAGTACTATCTGGCCATCCTTGATTTTTTGCATTAACTTTGGACATTCCACCTGTGACTGAAATCTCACATTTTCCACCCTTGCCTCTGCTGCCACACAGTTCGACGTTTCCATTTAGGGCATCCAGTGCAATAATGGTCACAGATTCGACAAACACATCACCCACACTATCTTCCACTCCCACAACATTCAACTCCGTATGTCTTGCCCCTAAACTTTGCCTCAAAACAGTAAAGCCGAACACATGCTTCTCACCATCAATAATGTCGTTCACTCCTTGTTGATTCAGGATAGTGTCCTTCTCGCATATTGGGTCGAGGCGCTTAGCACTGTTACGCTCCTCAATATCTACCGACTAAGACACTTAACTTCACATCCCATCGTGCTATCTTTGGATCCCCACCCTCATATATACTCATCACTATGTTTTCGACTGACGATGCTATCCCAACATTTCCGCCACCGCTCCTCCCTGTATGTTTTCCCCGATTACTCCACTAATCATAAGGGTTATTGTTGCCTTGATCGGTCTTCCAACCAGATCATTATTTCTAGGCACATTGTATGAGTATGTGCTAGGTATAGCAAGACAACCCTTGCATATGTTAAACTGATATATATGGTGTGTGTGTGTGTATGGTAATGTTACGTGCCAGGAAGATTTTAAATATGCATTTTAAATATGCACAGAACTGACTGGATGAGAAACAAACGCACTATAGGCAGTGTTCAAGACTAAAACATCAAAAAAGGAAGATTTTAAATATGCACAGATGTAGGTTGAGGGCATACATCATACAACTTTTTGTAGTCCAACCGTTCAGCTTGCCGTCTCCTTGAATCTGGTAAAACCACACCCTGGTCTATTTCAGTCTCCATAGGGTCGTCAGCAGAACTTGTTGTTTTAGCTTGAGCAGTAATCTTTTCCATATCACCCACCTTGGCATCGGGTAATAGAGGTGATGAAACTTCATCATGTCCAGATTTTGAAATCTCCTTACAAAAATCATCTGAGTCAGATGTGAAGTCAGATTCATCAGAACTTGACTTCTTTTCGACATCTTTATCTGAATCAGGACCTGCTGGATCATAGTCATCATCCTCTGAATCTTCAGAAGGTAATCTGAGGTCATCAACCTTCTTGTCTATCAAAGGTTCCGAATCATCAGAACATGTCAAAAAGTCTGAGTCATCAGAGTCTGATCCTCCATCCTCATCCTCTTCAGACGATTCTTCATCCTTACCAACCACATGCTCTTCAGGCATATTGGGGTCAAAGTCATTGTCGTCTGAGTCATCTGATGGAAGATCAAATGCGTCATCTTGTTTAGAGTCATTTGCCATAGCAGCTGCATCTGGAAAAACTTTCTGCAAAAATAAATGTACTACGAGTTGAAATGTAATTCAATTTGTAAAATGTTACTGTTCTTATAAGGGAATTTTTACCTCCCAAGAGTCCTCAATGGAGATGTTACTCCCATGGAGTTCATTTATTAGATCTATACAATCTATCTTGCAATCACATGCTGGGCAGAGCCATCCTTCATCTCCCATGGGGACTACAAATGAATGGTGCTCATGAATGAATGCCAAAGCAAGAATTACCGATACTATGAAAGAGGAAAATGAATATTACTATCTTCAGTACGCAGGGGAGGATTTAAACAGTTCTGGTGGAACCCTCTGTCACAAGCTCCATCGCAGAGAATGATATCATTACCCAATGTAGCGTCATTCGAACCACAAGTGGAACAAAAGATCTGTGATACATGAAGTTTTTTACAGATTAAAATGCTGAGCATAACAGAACATAGTTACTAGATAATACAGATACATTGATGGAATCAAAATTACATGCTGACTTACATCTTCGCAAGATATTTCTCCTTCAGAATCAAATAAAGTTTCGTCAATTTTCCCCTTGGAGAGAAGAGAATCAATATTCCGGAAGACTTCTCGTATTCTCAATTTGCATCGTAAGATTTCTGATTTGGCTCGTTCAAGCTCCTTCTCAGGTCTTATCTTATCCAAACTGCACATCAGTTATTTTACATTGCAACAGAATTTGTGATGAACTCAACAGCTAAAGAAATATTACAGCAGTAGCAAAATCCCAAGACGCTGTCTGTTAATGCAAAGTTGAAGGAAGATTTTTTTTACAGCACGTGTGCATCTGATCAGCAACTAGCCTAATAGGGCATATAAATTTAACCAAACCAAGCATGGCAGCCAGCAAGAAGATGCACAGATACTAACTGTATGTACATAACATAACCAGTGAAGGCTTGATGATATCAGAAAGGGTGAAACAATAGAGTTTCACTGACGGCCAAACATGTGTGAATTGTGATACAAAATTCCCATCATTTGATAAGGCAAAGGAATACATGGAAGGGGAAATCAGGTGCAAAATGATGGGGTGCTAAAAGATGTCATCCATTTGACAAGCATAATTAAGCTAAAATACCAAACCTAATTAGTCAGTTTTGTAGCACACAACACTAATGTGGTTGGTTAACAAAGAAACTTAAGGATTTTAGCTAGCGCATAATACATGGCCTTGCAGCACTATTCAGTAACCCTGGCAACACATAGGGAATGAAAAACCAGACTTCTAAACACCTACATAACATTAGTTACTAATAGTAGAGTGACAAACCTTTGATTTTTCCAGCCTTCGCTAGCATAAGCTTCAATTAGGCTTTGCTCATAATTCATTCGGTTCAAAATATATCTAACTCGTTTACGAATTTGTGAAAACTCATCAGTCGAACTTTTGTTTGAGGCTCTGCTCATTTTTCTTCTCTTGGCAGCCAGTTGTACTGGAGCCTGAACATGCTCAGTAGATGTTGTCTTTGAACTTGATGTGGAGCGAAGCACCCTGACATCACTATTAGATGACATCAAAGTATATGCTTGACCTGTTAGTCCTTGGGAACCTTTTTTACCTCTGTTTGCTGCCCTTTTATAGTTTTTCCTTATCCCCAAGTTATTTGGCATCGTTTGAGATGTAGACAGCAAAACTGAATGCTCAAGAGACTCAGGATTCTGACTAGAGCTCGCACCATTTTCAATCTCACCATTGCCCTCAACAGGACAGTGAGCTATATTTTTTTCCATAGTATATGTTCACCAAAATTTCATCAATTTACAGTAGACAGAAAGCACTCTCAGAAAACCATCTTCTGAGGAGCACAATGAAAAAAAGCTCTATGTGGCCAAGCCAGATTCGCAATCACCTTGCAATCTACAGCAAAGAAATAAAGATAAATCAATAATGGTTACATGGACTCAAGAGTCAAGTACCTATTAAAGTCTTACACACACCTGATTTGAACCAGGTTTGATTTTTTCCTCATTATTCAAAACTATTAGACTAGCTGATCTTTTAGTTGAAAAATGAGCAAGAACATCCATCACTATTGTAATTAATATTTTTCACAAATTTAAATGACAAACAAAAATACAACTGGTGGTTTCTCATTAGAATCAATAACTTCTTAAGATTGAAATAGGAGTTCCATAGAATTTCCATAAGCACCATTGTAATTTGTTATGTCAGCAAGGACTAAAATAACTGGGTTCTGAACAAAGATAGTGATTAAAAAGGTATTACTAGTAGGGGTGAAAACGGTCGGAAACGATCGGTAAACACTAAAATCATTTTTGTTTTCATTTTTTTCTCGCAAACGAGATCGAAAACGGTAACTCCGGAAACGAAAATGACATCGGTAATTCGGAAACATCGGAAACGAAAGTTCGGTACGAAAATTACATCGGTTATGATCGGAATCTAAAATACGATCGGTAAAAGTTGTAACATGTGCCCTCAATTGACTTCAAAAATTCACGCAAGTCATACATTTATAATTGTATTGGCAACGTCGAAAACAATTCCCTAATTACTAGAGAACTTACATATAGGAAAAAATGAAGCAAGTGACAATTAACCCGAGGTGCATATTATAATCGGATATTTCTAAAACAATAATGTATTGGCAACGTCTATAAGTAAAATATAAATCAGAAAAGAACAAAGGCATGAAAAAACAAGGCAAGTTCAAGCCAATTCCACATCTCGCTTGACGACAACACAGAAAAGATGTATGAAGCCTTGATGACCTCAGCAAAGAAAAGCAGCTTGCAGCTCATCTCCTACTTCCACCTGTCATGGACCATGCACGAGCTCCAACTCCCGAGCATGCATGCAATGCTGGGTGCCACCCTTCACCCCTCCCCGTTTCTATTGGTAGAGGGCGACCTTGGCATAGCATTTCCATAGTGCATCTCATTTGAAAGAGAAAATCAGAGCTGGGTACTGTATATCCATTCTAGACACTAGTCAGTCCCATCTCTATCACTCTATGAATTCTGAGTTATCTTCAACAATAAGGTGTAGTTTTTTTAACCTTTTTAATGACAAAAATATACATTTAGACCCCTGGATGACTTATTTTAGGATCTGGACCCAAAGCTCGACGCCATAGGCTATGGCGCCGAGCTATGTTGGCTATAGCGCCGAGGTAACACAGCTCGGTGCCATAGCCTATGGCGCCGAGCTCTGACGTGGTGGCGGTGACGGCTCCCGGCGGCTAGGGCTGGCGTGGCGCCGACGCGGTGCCGACGCGGCCTCCTAGCTCGGCGCCATAGATCTTAGCGACGAGCTAGGGAGGCCTATAAATCGGCCGTTCTGCTGGCCGAGAGGAGCTCATTTCCCATCCATTCAAATCTTCTTCAAAGTTGCTCCATTCAAAGATTCGAGTTGGAATACTTTGTATACCAAGGTATGGTGTCTCACTGATTCGTTTTGTATATTGGGTTGTAATTTTTCGATTATTAGTTTTGAATGGTGGAGAACGTTATGTACCAAAGTCTCTGGAATTGCAAGGGACGGCCTCAATTCTCTAGTCATTCTGGGAGTTTGGACCTTATGGAAGCAACGCAATGGCTGTGTTTTTGACAATAAGAGCCCCAGTATTGCTGATGCTATTAGAAGAGTTGAGTTGGAGGTTCACCTATGGGAGATGGCTGGTGCAAGGAAGTTGTCTTTGCTCACCGCCCCCATTCCGGGCATCCCTGCTAGTTAGCTAGCATTGTGGTAATTTGTGTTAGTTTCTTCTTTAGTCATGGATGGGTTTCTGTATGCCTGTTACTGGCCGCCATAGGCGCCTCAGTTGTTTTTTCTGTAACTGTCCTTCTTCTTTAATATAATATCGCGCAGTTCTCCTGCGCTTTCGAGAAAAAAAATGTGTTGCTCCTAGGATATATAGTATAGTTCATATGATGACTACTTTTGATTTGGTAGTTCGTGAAATCCGATTATACAGTCTATTAGGTACTTGTGTTAATATATAATCGTTTCTTAGATGAAAGACATGTACCGGGAGGCCTTGTGGCAGAAGAGAGGCTGTTCTCGGGAGTTATATCCGGATGTATCTAGTAAGGATGCTCCTGTTCCTCCTGAACTTCCTGTGCCTAACTGTGACTGTGACAGACCGGCTTGGGTATGTCAATCCGAACTTCCAGACACGGTTGTTCGCTGCTTCTACCTTTATGGCGGTTTTAACGTACGTAGCTTATGACTTGTGAGTTAATATTGTTTAGTAGATACGTACTAATGCTTCGTTTCATTTTTGTAGGAGCACCTGAGGTGTTTCTTTTTCCAGTGGATCGACGATCCTGATAAATTTGATCCTCGATATCTTCTCTTCGCTATTTGGTTGTGTGGAAGGACTAGTTATGAGCGTTTTAAGCGTTGGGTAACTCCTCCCCCGAATCCTCCACCAATGACGAATGCGAAGGAGGTAGCAACAGAAAGACGAATGGACTCACCACCTCGATGCGATTGCGGAGATCGTGTTGTCATCGACGAGGACACTGCGAAGCACTTCGTGTGTCCGAACATTGATTATGTGAGCCCATAACAAATGTCCAAACTTTTGTTATTTTTTGCACAAATTTACTAAATATCCGACACGGGTGGCGTAAGTGTCATTTCATAGAGTGGTTGTATGGTCCTATGTCCCATTGGCCAGAGCCAGAGGCAAAGGAAAAGAAAAAAAATGAGTGGGCGCAAGAGTTGAAGTTTGATCCAGTACTCTGCAAACGTGGTATTGAAGCTAAGTATGGATTAGTTCCTTCCGAGCTTGGTGTTGGCTATTTTTGTGGACATATGGTAGATTACGATGAGGTTGGTATTTATTTTTTTGTTTGCATCAGGTGCAATGTTGCACCCGTACTTACTCTATTTTTTGTAAGAGACGAGGAAATGCGGTTGGGAGAGTTACGACGACAAAGGAGAGTTGATGCGTACAATAAAGTCCAAGAGACTAAAGGGACAGAAGATGCATTGTGGATCTCAGCTCGTCGATTCGTACATTAACGATCGCATACAGGATATGCGTAGGTTCGCAAAATCAATGAGTTTTGACATCCCGATGCGTGCAGAGCAGAGGAGATTGAAGGCGACAAATGAGAAGAGAGCACAGGATGCAAGGGAATGGGAGGCGGCTAGAGCCGAGAAACATATGTTGGGGAATCTTGTTGATCATCTCAAGGGAAGTGAGTGAGAAAAATGACATGATAGTTTTGTTTGTACAATTTATTTATCCTGACTTTGCAAACTTATTTGTCTCATTACATTTGCAGAGATTGGATGTGTCGTGAACTATCTCACAGATGAGGCACGTGCAAGATACGTTCTAGAAAAAATGGCGACGGTGGAGCTGATGGAGGAGAAACATCAAGGTTGAGTGAGTTTATCGCTCTCGTTGAGGCAGGACTACATGAGAAAGAGGAGGACGACACATCAAGGTTGAGTGAGCTCATCGCACTAGCTGAGGCAAGATTACGTGCTCAAGAGGAGGATGACGAGTTTATGTCGCAAGCCGTCGAATAGGTAGAGGCCGCTTATTACAAGCAGAAGTGTAATGAGGCTGAGGCTAGGGATCAGCTATTCTCCCAAGCTGCAGATGAAGCAGAAGCCAATTATTACAAGAGAAATGCAGAAAAGTGTGATGCAGGACAATGCAGCAAGTGGAACGAGATTGTCGTTGAGGATTGCGCGACGGATGACTCTGAAGATGAATTACTTATAGATTGTGATTCTGATTGAATAAGCTAGTAGTGTGTTATGTAGTACTTTCATATCCAAAATATTTTAGAACCCTAATGTTTCAGATTCGTAATGTTTCTATTGCATTGTCATGTTTTTTCCAATCCACAAAAAAAAATCGCAAGAGTTTTCCATGTTTTATTAACAACCACAATTGAAATAATCACATATTATAAGATATCACCACATTTCAGCATATAATACATCACAAATAACACAGAATATCACAAAGTCCACATAACATAGTCCTTAATACAAGGTCCACATAACATAGTCCACATCACAAAGTTGACATCACAAGGTCCACATTACAAAGTTTTCATCATAAGGTCCACATAACCATGTTGCATCGGCTCCTTTTCCTAGTACCACATTTGTCCCAGCGATGCGCTGGATCAGCAATGTATATCGGACCGGTGTACGTTGGCCACTGTGACTCGTCAAGAAATGGCTCAAAACGAGGGCTCCAAGTACGTACTAAGCTCTCCACACTGAACTCTGAAGGGATCATGCTCTCAAATGCAAAGTTACGATGACGTGCGGCGGCAACATAATGAGAACATGGAAAGTGGTACTGTCTAGGTTTACCACAACCACACGAAAATGCATCAAGTAACACAACATGTGTCCTCGAAGGTCGCACCTCACCGTCGGAAGTTGTGCCACCCATCGTTCTTACCTCGTATTTTCCCAAATCCTCATCAAAGCATTGTACCTCATGTCTATTGGCCCGTTCCTTTGCATTATTAAGATGTGCTGTTGGTTTAGGTGCCCATCTCAGACCTCGCGTCTGCATTGCCTTGGCCTGTGCGTGTTTATCATTAAACCAAGCCACGAGCCTATAGAAAGTGAATGTTACTATAGCATTGACTGGCATTCCGTGTATACCCTTCAACACACTGTTAAATAACTCGGCCATGTTGCTAGTCTGGAACTCGAACCTCCAACCACCTTCGTCATAGGCACTTGTCCATTTTTGGGGTTCCCTCAACAATCCAGCAATCCAGTTCTTACCTTCAGCATTTGTTGCATCTTTTAGTTCCTTCAACTTGTCCTCGAAAAACGAAACCTCCAACTGTTGACAGATCTCCTCAAAAAGGGGGAAATTAGCCTTGCTACGATCCTTTCGAAGAAGATTTTCTGCTAGATGTCGAGTGCACCATCTGTGGTGCATGGGTGCGTAGCCAGGAATCTGCTCTTGCACTGCATTAAGAATACCCTGATGTCTGTCAGATATGACACCAACCTCGCGACCAGGGCCCACGACATGGATCCGAACAAGTCGCAAGAACCAAGCCCAACTCTCTCTGTTCTCCCTCTCCACCAAAGCAAATGCCAAAGGAACCAATGTGTTGTCCGCGTCACATGATATGGCAACCAACAATGTGCCCTTATACTTCCCAAGCAGAAAAGTACCATCAATAGACAGCACGGGACGACAATGCCTGAAGGCCTCTACGCATTGCGAGAAACACCAGAAAGCACGAAAGAAGATCTCTCTGCCATTCCTCCATTCGTTGGGTTTAGGGATGTACTCGTAATGCATGCCTGGGTTTTTAGCTTTCATTGCATTGAACAATGCTGGCAACTTCTCGTAACCCTCCTCCCAATCCCCGTATATCATCTTCCATGCTCGTTGCTTTGCCCTCCATGCTTTCCCATACTTGATCTTGTAACCAAACAACTCCCAAGTCATGGTCATAATTGACTTCACCTTCAAGTTTGGCTGACCCTTCAATGTCCCCAATAGCCTTTTCGCAATTAGGGTAGATGTCAACTGACGATGCTTAGAGCTCAGCTCTGTCTGGGCACAAGTGTGTGGACCTACAATTTTTGTGATTTTAAACTTTTCGGTTTCCTTCTGCCTTCGGGCACATACCCTCCAATTACATTCTGACACCTCGCACACAACTGTGTAACGACGCTGTGCATATGAGTGTCTCACCTTGAACGGCCTCTTGCGGTTCACGGAATATTCCTGTAGCCATTGTCTCAGTGTAGGCAGATCTTTGAAAAGTAAGCCTACCTTAATATCAATGTTGTCGGCGTTATCCGAAGCCTCTAGCAGTTCATCATCACGTCCTTCTGCGTATGCACCGTTGCAATGACTTAGACTGCTAAATTCATGTACTGCAGGGTCACGCTCGGGACACAAACGTCTTATGAGTTCAATTTCTTGCTCGGTCATTTCTTGAACCGGGCGGTCATCATCAGAATCTAAGGCTCGTGCAGCCTCATATGACTCCTCATCCTCAATCTGAACATCAACACTATTTGAGGCACTGCATATGTGGTCCATATTGAATGATAGGGGCACATGAAGATAAGCACCATTATCTAGTTGTGGAGATCCTGAATTGCGTCGAGTGAGGAAATACTACATTAAAAGTCTAATCAAACGAATTAACGATGGATATGAATAACGTGTTAAATACACTTACTAGGATGATCCTGGATTGGATCCTGTATCAATGGGATCTCCTGAGGGGGTACCACCGGATTCGAAGACCCACAAACGCCGCGAACAGGACGAGAAATCTTAAACTCGTTCGAGGCCGATTGAGCATCTGGCACAACAACCACTTCTTCCGGAAGCTCGGGCAAAGGAGCTTCACTACGACATGCATTTGGCATTTGTGGAGATAACCCGACTGGAGCATCGCAATGACTAAACGATAACTTTCGAACAACCACATCCAAACATGGGGGAACAATCGTCTTCACAATTTTGACATATTTCACCCAGTCATCTTCAGAGGCAATGGAGATCAACCGTCGAACAACTGTCCCAGATGTAACATGGGACAATAAACCCTCAATTGATATGCTAGGGTCGTTTAAATTGCAACTAATCTCCTCACAAGCCCGAGCGAAAATCTGGCCAAAAGAGGGTCTTTCATCGAACATCACGGTCACATTCTTCATAGCATAAAAACTAACATTCCCATAAACATCTTCCTCCACGCTTCCTCCATGGTATAGTGTCACTAGGGTGTCCATCTATTGCAAACACGGATTACTAACTCAATAATGCCTAAAAACTTACTAAGTAATAAATAAGTAATAGCTACTTATTAACTAATAACTATATAGTACCTATTAAATGACCATAACAAACAAAATTACATAATCTATGAATAATGTACGTAAACATTGTATACCTGAGATCGCGAACGAGTCTAGCTAACGGTGGCGAAGGTCAAGTCGAAAGGACACCTATGTACAAAAAAATAGTACTGTCAGTAAAAAATTCAGCAGCACCTTCCCAATACAGTGAGGTTTCTAGAACCTGCAAAGATACAACTAACTAAGTAGCAATCTAACTATATTCACTAAATATACTAAGCAAAACAAAATAAACTATGTAACTAAACTAACTAAACTAAGTAACTGAACTAGCAAGCTAAACAAAATAAACAAAGATAACAAACTAAATAACCTAGGCGTGCGGCATTGACCTCAAGGCGACAAACCTAGGTGTAGGGCTCCGCGGGGAGGAGGTTCGATTGTAGGGCTCGGCGGGGACCTCGGGAGCAGAGCTCGGCGGCGGTGCGGGACTTGGCCGGTTGGGCACGGCGGGCGGGGCGGACTTTGCACGGCGGCGACGGTGCAGGGTCGGCTGGGCGCGGTGGAGAGCGACGGCACGGCGAGGCACGGCGCCGTAGCGGCGCGGCGGGAAGGCTCGACGAGGCGCAGTGGCCTGGCGGTGCGAGCCGTGGTGACTTGGCAGGGCGGCTCGCTGGGGCGGGCTGCGGCAGCAAGGCGAGGCGGGCCGCGGCGGCTTGACGACAAGGCTGAGCTTTCGGGGAAGGCGGCACGGTGGGGAAGCAAGTGGGAAGAAGGAAGAACACGGCACCCGCTAAAACCCTAGCTCGGCGCCAAGATCTGTGGCGCCGAGCTAGGGCCACGGCAGCGACAACGGCAGCCCAGGTCGACGCTGCCACGTCAGAGCTCGGCGTCGTAGCCTATGGCGCCGAGATGTGTTAGCTCGGCGCCATAGACTATGGCGCCGAGCGAAGGGTTCAAAACATGAAATAAATCATTCAAGGGTCTAAATGTAATTTTTTGTCGGAAAAATGATTAGAAAACAAAAATTCGGCATGGACGGTAGGTCATTTCTAAACACGAACTGCTTTCACACCAAACATCTGGTCCCAAATCTACCTGCATTGTTACTTGTTAGGCCTCCCAGGATTTCCTTCCTGCGGTCATCTACGTCCACAGTGACTGCTACAGATTCCCAGGATTTCCTTCCGGTGGTCATCTACTTCCACGGTGTGCAGAGCTAGATCCACGAGGACCCCTGGATCCACAAAATTCAAGCTGGAAGCTCGTTTCTGCCCCCACCCTTATGCAAAATTGCTAAGTAGAAAGGGGTTGCAAATTGCAACCGGCGTGGGCTGAGAATGACTTTCGTGTTTTGCGACCAGCCAACCCATCGTATGTCCGGCTCCCCAGAACAAACGAACCATCGCAACTCTAGAAACCATACCCTTCTTCAATGTAACATCCAAACGCCACAGTACCGAACCACATCACACCCTCTGAAATCCCATTGTCCCACGAATTGGTGCAGAAGCCCGAACCCCAACAGTAAGCATACCGTGCCACACCATGACCCCGAGCTCCCTGCGCAGAACAGGCCGCCGAGAAACCTCCCCGGGAATCGTGAGACGCAGCTAGCGAATCCAAAGCTCCGAGCACGGCGTTTGACTGCATCCAGATTCCAGAGGAACGAGAGGGACGCACGCGCGCGCGCAGCGGGGAAACGGAGAGGCGAGAGGGACACACGGAGGAGAGGGTACTCACCAGTCACCGCTGCGAGCTGGCGACGCAGCGCCGCGGAGAAGCTTCCAGGTCCGGCCGCTCTCCTCTCATGCGTGGGGCGAGGGGGGCGGGGGAGAGTGGGGACTGGGGACGGCGTGAGCGTGAGCGAAGCGGCGGGCGAATGAAAAGGCGTGTGCCGGTGTGCAGTCACGGCTGAGGAGCCGAAACGGACAGCACGAACGGGATCGGCGCGTGGGTGGGCCGGATGTGCCACGATGGGCCGAAAATTTGTTGCGCTAAGGTTGGGCAAAGCCACGGTCGCCCGCCCACAGTCCAGACTCCAGCCCTAGTTGGGTTGAAAATGCCAAATGAGTAGCGCCTTCCTCCTATTTGTCGACACGCAAATTTTTTTTTGCTATAAGAAAATCATCAGCACGCAGGTTTAGAGCTAGCTAATCAGCACTCATCAGGCAGCAGAGTCTGTCAGCCTGACAGATGGTGCATTGTTCTTAATAAACATAGTACACATACTTACATCAGCATTTTTATTTTTATTTCTAATCATAGACATAGACACTCATACTCTCTAGAAAAGTTTGTTGCTGCTGCAACCTTAGCTGCAACCATAGTTTTCACCGAGAGAGAAAAAGCTCAGCTGCTACAGCAGCAGCCGATATAAGGGCATGTACAACACACATAAATATCATGCATCTTAAGGGGTATCAAGAGGATAAGTGCAAAAAAACACAAAGAAACGATATCTTGATGAAGAAACATCTTTAGCACTATTCAGATCTAGATATGGTTCTACTCATACAACTCACATAAATGAGTTGTATCTTGAAAGGTTCTAGTGAATAAGATATAAGAATTAGATACATTGGATTGTATGAAAAAAGGTTTATTAGGTGTATCTATTGCTTGAAGAAATACAATGTATTATATAGGTTGTACATGTCATAAGGTGAAGCAAACGGTGTAGCATTGGCGACATGGGTCTCCAGGAGTCCCAAAAAATCTGAGTCACCCCTCTTTTCTTTGGAGTCATTGCAGCTGAAAGTCGCCTAGAGGGGGGTGAATAGGGCGAAACTGAAATTTACAAAGATAATCACAACTACAAGCCGGGTTAGCGTTAGAAATAAGAACGAGTCCGAGAGGGTGAAAAACAAATCGCAAGCAAATAAGGAATGAGACACAAGGATTTGTTTTACCGAGGTTCGGTTCTTGCGAACCTACTCTCCGTTGAGGTGGTCACAAAGACCGGGTCTCTTTCAACCCTTTCCCTCTCTCAAACAGTCACTTAGACCGAGTGAGCTTCTCTTCTCAATCACACGGGACACTAAGTCCCCGCAAGGACCACCACACAATTGGTGTCTCTTGCCTTGGTTACAATTGAGTTTGAGCACAAGAAGAATGAGAAAGAAAAGAAGCAATCCAAGCGCAAGAGCTCAAATGAACACAACAAATCTCTCTCTAATCACTAAAGCTTTGTGTGGAGTTGGGAGAGGATTTGATCTCTTTGGTGTGTCTTGTATTGAATGCTATAGCTCTTGTAAGGTGTAGAAGTGTAGAAATTTGGATGCAATTGAATGTGGGGTCGTTGGGGTATTTATAGCCCCAACCACCAAACTAGCCGTTTGGTGGAGGCTGCCGTCGACGGGCGCACCGGACAGTCCGTTGCGCCACCGGACACTGTCCGGTGCGCCAGCCACGTCACCCGGCCGTTGGGGTTCGACCGTTGGAGCTCTGACTTGTGAGGCCTCTGGGCTGTCCGGTGGTGCACCGGACATCTCCTGTAGACTGTCCGGTGCGCCAACTGTGCGTGCTCTGACCTCTGCGCGCGCAGGCACGCATTAAATGCGTTGCAGTCGACTGTTGCACTTGAAGTAGCCGTTGCTCCACTGGCACACCGGACACTGTCCGGTGCGTCACCGAACGGTCTGGTGAATTATAGCGGAGCGCCCTCTGATTTTCCCGAAGGTGAGGAGTTCAGCGTCGAGTTCCCTGGTGCACCGGACACTGTCCGGTGGTGCACCGGACAGTCCGGTGCGCCAGACCAGGGTGCCTTTGGGTTGTCTTTAGCTCTCTTTGTTTGAACCCTTTCTTGGTCATTTTATTGGTCTATTGTGAACCTTTGGCACCTGTAAAACTTATAATCTAGAGCAAACTAGTTAGTCCAATTATTTGTGTTAGGCAATTCAACCACCAAAATCTATTTAGGAAAAGGTGCAAGCCTATTTCTCTTTCAGCAGCCAGCTGGTAGCTCTCCAGATCTGTAGATTATGGATACCTCGTCAACAGATAACAGGCCGCACACTTTGTGCGCCCTACAGTGAACATGAACATAATGAGTTTTATCAGTTCGAAAAATATAAGCAATATAAATTTAATAGAACCATAATTATAAGTACATAGTATATAAACACATTAAAGCATCAACTTATCGTTTGTTTCACATTGCAACCATTCATAATTGTATCCTCACAAAATATGTTAGCTAGTAGAATACCGATCCAAAAGCAAGACAAAACACATTAACTTATTGCTTAATACCATGACCAAAGGGCCAAAGTATATGACCAGCAACAGGGTGTTCTAATTTCATAAGACATAATCAGAGGCATGGCAGCAGTACATTGCATCCACCGTTGCAACGGACACAAAGCATGTGTAAGGAAAATGGACCCCAGGCTATTTGATGCAAGAGATTTTGGTGTTTGATGATCAACATAATCCATAGATAGTGTTTGCTAGTGTTTATGTTTATAGTCCACATGATGCGAAGATGATTGAACTAAGACACTAGGGATGCAACACCTCAAACGAAGACATAAAAAGAGCTTAGAAGTCTGAGACTCAAAAACAAAAGAAGCCCAAAGTACCAGAGAAGAAATCCATGAAGAGGGCAGTCAGCCAGCGCACTGGTGGTGCACCAAACAGTAAACAGTAACATATCCGGTGTGTACCGGACTGTACGGTGGGACACTGGGTAGTCTGCGCAGAGAGGCCCACAACGGGCGCTCTCGGGCTGTAGCACCGGATAGTCTGGGTAACGGTCGGATCCAACGGTCGACTGCTATAGACCCCAACGGTCGGCTGACGTGGCAGGGCACCGACCAGTGATTAGTGCTTGTCCGGTGTGCACCACACTGTCCAATGTGTCCGTCGATAGAAAGTTGTTGCTTCTGTCCAACGGCTATAATTGTGGGGGGGCTATAAATACCCCCCAACCGGGCATTTGGAGGTGTGGGAGCTCAAGCAACATACCAAGACATATTGTAGACATTTCCAATTGCTCATACACCGAAGTGATTAATAGAATCACTCGGTGATTAGCATAGGTGCTTTGCAAAGTGTTTAGGTTAATTAGACCACTTATGCGCTTGCTCTAGGTGAATCCTAGTTAGTTGAGTGAGTTTAGAAAAATCACACAACCCCTCGGTTGTTGCACGAGCCGTTGTAATTGTACCGAGTGGGGCGAGAGTCTTGCGAGAGTGCGAGACCGTGACAACCACGATTGTGTCGCGGCCACCACGTTGTACTAGAGGGAACGAGGCCTGCGGTGTTTCGGCTGGAAACTCGATAGTGGAGACGGCGGGGAGCGTCCGAGAGGAGCCAAAAGCAGAGCACCACTTACGCGTGGAGAAGACCCACAGCTCTCTACGAAGTTACTCGACCGTGGTGCTTGGCCCTCGCATGGGCTACCCTTTGCGTAGAGGCACCAACGAGGATTAGTCGGAACCTTGCGTGGTTCCAGATACCTCGGTAAAAATACTGACATTTTCCACAAGAGTTTGCATCTCTACCTTGCTCTTTACCTTTCGCATTTATATTAAGTATTTAAGTTTCAATCTTGTCTTTCTAGATAGATTATTTAGATTGCAAATTAGCCTTTGCGTAAGAGATAGCAACACTTAGACAAAACTTAGTTTGCACATTCTAGATTGTTTATTTGCATAGGTTTTGCTATAGGGATTTATTTGTGGCCTAGTTTAGAGAAAGATTTAGAAGTCCTAATTCACCCCCCTCTTAGGTGTCACCATTTCCTATAGCATGAAGTCCCCTCATCCAAGTCCATGCATGTATCCAAAAATGCTAGCAATCAAATCACAACGGGGTAAACTCACTGCTGAGGTGGTCCAATTTGAACTTGCTAGGTTCATCACTAAGGATTGGGTTTGGGAGGCTCTACCCCATAGTGATGATTCCTTCTTGGTGGTATTTCCCCCGGGGTACGAATTGCATAGGATGGCAGATGTCGACCTAACTCACAAAACTCATGGAGTTGCCCTTATCGTCTCAGAATGGAAGGATGCTAGCGATGCTGAACCGAGCTACCAATTGGACGAGGTTTAAGTCCATGTGAAGGGGGTGCCTCATGCCTGGAAGCATTACCTAGGCTTCTAGGCACTAGGATCGATCATTGGAGTGACTCTAGATGTGGATATGTACACATACAGAAAGACGGGAGCTATCCGACTGCTTGTTGGAATGATGAGCAGAGACCCTCTCCCCCCTTACCACTGATATCATTTTTGGCAAAAGGGTGTATGAGATTGCTTTTACTATGGAAGAGGAGAACTTCATTCCTGCACCCCCGGTGATTTTTAAGGATGACCCTTGCAATGATGGTGAGGGTGGAGCAGACAAGGAATCTAGGTCGGATGATAAAAGCCCCGAGCATGTGAGTAAGAAACAAAAGAAAGATGGGCAGGATGGAGGGTCTTCTTCTTTCTAGGGTGGTTTTAGGGGTGGGAATGATTCTTTGATGCTTGGTGTTGTGGCCCTTTCTCCCAACGAGTCAATTAAGGGACATTCACCCTCTTAGCCTCAAGGATCTCCCATTGCTGCACAAGATTACAATTACACCCATGTACACCCATAAGCATGCCCGAACAAGGGAGGACCTTAAGCTGCAGAAAAAAGGCATCTAGCTACAGCCGGCTAGCTCCTTGTCATCAACAAGTATGGTACTGCTAGGGCAGGGGACACAATAACCTATAACATGCTTGTGGGGAAAGTTTCAACAGAATAAACCGTGCAATGCGAGATGGAGGCAGGAGTTGATACACTACCTGCAGAAGCCCATCTTGACATGAACGTAGGCTTGGGGAGTGCTTCCCTGGTGGCAAGTGATCCTTGCATGGTAATTCCTGTCTCCTTTCATGATTCAGAAACTGCACCTTCACTCATGCAGAATGAAACATTTCAGTATTTTTTCAGGGGAAGGATGAGAATTCTAAAGAGAAGGAAAGCCAGGAGGAGGGGGCTATGTGCAGTGCTGCTTGCAAGGTGAATGCTAAGGCAAAGAAAGGACTACCACCTGCCCAGATGGTGAAGAACCTAAGTAATTTGGGGACATGTTCGAATTTCTCTCTCTAATTGTAATTCAAATTCACCTACTTATATTAGAAGAAGTACTCACACTAGTGCCTTATCTACCGACGGCATACCTTGTGCAGATGAGGACTCAATGGTAAAGGCCATGAAAAGAGCTTCTCATTGCAATCTGAAAGTCGCCTAGAGGGGGGTGAATAGGGCGAAACTGAAGTTTACAAATATAAACACAACTACAAGCCAGGTTAGCGTTAGAAATATAATAGAGTCCGTGAGAGAGGGTGCAAAACAAATCGCAAGCGAATAATGAAGTGAGACACGCGGATTTGTTTTACCGAGGTTCGGTTCTCTCAAACCTACTCCCCGTTGAGGAGACCACAAAGGACGGGTCTCTTTCAACCCTTACCCTCTCTCAAACGGTCCCTCAGACCGAGTGAGCTTTCTCTTCTCAATCACTTGGAACACAAAGTTCCCACAAGGACCACCACAAGATTGGTGTCTCTTGCCTCAATTACAAGTGAGTTTGATCACAAGAAAGAATCAAGAAAGAAGAAAGCAATCCAAGCGCAAGAGCTCGAAAGAACACAAGCAAAACTCTCTCACTAATCACTAGGGCGTTGTGTGGAGTTTGGAGAGGATTTAATCTCTTTGGTGTGTCTAGAATTGAATGCTAGAGCTCTTGTAAGTAGTTGGGAAGTGGAAAACTTGGATGCCTTGAATGTGGGGTGGTTGGGGGTATTTATAGCCCCAACCACCAAACTAGCCGTTTGGTGGAGGTTGTCTGTTCGATGGTGCACCGGACAGTCCGGTGCGACAGCCACGTCACCAAAGCCGTTGGGTTCCGACCGTTGGAGCTCTGACTTCTGGGCCCGCCTGGATGTCCGGTGGCGCACCGGACATGTACTGTAGAGTGTCCGGTGCGCCAGCATGGGCGTGTCTGACCACTGCGCGCGCTGGCGCGCATTTAATGCGCCGCAGGTAGCCGTTGGCGCCGAAATAGCCGTTGCCTCGCAGATGCACCGGTCAGTCCGGTGTACACCAGACAGTCCGGTGAATTATAGCGGAGCAGCTGAGATGAATTCCCGAGGCTGGCGAGTTCCGGAGGCCACTCTTCCTTGGAGCACCGGACATGTCCGGTGTACACGGACAGTCCGGTGAATTATAGCGGAGTTGCCTCTGGAATTTCTCGAGAGTGAAGAGTTCAGCCTCGAAGTCCCTCTGGTGCACCGGACATGTCCGGTGGCCCACCGGACAGTCCGGTGCGCCAGACCAGAGGTGCCTTTGGTTGATCCTTTGCTCTTTTGTTGAACCCAATACTTGATCTTTTTATTGGCTAAGTGTGAACCTTTGGCACCTGTATAACTTATACACTAGAGCAAACTAGTTAGTCCTTTTATTTGTGTTGGACAATTCAACCACCAAAATTATTTAGGAACTAGGTGTAAGCCTAATTCCCTTTCAATCTCCCCCTTTTTGGTGATTGATGCCAACACAAACCAAAGCAAATATAAAAGTGCATAATTTGAACTAGTTTGCATAATGTAAGTGCAAAGGTTGCTTGGAATTGAGCCAATATAAATACTTACATGATGTGCATGGATTGTTTCTTTGTTTTTAACATATTGGACCACATTTGCACCACATGTTTTGTTTTTGCAAATCCTTTTGTAAATTCTTTTCAAAATCCTTTTGCAAGATAGTCAAAGGTAAATGAATAAGATTTTGAGAAGCATTTTCAAGTTTTTGAAATTTTCTCCCTTTGATCCAAATGCTTTTCCTTTGACTAAACAAAAACTCCCCCTTAAATAAATTCTCCTCTTAGTGTTCAAGAGGGTTTTAAGATATTAAGTTTTGAAAGAACTACTTGCTCCCCCTTTAGAACACAAGGAGATACCAATTTGAAATTTTCCAATTGAAAACCATTAATTTTAAAATTAGGGTGGTGGTGCGGTCCTTTTGCTTTGGGCTCATATTTTCTCCCCCTTTGGCATGAATCGCCAAAAACGGAATCATTAGAGCCCTTAGAAGTACTTTCTCCCCCTTTGGTCAGAAATAAATGAGTGAAGATTATACCAAAGAGTGATGCGGAGCGACGGCGAAGAATGAGTAGTAGAGTGGAGTGGAAGCCTTTGTCTTCGCTGAAGACTCCAATTCCCTTTCAATATACCTATGACTTGGTTTGAAATACACTTGAAAACACATTAGTCATAGCATATATAAAAGAGACATGATCAAAGGTATATTTATGAGCTATGTGTGCAAGTTTAGCAAAAGAAATTCCTAGAATCAAGAATATTGAGCTCATGCCTAAGTTTGGTAAAAGATTGTTCATCAAGTGGCTTGGTAAAGATATCGGCTAATTGAACTTTAGTGTTAATGTATGCAATCTCGATATCCCCCTTTTGTTGGTGATCCCTAAGAAAATGATACCGAATGGCTATGTGTTTAGTGCGGCTATGCTCAACGGGATTATCCGCCATGCGGATTGCACTCTCATTATCACATAGAAGAGGAACTTTGGTTAATTTGTAACCGTAGTCCCGCAGGGTTTGCCTCATCCAAAGCAATTGCACGCAACAATGACCTGCGACAATATATTCGGCTTCGGCGGTAGAAAGAGCGACCGAATTTTGCTTCTTTGAAGCCCAAGACACCAAGGATCTTCCCAAGAACTGGCAAGTCCCGATGTGCTCTTCCTATTAATCTTACACCCCGCCCAATCGGCATCCGAATAACCAATCAAATCAAATATGGATCCCTGAGGGTACCAAAGCCCAAACTTAGGTGTATAAGCCAAATATCTCAAGATTCGTTTTACGGCCGTAAGGTGAGATTCCTTAGGGTCGGCTTGGAATCTTGCACACATGCATACAGAAAGCATAATGTCCGGTCGAGATGCACATAAATAGAGCAATGAACCAATCATCGACCGGTATACCTTTTGATCGACGGATTTACCTCCCGTGTCGAGGTCGAGATGCCCATTGGTTCCCATGGGTGTCTTGATGGGCTTGGCATCCTTCATTCCAAACTTGGTTAGAATGTCTTGAGTGTACTTCGTTTGACAAATGAAGGTGCCCTCTTGGAGTTGCTTGACTTGAAATCCTAGAAAATACTTCGACTCCCCCATCATCGACATCTTGAATTTTTGTGTCATGATCCTACTAAATTCTTCACATGTAGATTCGTTAGTAGACCCAAATATGATATCATCAACATAAATTTGGCATACAAACAAATCATTGTCAAGAGTCTTAGTGAATAAAGTAGGATCGGCCTTGCCGACTTTGAAGCCATTTGCAATAAGGAAATCTCTAAGGCATTCATACCACACTCTTGGGGCTTGCTTGAGCCCATAAAGCGCCTTAGAGAGCTAAAAACATGGTTAGGGTACTCACTATCTTCAAAGCCGGGAGGTTGCTCAAAATAGACCTCCTCCTTGATTGGTCCATTGAGGAAGGCACTCTTCACGTCCATTTGGTAAAGCTTGAAGCCATGGTAAGTAGCATAGGCTAATAATATGCGAATTGACTCAAGCCTAGCTACGGGTGCATAGGTTTCACCAAAATCCAAACCTTCGACTTGTGAATATCCCTTGGCCACGAGTCGAGCTTTGTTCCTTGTCACCACACCATGCTCGTCTTGTTTGTTGCGGAAGACCCACTTGGTTCCTACAACATTTTGGTTAGGACGTGGAACTAAATGCCATATCTCGTTCCTTGTGAAACTGTTGAGCTCCTCTTGCATTGCCATCACCCAATCCGTATCTTGAAGTGCTTCCTCTACCCTGTGTGGCTCAATAGAGGAAACAAAAGAGTAATGCTCACAAAAATGTGCAACCCGAGATCGAGTGGTTACCCCCTTATGAATGTCGCCGAGGATGGTGTCGACGGGGTGATCTCGTTGGATTGCATGGTGGACTCTTGGGTGTGGCGGCCTTGGTTCTTCATCCTCCTTGTCTTCATCATTTGCATCTCCCCCTTGATCATTGCCGTCATCTTGAGGTGGCTCATCATTGTGTTCTTCCTCTTTATCATCTTGAGCCTCGTCCTCATTTTGGGTTGGTGGAGATGCTTGCGTGGAGGAGGATGGTTGATCTTGTGCATGTCGAGGCTCTTCGGATTCCTTAGGACACACATCCCCAATGGACATGTTCCTTAGCACGATGCACGGAGCCTATTCTTCACCTATCTCATCAAGATCAACTTGCTCTACTTGAGAGCCGTTAGTCTCATCAAACACAACGTCACAAGAAACTTCAACAAGTCCTGAGGACTTGTTAAAGACTCTATATGCCCTTGTGTTTGAGTCATATCCTAGTAAAAAGCCTTCTACAGTTTTAGGAGCAAATTTAGATTTTCTACCTCTCTTGACAAGAATAAAACATTTGCTACCAAAAACTCTAAAATATGAAATATTTGGCTTTTTACCGGTTAGGAGTTCATAGGATGTCTTCTTGAGGATTCGGTGTAGATATAACCGGTTGATGGCGTAGTGAGAGCACCTAGAGGGGGGTGAATAGGTGATCCTGTAACACTTCAAAAACTTAAGCCACAAAACTTGGTTACTGGTTAGCACAGTAATATGCCAAGTGGCTAGAGAAGGATCTCAACACAACACAATAACCAAGAGATATCAATCACAGAGATGGCACAGTGGTTATCCCGTGGTTCGGCCAAGACCAACGCTTGCCTACTCCACGTTGTGGCGTCCCAACGGACGAGGGTTGCAATCAACCCCTCTCAAGCGGTCCAAAGACCAACTTGAATACCACGGTGTTGCTTTGCTTCTCTTAATCCCGTTTGCGAGGAATCTCCACAGCTTGGAGCCTCTCGCCCTTACACAAGATGTTCACGAAGAATCACAGAGCAAGGGAGGGATTAGCAACTCACACACGACACAAAGATCACAGCGAATACGCACACGCAAAACCCAGACTTGAGCTCAAGAGACTAGCACACTAGAACAGAGCTCAAATCACTAAAATGTCGAACAAGTGCGCGAGAATGAAGTGTGAGTGATCAATGATGCTCAAAGGATGCTTGGTGTTCTCCTCCATGCGCCTAGGAGTCCCTTTTATAGCCCCAAGGCAGCTAGGAGCCGTTGAGCACAAGTTTGGAAAGCCATTCTTGCCTTCTGTCATCGGGGGCACCGGACAGTCCGGTGCACACCGGACACTGTCCGGTGCCCGATTTCCTTCCTTAAATAGCGAAGCCGACCGTTGGCAGCCTGAGAGCCGTTGGCGCACCGGACATGTCCGGTGCACACCGGACAGTCCGGTGCCGTCTTCTAGCCGTTGGCTCGGCCACGTGTCCCGCGCAATCGACCGTTGGCCCGGCTGACCGTTGGCTCACCGGACAGTCCGGTGCACACCGGACAGTCCGGTGAATTTTAGCCGTACGTCGCCGGTGAATTCCCGAGAGCAGCCACTTCGCTCGAGCCAGCCTGGCGCAACGGACACTGTCCGGTGCACCACCGGACACTGTCCGGTGCACCACCGGACAGTCCGGTGCTTGCAGACTCAGCAGATTCTTGGCTGCTCGAGCCAAGACATTTCCAATTGGATTTTTTCTGTTTCCAGCACTTAGACACAATACATTAGTCCATAAAACAATGTACTAAGTCTGAGAAACATACCTTAATTCTTGATTTGTACTTTGTCCACCTTTTTACACTTAGGCACTTGTGTTGGACACTAAATCACCAAAATACTTAGAAATGGCCCAAGGGCACATTTCCCTTTCAATCTCCCCCTTTTTGGTGATTTATGCCAACACAACATAAAGCAAGTAGAACAAGTACAAAATCAAATCAAATAAGAACTCAAAATTGTTTTGATTCAATTTTGACATATATGGATCACTCTATGCCACCACTTGGTTTGTTTTTTGCAAATCAAACTCAAATTCCTATCTCTAAGTCAAAACCACTTGTGGAGACATAAAGAGAGGTTTTCCAAAGAAATTTGATCAAAGATTTCAAAAACTCCCCCTTTTTCCCATAATCAACACTTCTTCCCACAAGAGGCCAACTTTTGTCATAAGAGACAATAAAAGAGTTTTGACAAACCAAAAGCTCTAATCTACTATTTCAAAATTTCTCAAGTGGTAGCTGATCCATTTATTGCTTTAGCCTTTATTTTCTCCCCCTTTGGCATCAAGCACCAAAACGGGATCAATCTTGGCCCTTTAACCCCATTGCCTCACCAAAATCTTCAAATAAGAACACAAAGGCAATAAGAGTATGAAGATGAACTTGGAAAAGTTACTCTTTCTCATCGGAGTGCAGTGGAAGTCTTGCATGGTCCAAGTCCACCTTTTCCCTTTCAATCTCCCCTTGGAGACTAAAACAACCAAACTCAAGTACATGGTTAGTCTCAAAGGGTCAAGTTGTAGCACAGCTCCCCCTAAATATGTGCATCACTTGCAAAAAGGACTTGTGAGGTCTAGGGAGTGTTTGTACAACTTGAGCACCACAATAAGAACAAAATGCAGAGTGAACATGATCAAAGGCATAAACACATGTATGCTACATTTCAATCCAAGTTCCACGAATCTAAGATATTGAGCTCACTACGCAACCTGCAAAAGGTCTTCTCATCTAGAGGCTTGGTAAAGATATCGGCTAGCTGGTTCTCGGTGCTAACATGAAACACTTCGATATCTCCCTTTTGCTGGTGGTCTCTCAAAAAGTGATGCCGGATGTCAATGTGCTTTGTGCGGCTGTGCTCAACAGGATTTTCCGCTATTCGGATAGCACTCTCATTATCACATAGGAGTGGGACTTTGCTCAGATTGTAGCCAAAGTCCCTGAGGGTTTGCCTCATCCAAAGTAGTTGTGCGCAACACTGTCCTGCGGCAACATACTCGGCCTCAGCAGTGGATAGGGCAACGGAGGTTTGTTTCTTAGAGTTCCATGACACCAGGGACCTTCCTAAGAATTGGCACGTCCCCGATGTACTCTTCCTATCAACCTTACATCCAGCATAGTCGGAATCTGAGTACCCAATCAAGTCAAAGTTAGACCCCTTTGGATACCAGATCCCGAAGCAAGGCGTAGCGACTAAATATCGAAGAATTCGCTTCACAGCCACTAAGTGACACTCCTTCGGATCGGATTGAAATCTAGCACACATGCATACGCTAAGCATAATATCCGGTTGTCGGGGACCATAATTAGGGGTACCCTCAAGACGCCTAATTCTCAGCTGGTAACCCCCATCAGCATAAAGCTGCAGAGGCCTGATGGGTTTGATTAAGTCAGGGATCAGTCCATACGAGCAACTCGATCACGCCATGCCCGAGCCTAGCCTCGGGCAAGGGCAGCCGACCCTGAGGTGTTTCCGTCTTGCCCGAGGCCCCCTTTTTACGGCAGACGCATCTCCGGCTCGCCCGAGGCCTTGCCTTCGTTGAGAAGCAACCCTGACTAAATCACCGCGCCGACCGACCAAGTTACTGGGGCATTTGACCCAAAGAGTGGGACTGCCGGGCGGCCAGGCTTGGCCAAAAGCGCCATAGGAAGCTCCGCCCGACCCAGGGCTCGGACTCGGGCTAAGGCCCCGGAAGACGGCGAACTCCGCTCCGCCCGACCCAGGGCTCGGACTCGAGCTAAGGCCCCGGAAGACGGCGAACTCCGCTCCGCCCGACCCAGGGCTCGGACTCGGGCTAAGGCCCCGGAAGACGACGAACTCCGCTCCGCCCGACCCAGGGCTCGGACTCGGGCTAAGGCCCCGGAAGATGACGAACTCCGCCTCGCCCGACCCAGGGCTCGGACTCCGCCCTGGCCTCTGCCGAACGACCTCCGCCTCGCCCGACCTAGGAGCTCGGGCTCGGCCTCGGCCATGCAGGACAGACTCGACCTCGGCTTCGGAGGAGCCTCCACGTCGCCCGATGTAACGCCCCGAATTTTTGCAGTTGAATTTTTTTCTTTTCTTTACTCGCCAAATTCGGGCGTTACCTTTTCTTTTTCTTTTTCCCCTCGCTAAACCTTGATCTTTTCCAAAGCTAGCGGGATTCGGTTTGGAATTCCCGTGTAAAGAAAAACCCTAGAGTTGTTTTATGTTGTTTGATGCACCATGCCGAACTATGCATTCTTTTGGATTGATTGAGAACGTGGATGCATTCATCTAGGAAAAACGAATTTCGAAAAGGAGATAATCTTTTTCTTTTTCTTTTTCTTTCTTTCTCTCTCCCTCCTCCCCTTTCTCTCTCCCGCGCCGTGGGCCCCTGGCCGGCCCAGCCGCCCCCCCCGCGCCCCCTCTTGGGCCTTGGTTGGCCCAACCGCCCCCCACCCCCTCCCCTTTTTTTCCCAAACCCCCCCTCTCTCTCTCTCCCTCCCATTTTCCCTCTCTCCCATTCTCTCCCTAGCCGCCGCCGCCCCTACCCCCTGCCCTAGCCGCCGCCCCTGCCAAGCTCGGCCGCCCGTCCCGGCCGCCCCCAGCCCACCCGGGCCGGTTCAACCGCCCCGGCTCAGCCGCCCCCCGCGCTCGGCCGCCCCTGCTCGGCCGCCCTGCCCCCGGCCGGTTCAACCGCCCCTAGGGCCGGTTCAACCGCCCCCCCCCTGTTTTTTATTTTTTTATTTTATTTTATTTTATTTTACTTTCTGTTATCATAGCTATTTTTATTTTAGGTAGGCTAATCATTGTTCATGTTGTTGAAATAGGAAACTTGATTTAGAATTTCGTTGCGCTAGTTGATTCATTTAGTTAATTGTTTATCTCGTGCAATGTTGATCAACTTAAAATGACTAGGTTTCCATTAGTGTATATAACAGAATTCTTTTGTTAAGAACCAATTGTAACTAATCATTAGTGCATAAACTTTAACCCCCTGCGAGACCCTTTCCCGTTTCTTTCTAACCTTAATGAATGCGATATCGAATGTCATACTTAATGCATACTCACTTTACTTGTTCCCTTGTATGGTGTACTGTTCTTTTGTATTAAATATATGGATGTATGTATGTTTGCGCTCGCATAGAGAACGATCCGGTCGAAGAGCCCGAGGAATTCGCAGGAGAAGCCCCTGAGCAGCAGTCGGTTGGTGGAGGCAAGTGTCCTTTGACCTATCTCTGTCCTATTCATTCTTTAATTCACCTCCCGCATTACATATTTATACTTAAGGATTGACTAGCTTTTGTTATTCATGTCCTTGTTTACCTATTTGGGTCGGATTATTACTGTTTAGCTTCATGCTATTGCTCAACTCTAATCAATGAACATGATGTGATTATCTATGATACGCTGTTTTCCCTTCTTATTTATGATTATATTTGTGACCTTCAAGGGGACTCGAGCGGTTTCTCGAGTGCCTCTCCGTAAGGACCTGTTCAATGGATGACCGCCCGGGAAAACAGTGCAACCATGAGGGTGGAATGGGACGCCCTTAGCTGAATAATTGGAGGAACCGGGGTGTAGTTCGCTTAGCCGTTGTGCCGTCAATGGGGCTCGGTGTATGCGGCTCACTCTGCCAAGGTTGATTTGTCCCTTGGGGAGGAGTGCGGTACATTTAGGAAACCTAACGGGTGGCTACAGCCCCGGGGAATCTTTGTAAAGGCTACGTAGTGAGACCCTGCCTATTCACCTTGGTAGTGTTTAAGGGTTTGATCGGCCCGAGGCAAGAGGGAATCACGGCTTGTGGGTAAAGTGCGCAACCTCTGCAGAGTGTTATGAAACTGATATATCAGCCGTGCTCACGGTTATGAGCGGCCAAGGGAGCTCCAGAGATTAGTGATACTTGATCAGAGATACTTTGGTACAGGTGGCAATGAGATTGATGGTTCTGATTATGATTATGGTAATGGTAAGTGGTATTCTCTCCGTTTGGAAAGGATACATTGGGCTAATAACTTGGGTTAATGTTAAAACCTGGCTTTCTACTAGTAAGTAATAACCTGACCAACTAAAAGCAACTGCTTGACTTATCCCCACATAAAGCTAGTCCACTACAGCCAAACGGGATGCTTGCTGAGTATGTTGATGTGTACTCACCCTTGCTCTACACACCAATCCCCCCCCAGGTTGTCAGCATTGCAACCACTGCTCAGGAGAAGATGAAGCTGTGGAAGGAGACTTCCAGGAGTTCCAAGACTACGACGAGTTCTAGGCGTGGGTTAGCGGCAACCCCCAGTGGCTGCCTGTGAAGGCCGCGTTATCTACGTTTCGTTTTCGCACTTTGATTTATTGTAAGAACCATATGGACGTCTCAGACGTATGATGTAATCGACTATTATTTCCCCTTTTAATACCATTTGAGCACTGTGTGATGATGTCCATGTTATGTAACTGCTGTGTACGTGAATAACTGATCCTGGCACGTACATGGTTCGCATTCGGTTTACCTTCTAAAACCGGGTGTGACACCCGACCTAGGGCACGAGTCCGCCACGTCAACAGGAAGCGCCATCATCACCCTACCCCGAGCCGACTCGGGCCGCAGGGAACAGGACCGACGTCCCATCTGGCTAGCTCCGCTAGATAGGCAATGATGGCACCCCGCTGGACCCATGACGACGGCGGCTCCCAGCTCTCTTACGAAAGCAGGAGGACGTCAGCAAGGGCCCAACCACTCCGACAGCTGTCCCTCCGCCAAGCTCCATTGCTTCTCCGACAGCCACGACGCCACACTAGCCGGGTGCCAAGATCTCTCCGGCTGCCACCTTGGCATGTACTTAGGGCACTAGCTCTCCCCCGCTAGACACGTAGCACCTTGCTACACCCCCATTTGTACACCTGGATCCTCTCCTTACGCCTATAAAAGGAAGGACCATGGCCTTCTTAGAGAAGGTTGGCCTCGCGGGAACGAAGGGCAGGGGCAGGCACTCTCTTGGGGCCGCTCGCTCCCCTCACCCGCGCGGACGCTTGTAACCCCCTACTGCAAGCGCACCCGACCTGGGCGCGGGACGAACACGAAGGCCGCGGGATCTCCGACTCCCTCACGACCCGGCTCCGGCCACCTCGCCCTCGCTCTCTCCCCCCTTCGCGCTCGCCCACGCGCTCGACCCATCTGGGCTGGGGCACGCGACACACTCACTCGTCGGCTCGGGGACCCCCCGGTCCCGAAACGCCGACAGTTGGCGCGCCAGGTAGGGGCCTACTGCGTGTTGACGAGTAGTTTCCCGTCAAGCTCCAGATGGGCAGTCTCCAACGACCTCTTCAACCCGGGACGGTGCTCCGTTTCGGGAGCCTCGAGTTCATGTCTTTCGATGGCAGCTATGACATGATACTCCTTCCACCGCCGCGCGACAGCGACAATGGTGGCGGACAGCCCGCCCGCCGGCGGCGGAATCGACGACGTCTTTCCCGCGTGGGGGAAGGACAACTTTCGAGCTCGCCCCATCCTCTCCCTCGCCATCGGAGGAGGAGGCGGGGCAACCAGGGCCGAGCGGGAGGCTGCGCTCAGTCAGCTGTCGAGCAAATCGACATCCCCGACGCCCCAACGGAGGACGCGTCGGGCATCACCCGCGCGTTTAAGGCGAAGGCGAGCGCCGTCCCCCCGCGACACGCCGACCCCGAGCAAGTGGACGACGCCAGCACGCTCACGGAGGGCCTGCAGGACGTCGCCCTCGCCCCCAGGACGACGGCGCGATCAGCCCCCGATGTGACTTCGTCGCTCCTCGTCGACCAAAAGGTACCGGCTGATTCTCATCCTTCGTCATTTCGACTCGGCCTCAACCCGCCTAGCGACCTCGCTTTGGCGGGCGCTCACATTGAGGCGAGTGCAACCTCTCTGGGGTTTCGTGTGCGGTCGCCTTGGGACCGATTGACGGACGTCTCGACCTACGGGCCCTCTGGGTCCGAGGAAGATGACGATCCCAGCATCTGCTGGGATTTTTCTGGATCTGGCAACCCTAGTGCCATGCGGGATTTCATGACCGCATGCAACTACTGCCTCTCCGACTGTTCCGACGGCGGCCGCAGCCTTGACGACAAGGACTGCGGCCCGAGCCGCGAATGTTTCCACGTCGAGCTAGGGGATCCCTCCGGAGGCAGCTGTCTCGGCATGCCAGAGGATGGTGATCCCCCTAGGCCAGCGCCTCGCGCCGACATCCCGCGGGAGCTAGCTGTGGTCCCCGTTCCGGCGGGGGGTCACGACCCACAGCTCGAGCAAGTCCGCGGGGCGCGGGCCGGGCTCGATGAGGGAGCAGGAGCGCTCGAGGCAATCCGCCGGGACGTCGGGCAGGTATGGGCGGGCCAGCCCCCGGCCGGAGAAATACGTCACTTGCCCCAAGGTCTCCAGCACCGCATCGCTAACGATGCCAGGGACAAACCGCCACCCGCATCCGGCGGGACCGGTCAGGACCTGGCCGCCGCAGCGATGCTCCTCCGCGCGATGCCGGAGTCATCAACCACCGAGGGTCGGCGAATCCAGGGAGAGCTCAAGCATCTCCTAGAAGGCGCTGCGGCCCGGCGGGCCGAGAGCTCTGCCTCCCGAAGGCAGGGGTACCCCTCGGAACCTCGCGCCGCGACTTCCCGACTCATGCGGGAAGCCTCGGTCTACACCGGGCGCACGCGCAACACCGCGCCTGCAGCCCCGGGCCACCTCGGCGACGAGCACCCTCATCGCGACCGTCGGGCCCGCCTCGACGAAAGGGTGCGCCGAGGTTATCACCCCAGGCGCGGGGGACGCTACAACAGCGGGGAGGATCGAAGTCCTTCGCCCGAACCACCCGGTCCGCAGGTCTTCAGCCGGGCCATTCGGCGGGCGCCGTTTCCGCCCCGATTCCGACCCCCGACTACTATCACAAAGTACTCGGGGGAAACGAGACCGGAATTGTGGCTCGCGGACTACCGCCTGGCCTGTCAACTGGGTGGGACAGACGACGACAACCTCATCATCCGCAACCTCCCCCTGTTCCTCTCCGACACTGCTCGCGCTTGGTTGGAGCACCTGCCTCCGGGGCAGATTTCCAACTGGGAGGATCTGGTCCAAGCCTTCGCCGGCAACTTCCAGGGCACGTACGTGCGCCCCGGGAATTCCTGGGACCTCCGAGGCTGCCGGCAACAGCCGGGAGAGTCCCTTCGGGACTACATCCGGCGATTCTCGAAGCAGCGCACCGAGCTGCCCAACATCACCGACTCCGATGTCATCGGCGCATTCCTCGCCGGCACCACCTGCCGTGACCTGGTGAGCAAGTTGGGTCGCAAGACCCCCACCAGGGCGAGCGAGCTGATGGACATCGCCACCAAGTTCGCCTCTGGTCAGGAGGCGGTCGAGGCCATCTTCCGAAAGGACAAGCAGCCCCAGGGCCGCCCGTCGGAAGATGCTCCCGAGGCGTCTACTCCGCTCGGCGCCAAGAAGAAAGGCAGGAGGAAGTCGCAAGCGAAACGCGACGCCGCCAGCACGGACCTTGTCGCCGTCGCCGAATACAAGAACCCTCGGAAGCCCCCCGGAGGCGCCAACCTCTTCGACAAGGCACTCAAGGAGACGTGCCCCTACCATCAGGGGCCCGTCAAGCACACCCTCGAGGAGTGCGTCATGCTTCGGCGCCACTTCCACCGGGCCGGGCCACCCGCAGAGGGTGGCAGGGCCCGCGACGATGACAAGAAGGAAGATCACCAAGCAGGAGAATTCCCCGAGGTCCGCGACTGCTTCATGATCTACGGAGGGCATGCGGCGAATGCCTCGGCTCGGCATCGTAAGCAAGAGCGTCGGGAGGTCTGCTCGGTGAAGGTGGCGGCGCCAGTCTACCTAGCCTGGTCCGACAAGCCCATCACCTTCGACCAGGACGACCACCCCGACCACGTGCCGAGCCCGGGGAAGTACCCGCTCGTCGTCGATCCCATCATCGGCGACGTCAGGCTCACCAAGGTCCTGATGGATGGGGGCAGCTGCCTCAATATCATCTACGCCGAGACCCTCAGGCTCCTGCGCGTCGATCTGTCATCCGTCCGAGCAGGCGCTGCGCCCTTCCACGGGATCATCCCTGGGAAGCGCGTCCAGCCCCTCGGACAGCTCAACCTTCCTGTCTGCTTCGGAACACCCTCCAACTTCCGAAGGGAGACTTTGACGTTCGAGGTGGTTGGGTTCCGAGGAACCTACCACGCAGTGTTGGGAAGGCCATGCTACGCGAAGTTCATGGCCATCCCCAACTACACCTGCCTGAAGCTCAAGATGCCGGGCCCCAACGGGGTCATCACCGTCGGCCCCACGTACAAACACGCATTCGAATGCGATGTGGAGTGCGTGGAGTACGCCGAGGCCCTCGCCGAGTCCGAGGCCCTCATTGTCGACCTGGAAAGCCTCTCCCGAGAGGTGCCGGACGTGAAGCGACATGCCGGCAACTTCAAGCCAGCGGAGACGGTTAAGGCCGTCCCTCTCGACCCCAGTGGCGACACCTCCAAGCAGATCCGGATCAGTTTCGGGCTCGACCCCAAATAGGAAGCAGTACTCGTCGACTTTCCCCGCGCAAATGCCGACATTTTTGCGTGGGGTCCCTCGGACATGCCTGGCATACCGAGGGATGTCACCGAGCACTCGCCGGATATTCGGGCAGGAGCCCGACTCGTCAAACGGCCTCTGCACGGACGACGCTCGGGGGCTACGCCCTTCCCCCACTCACACACGAGAATCAGTCATCAAGGGAGGGTTGGCCTCGCCCCGGCGGAGCCCGACCCTCCCTCGGGGGCTAAAAAGGGGGAACCCCTCTCGTCGAGTTTGGATGCGCCTCTCCGCGTCAAAAAAAAAAATCTTTTTTCGATCAACAAGGGGTTTTTTGCGTTCTCCCGGATGCGTCAGAAGCAGGGTCCCGAGGAGCGAACTTGGGTACAAATAAGTGGCAAGACCGACTGAGCCGAGGAACACCTATGCCTCCGGGCTAGGGACACCTCACTCATCGCCTGCCACGAAAAAGGACCCAGCTCGGGAAATCACCCTGTTGTTGACAAGTCGGGCCAGGCGCGCAAATTGAAACAGAAAAGAGGATGACTTCACGCAAGAGAAGTAAAGTGTCCAGGCCTCGGTGGCCGCGGCAAATCGCACATCCAGCAGAAATTGTCCTAACAAAAATCAGGCGTCGCCTTCGGAAGGCGCCGCACCCTCAGCTCCACCCCCGCCGTCGGTAAGGTCCACCTCCGCTTCCGGCGGCGGCACAGGAGGAAGAATCTCCGCTTCGAAGATGGTCGCCAGCGCCGCGCTCGGACCCGCAGCGACCGCGTCGAGCCGCTGAACTTCCGCCAGGGCCGCCTCGTCTTCGTCAGGAAGGCAATACCCCTCGCTGACCCGTTCCAGGTCCACGACGTAATGGGAAGCGAGCACGGCGAAGGCCCGCCTGACGCCGTGGTGTAGCGCCCCGCGGACTTTACCGCGCGCGTAACCACCTAGGGCTTGAAGACGGCTTTGGGGGGAGCTTCCTGAAGGGACGTCGCCGGGACCAAGGGTCCGATAGACATCCGAGACGGCCTCGGACATGGCCGCGAGATCGGCCTCCCTCTGCTCAGCAGCCCCGGCGAGCGCCTCGGCGAGCGCTTTGGCAGATTCGTCGAGGGCAGACTCGAGCTCTGCGAACAACCAGAAGAAAGACCTCAAACACAAGCGAAAGAAACCCAATCGTGAGAACCAGGAGCAACCCGGTATATGGGGAAGGAAGGAGCGAACACTCACCAGAGCGACGCACCCCTGGTCGGGGCGCATTCGAGGCTGGGAGAAGGCGTGGGGGTCCGGCTTCCCCATCGCGGCCGACACCCGCCATTGGAGGGCGTCACGGGGAAGAGGATCAGGGGACATCCGTGACCCCTCCCAGTCGGCCTCCAGGGTCATCTCCCAAAGCGACAGCCGCCGTTCCGCCAGGGGGAGCACCCTCCGACGGTGGATGGCGGCAACCACTCCCGCGGCGGTGAGTCCTTCCTCCCGCAACGCCTTCAGGGCCTGGAGAAGAGGTTCGAGGTTCTTCTGCCTCTCGTGTGGAGTCCCGTGGCGCCAGGCGTCGGGAGCGGCGGTGACAACCCGCTGAGAGAACGGCGGGAGCGACTCTCCGTCATTCCGGAGGTAGAACCACCGGCGCTGCCAACCCTTGTTTGAGGACGCGAGGACGGCAGGGATATACTGCGACGACCGCGACTGCCTCAACAAAAGGGTGCAGCCGCCGCCCCGCACCGCTGCGCGGACCTTCCTCTCCCCCGTCGGCGAGGCAAAAAGCTCGGCGAAGAAGAGATGGGTCCACAAATCCCAATGGGGGGCGATCCCCAAATACCCCTCGCACACCGCTACGAAAATAGCGGCCTGCGAGATGGAGTTGGGGGTGAGGTTGTGCAACTCCACCCCGTAATGGAACAGGATGGCCCGCATAAAGCGGCTCGTCGGCACACCAAATCCCCGCTCATGGAAGGAGATGAAGCTCACGACGTATCCCGGCGGAGGGGATGGAGTGACTCCACCCGCGGGAGGAATCCATTCCGGCCGCTGCTCATCGGTGAGAGGGCGGAGCAAACCCTCGCTGACGAGGTCCTCCAAATCACCTGCCGTCACCGTGGAGAAGGGCCACGGGTCGCGCGGTGGGATGATGGTCACCCGGTCAGCCATCGCTGAAGCAGAAAGGGTGGCGGCGCGAAAGACAGGGGAGGGCGGTTTTCTTTTCCCTGGCTAGATCTCTCAGACTGCGAAAAACCTAAGGGGGAGACAAGAAGTGGAGTCGAGAACCGTCACCGGGCCCGCTCCGGGGTATATAAAGACCAAGGTGACGACGGTTCCAACGTACCGCCCGAACCGGACGCGGGCTTCAAAAAACGCAAAGCAAAACAGCCGTTCCTCGAACGGCTTGCGCACGCAACGGCAGCCTCGCCGACCGCTCGCCCCGGCGCTTTAACTCCGCGGCTCGACGGGCAGCGCTTCTAGCAGAAGCAGCTGGCGACGTTTCGCCTTCGCCAAAACGGCCACACCAAAAAAAGGTACGCCACGTCATTCAATTTCGTATCCTTTTTTCCTTTTCCTTCTTTCTCTATCTCTTGCAACAGGGACCGGGAAAGGGGATACCCCCAAAGGGATCCTTCCCCGTGAAGGAACTAGGCTCCGAGCCTCCTTACTGATCAGGGGTTCGAAGGCTGGCCCCCCGAAGGGTTCAACAGCCGCCTCAGATCGCGTGGGCCCGACACCCACTACTGGTCAGGGGTTCGAAGGTCGGCCCCCCGAAAGGTCCCACGACCGCCTCAGGCTACTCGGGCTCCGCGCCCCTTACTGATCAGGGGTTCGAAGGCTGGCCCCCCGAAGGGTTCACAGTCGCCTCAGACACCGAGCGAGGGATGACCAGGGGTACGTTCGATACATAACCAAGGCTCGGGCTGCGCTCCCGAGGTACCCTAGGACATTTCCGAGACCAGCGGGAACGACTCTGTAACGGAATCCCATCAGAGGGAGGCAACGAGCCCTCGGACCCCGTCGCCAGGGGACCGGGTCCGGCAGATCACCCGCAGGTACTTTTGGGCGTGCCTCCGGGCCCCTAGCCGACCCTAACGAACGGGGCACGGACGTCCACTCGGATTACCCGATTGCAGCTCACCGGAGACACCATGTTCGGTGCCCATCGAGGGTAACATGGCGCTCTCCCCCCTCCTCCTTGCGGAAAGGCGACGTAGGGGCGTATGTAAAAAAGCCAAGTCTGTCCCTGATCGTCCTCTCGCTCCGTGCGGAGGCTCGGGGGCTGCTCTCGCAAACCCGGCTCCGGCCGAACCGTTGACAGCGTCAACATACCAGCCCGAGAACTTGGGCCCCGACAGTGCACCCGGGCTACGGCCTGTTCGCATGAGGGAACCGCCAGACCGGCCGAAGCATTCGCAAGGCATTAAGACCTCGAAGGAGTGAAACCACTCCTCCGAGGCCTCGGGGGCTACACCCGGCGGGTGCGCTCGTGCGCACCCACCGGAACAAAGAGCAACCGAGAAAGGCTGGTCCCCTTGCAAAAAAGTGCGACGAAAGCCTCCAAGCGAGTGTTAACACTCCCTTCGAGGCTCGGGGGCTACTGTCAGGGACCATAATTAGGGGTACCCTCAAGACGCCTAATTCTCAGCTGGTAACCCCCATCAGCATAAAGCTGCAGAGGCCTGATGGGTTTGATTAAGTCAGGGATCAGTCCATACGAGCGACTCGATCACGCCACGCCCGAGCCTAGCCTCGGGCAAGGGCAGCCGACCCTGAGGTGTTTCCGTCTCGCCCGAGGCCCCCTTTTTACGGCAGACGCATCTCCGGCTCGCCCGAGGCCTTGCCTTCGTTGAGAAGCAACCCTGACTAAATCACCACGCCGACCGACCAAGTTACTGGGGCATTTGACCCAAAGAGTGGGACTGCCGGGCGGCCAGGCTTGGCCAAAAGCGCCATAGGAAGCTCTGCCCGACCCAGGGCTCGGACTCGGGCTAAGGCCCCGGAAGACGGCGAACTCCGCTCCGCCCGACCCAGGGCTCGGACTCGGGCTAAGGCCCCGGAAGACGGCGAACTCCGCTCCGCCCGACCCAGGGCTCGGGCTAAGGCCCCGGAAGACGACGAACTCCGCTCCGCCCGACCCAGGGCTCGGACTCGGGCTAAGGCCCCGGAAGACGACGAACTCCGCTCCGCCCGACCCAGGGCTCGGACTCGGGCTAAGGCCCCGGAAGACGACGAACTCCGCCTCGCCCGACCCAGGGCTCGGACTCCGCCCTGGCCTCTGCCGAACGACCTCCGCCTCGCCCGACCCAGGAGCTCGGGCTCGGCCTCGGCCATGCAGGACAGACTCGACCTCGGCTTCGGAGGAGCCTCCACGTCGCCCGACCTAGGGCACGAGTCCGCCACGTCAACAGGAAGCGCCATCATCACCCTACCCCGAGCCGACTCGGGCCGCAGGGAACAGGACCGACGTCCCATCTGGCTAGCTCCGCCAGATAGGCAATGATGGCACCCCGCTGGACCCATGACGACGGCGGCTCCCAGCTCTCTTACGAAAGCAGGAGGACGTCAGCAAGGGCCCAACCACTCCGACAGCTGTCCCTCCGCCAAGCTCCATTGCTTCTCCGACAGCCACGACGCCACACTAGCCGGGTGCCAAGATCTCTCCGGCTGCCACCTTGGCATGTACTTAGGGCACTAGCTCTCCCCCGCTAGACACGTAGCACCTTGCTACACCCCCATTTGTACACCTGGATCCTCTCCTTACGCCTATAAAAGGAAGGACCAGGGCCTTCTTAGAGAAGGTTGGCCTCGCGGGAACGAAGGGCAGGGGCAGGCGCTCTCTTGGGGCCGCTCGCTCCCCTCACCCGCGCGGACGCTTGTAACCCCCTACTGCAAGCGCACCCGACCTGGGCGCGGGACGAACACGAAGGCCGCGGGATCTCCGACTCCCTCACGACCCGGCTCCGGCCACCTCGCCCTCGCTCTCTCCCCCTTCGCGCTCGCCCACGCGCTCGACCCATCTGGGCTGGGGCACGCGGCACACTCACTCGTCGGCTCGGGGACCCCCCGGTCCCGAAACGCCGACACCGGTCTACTAGCACATAAATAAAGCAAAGAACCTATCATGGACCGGTATGCTTTTTGATCAACGGACTTACCTCCTTTGTTGAGGTCGGTGTGTCCATCGGTTCCCATCGGCGTCTTTGCGGGCTTGGCGTCCTTCATCCCAAACCTCTTTAGCAAATCTTGTGTGTACTTCGTTTGGGAGATGAAGGTGCCGTCCTTGAGTTGCTTCACTTGGAACCCAAGGAAGTAGGTCAACTCGCCCATCATCGACATCTCGAATTTCTGCGTCATCACCCTGCTAAACTCTTCACAAGACTTTTGGTTAGTAGAACCAAATATTATGTCGTCGACATAAATTTGGCACACAAAAAGATCACCATCGCAAGTCTTAGTAAAAAGAGTTGGATCGGCTTTCCCAACCTTGAAAGCATTAGCAATTAAAAAGTCTCTAAGGCATTCATACCATGCTCTTGGGGCTTGCTTAAGTCCATAGAGCGCCTTAGAGAGCTTACACACGTGGTCGGGGTACCGTTCATCCTCGAAGCCAGGGGGCTGCTCCACGTACACCTCCTCTTTGATCGGCCCGTTGAGGAAAGCGCTCTTCACATCCATTTGGTACAACCTGAAAGAATGGTGAGCGGCATATGCTAGCAAGATACGAATTGATTCTAGCCTAGCCACAGGAGCAAAAGTCTCCTCAAAGTCCAAACCTGCGACTTGGGCATAACCTTTTGCCACAAGTCGAGCCTTGTTCCTCGTCACCACCCCGTGCTCGTCCTGTTTGTTGCGGAACACCCACTTGGTTCCCACAACATTTTGCTTGGGACGAGGCACCAGTTTCCAAACTTCGTTGCGCTTGAAGTTGTTGAGTTCCTCCTGCATGGCCAGCACCCAGTCCGGATCTAGCAAGGCCTCTTCTACCCTGAAAGGCTCAATAGAAGAGACAAAAGAGTAATGCTCACAAAAATTAACTAATCTTGAGCGAGTAGTTACTCCCTTGCTAATATCACCCAATATCTGGTCAACGGGATGATCCCTTTGAATTGTCGCTCGAACTTGGGTTGGAGGTGCCTGAGGTGCTTCTTCCTCTTGAACATCCTGTGCTCCCCCTTGATCATGTGCCTCCACTTGAGGTACCTGTTCGTCATCTTGGGTTGGGGGATGCATCATAGTTGAGGAAGACGGTTGATCTTGCTCCAAATGTTCCTGAGGCCGTACATCTCCAATCGCCATGGTGCGTATCGCAGCCGTTGGAACGTCTTCTTCATCTACATCATCAAGATCAACAACTTGCTCTCTTGGAGAGCCATTAGTCTCATCAAATACAATGTCGCTAGAGACTTCAACCAAACCCGATGATTTGTTGAAGACCCTATACGCCTTTGTATTTGAATCATAACCTAATAAAAATCCTTCTACAGCTTTGGGAGCAAATTTGGAATTCCTACCCTTCTTCACTAGAATGTAGCATTTACTCCCAAAAACACGAAAATACGATACATTAGGTTTGTTACCGGTTAGCAGCTCATACGACATCTTCTTGAGGAGGCGGTGAAGGTAGACCCTGTTGATGGCGTGGCAAGCCGTGTTCACGGCTTCCGACCAAAAGCACTCGGGGGTCTTGAATTCTCCAAGCATAGTCCTCGCCATATCTATGAGCGTCCTGTTCTTCCTCTCTACCACACCATTTTGCTGAGGTGTGTAGGGAGCGGAGAACTCGTGCTTGATCCCTTCCTCCTCAAGAAACTCCTCCACTTGAAGGTTCTTGAATTCGGACCCGTTGTCGCTCCTTATCTTCTTCACCTTGAGCTCAAACTCATTTTGAGCTCTCCTTAGGAAGCGCTTGAGGGTCCCTTGGGTTTCAGACTTATCCTGCAAAAAGAACACCCAAGTGAAGCGGGAAAAGTCATCAACGATAACTAGACCATACTTACTTCCTCCTATGCTCAGATAGGCGACGGGTCCGAAGAGGTCCATATGTAGCAGCTCCAGGGGTCTTGATGTTGTCATCACATTTTTGGTGTGATGAGAGCCTCCCACTTGTTTCCCTGCTTGACAAGCTGCACAAGGTCTATCTTTTTCGAAATGAACATTGGTTAGACCTATCACGTGTTCTCCCTTTAGAAGCTTGTGGAGGTTCTTCATCCCCACATGTGCTAAGCGGCGATGCCACAGCCAGCCCATGCAAGTCTTAGCCATTAAGCATGCATCTAGACCGGCCTCTTCTTTTGCAAAATCAACAAAGTAAAGCTTGCCGTCTAGTACACCCTTAAAAGCTAGTGAACCATCACATCTTCTAAAGACAGACACATCTACATTTGTAAACAAACAGTTATATCCCATATTGCATAATTGACTAACAGATAGCAAATTATATCCAAGAGACTCTACTAAAAACACATTGGAGATAGAGTGCTCATTTGAGATTGCAATTTTACCTAACCCTTTTACCTTGCCTTGATTCCCATCACCGAATATTATTGAATCTTGGGAATCTTTATTCTTGACGTAGGAGGTGAACATCTTCTTCTCCCCCGTCATATGGTTTGTGCATCCGCTGTCAATAATCCAGCTTGAACCCCCGGATGCATAAACCTGCAAGGCAAATTTAGGCTTGGGTCTTAGGTACCCAACTCATGTTGGGTCCTGCAAGGTTAGCACAAATATCCTTAGGGACCCAAATGCAAGTTTTGTCTCCCTTGCATCTTGCCCCTAATTTTCTAGCAACTATCTTCCTATCCTTTCTACAAATAGCAAAAGAAGTATTTAAAGCATGATATATTGTAGAAGGTTCACTAACTTTCCTAGGAACATTAACGACATTTCTCCTAGGCATATTATGAATAACATTTCTCCTACCAACATTTCTATCATGCACATAAGAAGAACTAGAAGCAACCATGGCATGAGAATCAAAGGCATTATATACATTACAACTCCTATAAGCATTTCTAGGTTGTCTTCTATCATAGTACATAAAGGCATGGTTCTTTTGCACACTACTAGCCATAGGGGCCTTCCCTTTCTCCTTGGCGGAGATGGGAGCCTTATGGCTTGTCAAGTTCTTGGCTTCCCTCTTGTAGCCAAGTCCATCCTTAATTGAGGGGTGTCTACCAATCGTGTAGGCATCCCTTGCAAATTTTAGCTTGTCAAATTCATTCTTGCTAGTCTTAAGTTGGGCATTAAGACTAGCTAATTCATCATTTAATTTGGAAATTGAAACTAAATGATCACTACAAGCATCAATGTCAAAATCTTTACACCTATTACAAGTTTCAACAATTTCTACACAAGAATTAGATTTACTAGCTACTTCTAGTTTAGCATTTAAATCATCATTAAAACTTTTTAACTTAGCAATAGTTTCATGACAAGAAGATAATTCACTAGAGAGCATTTCATTCCTCTTAGTTTCTAGAGCAAGAGATTTCTGTGCTTCTACAAATTTATCATGTTCTTCATACAACAAATCCTCTTGTTTTTCTAAAAGCATATTCTTGTCATTCAAGGCATCAATTAATTCATTAATTTTGTCTACCTTGGTTCTATCTAATCCCTTGAATAAGCATGAGTAATCTATCTCATCATCACTAGACTCATCTTCACTCGAAGAAGCATAAGTACTAGTATGAGTGCTTACTTTCTTCTCTCTTGCCATGAGGCAAGTGTGACGCTCGTTGGGGAAGAGGGATGACTTGTTGAAGGCGGTGGCGGCGAGTCCTTCATTGTCAGAGTCGGAGGAGGAACAATCCGAATCCCACTCCTTTCCGATATGTGCCTCGCCCTTGGCCTTCTTGTAATGCTTCTTTTTCTCCCTCTTGTTCCCTTGGTCCTGATCACTATCATTGTCGGGACAGTTAGCAATAAAATGACCAAGCTTACCGCATTTGAAGCATGAGCGCTTCCCCTTGGCTTTGGTCTTGCTTGGCTGCCCCTTGCGACCTTTAAGCGCCGTCTTGAAGCGCTTAATGATGAGAGCCATCTCCTCATCATTGAGTCCGGCCGCCTCAACTTGCGCCACCTTGCTTGGTAGCGCCTCCTTGCTCCTTGTTGCCTTGAGAGCAATGGGTTGAGGCTCATGACTAGGACCGTTCAACGCGTCGTCCACGTATCTTGCCTCCTTGATCATCATTCGCCCGCTTACGAACTTCCCAAGAACTTCTTCGGGCGACATCTTGGTGTACCTGGGATTTTCACGTATATTGTTCACCAAATGAGGATCAAGAACGGTAAATGACCTTAGCATTAGGCGGACGACGTCGTGGTCCGTCCATCGCGTGCTCCCGTAGCTCCTTATTTTGTTGATAAGGGTCTTGAGCCGGTTGTATGTTTGTGTCGGCTCCTCGCCCCTTATCATCGTGAACCGTCCAAGCTCGCCCTCCACCAACTCCATTTTGGTGAGCAAGGTGACGTCGTTTCCCTCATGAGAGATCTTGAGGGTGTCCCAGATCTGCTTGGCATTGTCCAAGCCGCTCACCTTGTGATACTCGTCCCTGCACAAAGAGGCTAGCAACACAGTAGTAGCTTGTGCATTTTTATGAATCTGTTCATCAATAAACACAGGGCTATCCGAGCTATCAAATTTCATTCCACTTTCCACAATCTCCCAAATGCTTGGATGGAGAGAAAACAGGTGAGTACGCATTTTGTGGCTCCAAAATCCGTAATCCTCTCCATCAAAGTGAGGGGGCTTGCCAAGTGGAATGGGGAGCAATTGAGCATTTGAGCTATGCGGAATGCGCGAATAATCGAAAGAAAAGTTTGAGTTAACTGTCTTTCGTCTGTCGTAGTCGTCGTTGTCCTTTTGGGAGGAGGAAGATTCGTCGCTGTCGTAGTAGACAATTTCCTTGATGCGCCTAGTCTTCTTCTTCCTCCCGTCTTTTCTTTTGTGGCCCGAGCCTGAGTCGGTGGGCCTGTCATCATTGGGCTCATTGACGAAAGACTCCTTCTCCTTGTCGTTGATCACCATCCCCTTGCCTTTAGGATCCATCTCTTCGGGCGGTTAGTCCCTTTCTTGAAGAGAACGGCTCCGATACCAATTGAGAGCACCTAGAGGGGGGGGGGGTGAATAGGTGATCCTGTAACACTTCAAAAACTTAAGCCACAAAACTTGGTTACTGGTTAGCACAGTAATATGCCAAGTGGCTAGAGAAGGATCTCAACACAACACAATAACCAAGAGATATCAATCACAGAGATGGCACAGTGGTTATCCCGTGGTTCGGCCAAGACCAACGCTTGCCTACTCCACGTTGTGGCGTCCCAACGGTCGAGGGTTGCAATCAACCCCTCTCAAGCGGTCCAAAGACCAACTTGAATACCACGGTGTTGCTTTGCTTCTCTTAATCCCGTTTGCGAGGAATCTCCACAGCTTGGAGCCTCTCGCCCTTACACAAGATGTTCACGAAGAATCACAGAGCAAGGGAGGGATTAGCAACTCACACACGACACAAAGATCACAGCGAATACGCACACGCAAAACCTAGACTTGAGCTCAAGAGACTAGCACACTAGAACGGAGCTCAAATCACTAAAATGTCGAACAAGTGCGCGAGAATGAAGTGTGAGTGATCAATGATGCTCAAAGGATGCTTGGTGTTCTCCTCCATGCGCCTAGGAGTCCCTTTTATAGCCCCAAGGCAGCTAGGAGCCGTTGAGCACAAGTTTGGAAAGCCATTCTTGCCTTCTGTCATCGGGGGCACCGGACAGTCCGGTGCACACCGGACACTGTCCGGTGCCCGATTTCCTTCCTTAAATAGCGAAGCCGACCGTTGGCAGCCTGAGAGCCGTTGGCGCACCGGACATGTCCGGTGCACACCGGACAGTCCGATGCCGTCTTCTAGCCGTTGGCTCGGCCACGTGTCCCGCGCAATCGACCGTTGGCCCGGCTGACCGTTGGCTCACCGGACAGTCCGGTGCACACCGGACAGTCCGGTGAATTTTAGCCGTACGTCGCCGGTGAATTCCCGAGAGCAGCCACTTCGCTCGAGCCAGCCTGGCGCACCGGACACTGTCCGGTGCACCACCGGACAGTCTGGTGCTTGCAGACTCAGCAGATTCTTGGCTGCTCGAGCCAAGACATTTCCAATTGGATTTTTTCTGTTTCCAGCACTTAGACACAATACATTAGTCCATAAAACAATGTACTAAGTCTGAGAAATATACCTTAATTCTTGATTTGTACTTTGTCCACCTTTTTACACTTAGGCACTTGTGTTGGACACTAAATCACCAAAATACTTAGAAATGGCCCAAGGGCACATTTCCCTTTCACGTAGCAAGCGGTGTTGACCGCCTCGGCCCAAAACCGATCCGGTGTCTTGTACTCATCAAGCATGGTTCTTGCCATGTCCAATAGAGTTCGATTCTTCCTCTCCACTACACCATTTTGTTGTGGGGTGTAGGGAGAAGAGAACTCATGCTTGATGCCCTCCTCCTCAAGGAAGCCTTCAATTTGAGAGTTCTTGAACTCCGTCCCGTTGTCGCTTCTAATTTTCTTGATCCTTAAGCCGAACTCATTTTGAGCTCGTCTCAAGAATCCCTTTAAGGTCTCTTGGGTATGGGATTTTTCCTGCAAAAAGAACACCCAAGTGAAGCGAGAATAATCATCCACAATAACTAGACAGTACTTACTCCCGCCGATGCTTATGTAAGCGATCGGGCCGAATAGGTCCATGTGTAGGAGCTCCAGTGGCCTGTCACTAGTCATGATGTTCTTGTGTGGATGATGAGTGCCAACTTGCTTCCCGGCTTGGCATGCGCTACAAATCCTGTCTTTCTCAAAATGAACATTTGTTAGTCCTAAAATGTGTTCTCCCTTTAGAAGCTTATGAAGATTTTTCATTCCAACATGGGCTAGTCGGCGGTGCCAGAGCCAACCCAAGTTAGTCTTAGCAATTAAGCAAGTGTCGAGTTCAGCTCTATCAAAATCTACCAAGTATAGCTGACCCTCTAACACTCCCTTAAATGCTATTGAATCATCACTTCTTCTAAAGACAGTAACACCTACATCAGTAAATAGACAGTTGTAGCCCATTTGACATAATTGGGATACGGAAAGCAAATTGTAATCTAAAGAATCTACAAGAAAAACATTGGAAATAGTATGGTCAGGTGATATAGCAATTTTACCCAATCCTTTGACCAAACCTTGATTTCCATCCCAGAATGTGATAGCTCGTTGGGGATCTTGGTTTTTCTCATATGAGGAGAACATCTTCTTCTCCCCTGTCATATGGTTTGTGCACCCGCTGTCGAGTATCCAACTTGAGCCCCCGGATGCATAAACCTACAAAACAATTTTAGTTCTTGACTTTAGGTACCCAAACGGTTTTGGGTCCTTTGGCATTAGAAACAAGAACTTTGGGTACCCAAACACAAGTCTTGGAGCCCTTGTGTTTGCCCCCAACAAACTTGGCAACTACCTTGCCGGATTTGTTAGTCAAAACATAAGATGCATCAAAATTCTTAAATGAAATGCCATGATCATTTGATGCACTAGGAGTTTTCTTTCTAGGCAACTTAGCACGGGTTAGTTGCCTAGAGCTAGATGTCTCACCCTTATACATAAAAGCATGGTTAGGGCCAGAGTGAGACTTCCTAGAATGAGTTCTCCTAATTTTGCTCTCGGGATAACCGACAGGGTACAAAATGTAACCCTCGTTATCCTGAGGCATGGGAGCCTTGCCCTTGACAAAGTTAGACAAATTTTTAGGAGGGGCATTAAGTTTGACATTGTCTCCCCTTTGGAAGCCAATGCCATCCTTGATGCCAGGGCGTCTCCCATTATAGAGCATACTTCTAACAAATTTAAACTTTTCATTTTCTAAATTATGCTCGGCAATTTTAGCATCTAATTTTGCTATATGATCGTTTTGTTGTTTAATTAAGACCATGTGATCATGAATAGCATTAACATCAATATCTCTACATCTAGTGCAAATAGACACATGCTCAATAGTAGATGTAGAGGGTTTGCAAGAATTAAGTTCAACAATCTTAGCACGCAAAATATCATTGTTATCTCTAAGATTGGAAATTGTAACATTGCAAACATCTAATTCTTTAGCCTTAGCAATCAATTTTTCATTCTCATTTCTAAGGCTAGCAAGAGAATCATTCAATTCCTTAATCTTAGCAAGCAAATCATCATTATCATTTCTAAGATTGGAAGTTGAATCAATACAAACATGAGAATCAACCTTAGCAATTAATTTAGCATTTTCATTTCTAAGGTTGGCAATAGTGTCATGGCATGTGCTTAGCTCATTAGATAATTTGTCACATTTTTCTACCTCTAGAGCATAAGCATTCTTAACCTTAACATGCTTTTTATTTTCCTTGATTAGGAAGTCCTCTTGGGAGTCCAAGAGATCATCCTTTTCATGGATGGCACTAATTAATTCATTTAATTTTTCCTTTTGTTCCATGTTAAGGTTGGCAAAAAGGGTACGCAAGTTATTCTCCTCATCACTAGCATTATCATCACTAGAGGATTCATATTTAGTGGAGGATTTAGATTTAACCTTCTTCCTTTTGCCGTCCTTTGCCATGAGGCACTTGTGGCCGACGTTGGGGAAGAGGAGTCCCTTGGTGACGGCGATGTTGGCGGCGTCCTCGTCGTCGGAGGAGGAGTCGGTGGAGCTCTCGTCGGAGTTCCACTCGCGGCACACGTGGGCATCGCCGCCCCTCTTCTTGTGGTACCTCTTCTTTTCTCTCCTCTTGCTCTTCTTGTCGTTATCCCTGTCACTGTCACTTGATAATGGACATTTAGCAATAAAGTGACCGGGCTTACCACACTTGTAGCAAACCTTCTTGGAACGGGATTTGTAATCCTTCCCCTTCTGTTGCTTGAGGATTTGGCGAAAGCTTTTGATGATTAAAGCCATCTCCTCATTGTCGAGCTTGGAGGCGTCAATTGGTTGTCTACTCGGTGTAGACTCCTCCTTCTTCTCCTCCGTCGCCTTAAATGCCACCGGCTGTGCTTCGGACGTGGAGGGTTCATCAAGCTCGTTGATCTTCTTTGAGCCTTTAATCATACATTCAAAGCTCACAAAATTCCCGATTACTTCCTCGGGGGTCATTAGTGTGTATCTAGGATTACCACGAATTAATTGAACTTGAGTGGGGTTAAGGAAAATGAGAGATCTTAGAATAACCTTAACCACCTCGTGGTCATCCCATTTCTTGCTCCCGAGGTTGCGCACTTGGTTTACCAAGGTTTTGAGCCGGTTGTACATGTCTTGTGGCTCCTCCCCTTGGCGAAGACGGAAGTGAAAGGGAAATGTGCCCTTGGGCCATTTCTAAGTATTTTGGTGGTTTAGTGTCCAACACATGTGCCTAAGTGTAAAATGGTGGACAAAGTATAAATCAAGGATAAAGGTATGTTTCTCAGACTTAGTACATTGTTTTATGGACAAATGTATTGTGTCTAAGTGCTGGAAACAGGAAAAATCCAATTGGAAATGCCTTGGCTCGAGCAGCCAAGAGTCTGCTCAGTCTGGAGCACCGGACTGTCCGGTGGTGCACCGGACAGTGTCCGGTGCGCTAGGCTGGCTCGAGGGAAAAGGCTGCTCTCGGGACTTCGACGGTGGTGTACGGCTATAATTCACCGGACTGTCCGGTGGGCCGTTCACAGGCGAACTCGTCGCTCTCGGGAATTCATCGTCGACGTACGGCTATAATTCACCGGACTGTCCGGTGTGCACCGGACTGTCCGGTGAGCCAACGGTCGGCAGGGCCAACGGTCGGCCGCGCGATCTGCGCGGGACACGTGGCCGAGCCAACGGCTAGAAGGGGGCACCGGTCTGTCCGGTGTGCACCGGACATGTCCGGTGCGCCAACGGCTCTCAGTCTGCCAACGGTCGACTGTGCCATTTATGGAAGGAAATCGGGCACCGGACAGTGTCCGGTGTGCACCGGACTGTCCGGTGCGCCAGTCGACAGAAGGCAAGATCAGCCTTCCTAGATTGCTCTCAACGGCTCCTAGCTGCCTTGGGGCTATAAAAGGGACCCCTAGGCGCATGGAGGAGTACACAAAGCATTCCTACAACATTCCTAAGCACCAAGACATCGATTCCGCGCCTTTGATTCTTTGCGATAGCAATTAGAGCTCTAGTTGAGTGGTGAACTCATTGAGTGTGTTGTGAGCTCTCGTTGCGACTTGTGTGCGTGGTGTTGCTGTGATTTCTTGTCTTGAGTGCGTTGCTAATCCCTCCCTTGCTCCGTGTTCTTTGTGAATTTCAAGTGTAAGGGCGAGAGGCTCCAAAGTGTGGAGATTCCTCGCAAACGGGATTGAGAAAAAGCAAGCAAAACACCGTGGTATTCAAGTGGGTCTTTGGACCGCTTGAGAGGGGTTGATTGCAACCCTCGTCCGTTGGGACGCCACAACGTGGAGTAGGCAAGCGTTGGTCTTGGCCGAACCACGGGATAACCACCGTGTCATCTCTGTGATTGATCTTGTTGGTTATTGTGTTTTGTTGAAGATTCCTCTCTAGCCACTTGGCGATTATTGTGCTAACACTTAACCAAGTTTTTGTGGCCTAAGTTTTAAGTGTTACAGGATCACCTATTCACCCCCCTCTAGGTGCTCTCAATTGGTATCAGAGCCGTTCTCTTCACAAAGGGACTAACCGCCCGAAGAGATGGATCCTAAGGGGAAGGGTATCGTGATCAACGACAAAGAGAAGGAATCCTTCGTCAACGAGCCGAAGGACGACAAGCCTACCGACTCCGGCTCGGGCCATAGACGGAAAGAAGGGAAGAAGAAGAAGACGAGGCGCATCAAGGAGATCGTCTACTACGACGACAGCGATGAGTCTACTTCTTCCCAAAAGGACGACGACCACAACGACTACAAGAGAAGGAAACCGGTTAATTCGAACTTTTCTTTTGACTACTCTCGTATTCCGCAAAGTTCAAATTCACATTTGCTCTCCATTCCACTCGGCAAGCCTCCACACTTTGATGGGGAGGACTACGGATTTTGGAGCCACAAAATGCGTAGTCACCTATTCTCTCTCCATCCTAGTATATGGGAGATTGTAGAGAGTGGAATGCACTTTGATAGTTCGGATAGTCCCATGTTCATTAATGAACAAATTCATAAGAATGCACAAGCTACTACTGTTCTTCTAGCTTCATTGTGCAGGGATGAATACCACAAAGTGAGCGGCTTGGATAACGCCAAGCAGATCTGGGACACCCTCAAGATTTCTCATGAGGGGAACGACGTCACCTTGCTCACCAAGATGGAGTTGGTGGAGGGCGAGCTTGGACGGTTCGCGATGATAAGGGGCGAGGAGCCGACACAAACATACAACCGGCTCAAGACCCTTATCAACAAAATAAGGAGCTACGGAAGCACGCGATGGACGGACCACGACGTCGTCCGACTAATGCTAAGGTCCTTTACCGTTCTTGATCCTCATTTGGTGAATAATATTCGTGAGAATCCCAGGTACACCAAAATGTCGCCCGAAGAAGTCCTTGGAAAATTCGTAAGCGGGCGAATGATGATCAAGGAGGCAAGGTACGTGGACGACGCTCTAAACGGTCCAATCAATGAGCCTCAACCCGTTGCTCTCAAGGCAACAAGGAGCAAGGAGGCGTTACCCAGCAAGGTAGCACAAATTGAGGCGGCCGGACTTAATGATGAAGAGATGGCCCTCATCATCAAGAGATTCAAGACGGCGCTAAAGGGTCGCAAGGGACAGCCAAGCAAGACCAAAGCCAAGGGGAAGCGCTCATGCTTCAAATGTGGTAAGCTTGGTCATTTTATTGCTAACTGTCCCGACAATGATAGTGATCAGGATCAAGGGAACAAGAGGGAGAAGAAGAAAAACTATAAGAAGGCAAAGGGCGAGGCACATCTTGGCAAGGAGTGGGATTCGGATTGCTCCTCCTCCGACTCCGACAATGAAGGACTCGCCGCCACCGCCTTCAACAAGTCATCCCTCTTCCCCAACGAGCGTCACACATGCCTTATGGCAAGGGAGAAGAAGGTAAGTACTCGAAACTCTACTTATGCTTCTTCAAGTGAGGACGGATCTAGTGATGAGGATGAAATAGATTATTCATGTTTATTTAAGGGCCTAGATAGAACCAAGGTAGATAAAATTAATGAGTTGATTGATGCCTTGAATGATAAGAATAGGCTTTTAGAAAAACAAGAGGACTTGTTGTATGAAGAACATGACAAATTTTTAGAAGCACAAAAATCTCATGCCTTAGAAGTTAAGAGAAACAAAATGCTTTCTTGTGAATTATCTTCTTGCCATGAAACAATTTCTAGCTTAAGGAGCATTAATGATGATTTGAATGCTAAGTTAGAAATAGCTAGTAAATCAACAACTTGTGTAGAAAATGTTGTTATTTGCAATAGATGTAAAGAGTTTGATATTGATGCTTGTAGTGAACACATAGCTTCTATTGCAAAATTAAATGATGAAATGGCTAGTCTTAATGCCCAACTTAAGGCTAGCAAAAGTGATTTTGATAAACTAAAATTTGCTAGGGATGCCTACACGATTGGTAGACACCCCTCCATTAAGGATGGGCTTGGCTTCAAGAGGGAAGCCAAGAACTTAACAAGCCATAAGGCTCCCATCTCTGCCAAGGAGAAAGGGAAGGCCCCTATGGCAAGTAGTACTAAAAAGAACCATGCTTTTATGTACAATGATAGAAGACAGTCTTATAGGAGTTGTAATGCTTTTGATTCACATGCCTATGATTCTTATGCTATGTATGCTTCCAGTTCTTCCTATATGCATTATAGAGATATGCCTAGGAAAAATATTCATCATGTGTCTAGAAAGAATTTTGTTCATGCTCCTAGGATGGTTATGAATGGACCCTCTACAATTTATCATGCTTTAAATGCTTCCTTTGCTATTTGTAGAAAGGATAGGAAGATAGTTGCTACGAAATTAGGGGCAAAATGCAAGGGCGATAAAACTTGCATTTGGGTCCCTAAGGAAATTGTGACTAACCTTGTAGGACCCAACAAGAGTTGGGTACCTAAGACCCAAGCCTAAATTTGCCTTGCAGGTTTATGCATCCGGGGGCTCAAGCTGGATTATCGACAGCGGATGCACAAACCATATGACGGGGGAGAAGAAGATGTTCACCTCCTACGTCAAGAATAAGGATTCCCAAGATTCAATCATATTCGGTGATGGGAACCAAGGCAAGGTGAAAGGTTTAGGCAAGATTGCAATATCTAATGAGCACTCTATCTCTAATGTGTTTTTAGTTGAGTCTCTTGGATATAATTTACTATCTATCAGTCAATTATGTAATATGGGGTATAATTGTTTATTTACAAATGTAGATGTGTCTGTCTTTAGAAGATGTGATGGTTCACTAGCTTTTAAGGGTGTACTAGACGGCAAACTTTACTTAGTTGATTTTGCAAAAGAAGAGGCCGGTCTAGATGCATGCTTAATGGCTAAGACTTGCATGGGCTGGTTGTGGCATCGCCGCTTAGCACATGTGGGGATGAAGAACCTCCACAAGCTTCTAAAGGGAGAACACGTGATAGGTCTAACCAATGTACATTTCGAAAAAGATAGACCCTGTGCAGCTTGTCAAGCAGGTAAACAAGTGGGAGGAGCACATCACAGCAAGAATGTAATGACCACTTCAAGACCTCTGGAGCTGCTGCATATGGACCTCTTCGGACCCGTCGCCTATCTGAGCATAGGAGGAAGTAAGTATGGTTTAGTTATTGTTGATGACTTTTCCCGCTTCACTTGGGTGTTCTTTTTGCAGGATAAGTCTGAATCCCAAGGGACCCTCAAGCGCTTCCTAAGGAGAGCTCAAAATGAGTTTGAGCTCAAGGTGAAGAAGATAAGGAGCGACAATGGGTCCGAATTCAAGAATCTTCAAGTGGAGGAATTCCTTGAGGAGGAGGGGATCAAGCACGAGTTCTCCGCTCCCTACACACCTCAGCAAAATGGTGTGGTAGAGAGGAAGAACAGGACGCTCATTGATATGGCGAGGACTATGCTTGGAGAGTTCAAGACCCCCGAGCGTTTTTGGTCGGAAGCCGTGAACACGGCTTGCCACGCCATCAACAGGGTCTATCTTCACTGCCTCCTCAAGAAGACTTCATATGAGCTGCTGACTGGTAACAAACCCAATGTGTCTTATTTTCGTGTATTTGGGAGCAAGTGTTATATTCTTGTGAAGAAAGGTAGAACTTCTAAATTTGCTCCCAAAGCTGTAGAAGGGTTTTTATTAGGTTATGATTCAAATACAAAGGCGTATAGGGTCTTCAACAAATCATCGGGTTTGGTTGAAGTCTCTAGCGACGTTGTATTTGATGAGACTAATGGCTCTCCAAGAGAGCAAGTTGTTGATCTTGATGATGTAGATGAAGAAGACGTTCCAACGGCCGCGATACGCACCATGGCGATTGGAGATGTGCGGCCTCAGGAACAATTGGAGCAATATCAACCGTCTTCCTCAACTATGGTGCATCCCCCAACCCAAGATGACGAACAGGTACCTCAAGTGGAGGCGCATGATCAAGGGGGAGCACAGGATGATCAAGTTGAAGAGGAAGAAGCACCTCAGGCACCTCCAACCCAAGTTCGAGCGACGATCCAAAGGGATCACCCCGTTGACCAAATATTGGGTGATATTAGCAAGGGAGTAACTACTCGTTCAAGATTAGTTAACTTTTGTGAGCATTACTCTTTTGTCTCTTCTATTGAGCCTTTCAGGGTAGAAGAGGCCTTGCTAGATCCGGACTAGGTGTTGGCCATGCAGGAGGAACTCAACAACTTCAAGCGCAATGAAGTTTGGACACTGGTGCCTCGTCCCAAGCAAAATGTTGTGGGAACAAAGTGGGTGTTCCGCAACAAACAGGACGAGCACGGGGTGGTGACGAGGAACAAGGCTCGACTTGTGGCAAAAGGTTATGCCCAAGTCGCAGGTTTGGACTTTGAGGAGACTTTTGCTCCTGTGGCTAGGCTAGAATCAATTCGTATCTTGCTAGCATATGCCGCTCACCATTCTTTCAGGTTGTACCAAATGGATGTGAAGAGCGCTTTCCTCAACGGGCCGATCAAAGAGGAGGTGTACGTGGAGCAACCCCCTGGCTTCGAGGATGAACGGTACCCCGACCACGTGTGTAAGCTCTCTAAGGCGCTCTATGGACTTAAGCAAGCCCCAAGAGCATGGTATGAATGCCTTAGAGACTTTTTAATTGCTAATGCTTTCAAGGTCGGGAAAGCCGATCCAACTCTTTTTACTAAGACTTGCGATGGTGATCTTTTTGTGTGCCAAATTTATGTCGATGACATAATATTTGGTTCTACTAACCAAAAGTCTTGTGCGGAGTTTAGCAGGGTGATGACGCAGAAATTCGAGATGTCGATGATGGGCGAGTTAAACTACTTCCTTGGGTTCCAAGTGAAGCAACTAAAGGACGGCACCTTTATCTCCCAAACGAAGTACACGCAAGATTTGCTAAAGAGGTTTGGGATGAAGGATGCCAAGCCCGCAAAGACGCCGATGGGAACCGACGGACACACCGACCTCCACAAAGGTGGTAAGTCCGTTGATCAAAAAGCATACCGGTCCATGATAGGTTCTTTACTTTATTTATGTGCTAGTAGACCGGATATTATGCTTAGCGTATGCATGTGTGCTAGATTTCAATCCGATCCTAAGGAGTGTCACTTAGTGGCCATGAAGCGAATTCTTCGATATTTAGTCGCTACGCCTTGCTTCGGGATCTGGTATCCAAAGGGGTCTAACTTTTACTTGATTGGGTACTCAGATTCCGACTATGCTGGATGTAAGGTCGATAGGAAGAGTACATCGGGAACGTGCCAATTCTTAGGAAGGTCCCTGGTGTTATGGAACTCTAAGAAACAAACCTCCGTTGCCCTATCCACCGCTGAGGCCGAGTACGTTGCCGCAGGATAGTGTTGCGCGCAACTACTTTGGATGAGGCAAACCCTCAGGGACTTTAGCTACAATCTGAGCAAAGTCCCACTCCTATGTGACAATGAGAGTGCTATCCGAATAGCGGAAAATCCTGTTGAGCACAGCCGCACAAAGCACATTGACATCCGGCATCACTTTTTGAGAGACCACCAGCAAAAGGGGGATATCGAAGTGTTTCATGTTAGCACCGAGAACCAGCTAGCCGATATCTTTACCAAGCCTCTAGATGAGAAGACCTTTTGCAGGCTGCGTAGTGAGCTCAATATCTTAGATTCGCGGAACTTGGATTGAATTATAGCGTACATGTGTTTATGCCTTTGATCATGTTCATTCTGCATTTTGTTGCTTATTGTGGTGCTCAAGTTGTACAAACACTCCCTGGACCTCACAAGTCCTTTTTGCAAGTGATGCAAATATTTAGGGGGAGCTGTGCTACAACTTGACCCTTTGAGACTAACCATGTACTTGAGTTTGGTTGTTTTAGTCTCAAAGGAGGATTGAAAGGGAAAAGGTGGACTTGGACCATGCAAGACTTCCACTGCACTCCGATGAAAAGAGTAACTTTTCCAAGTTCATCTTTATACTCTTATTGCCTATGTGTTCTTATTTGAAGATTTTGGTGAGGCAATGGGGTTAAAGGGCCAAGATTAATCCCGTTTTGGTGCTTGATGCCAAAGGGGGAGAAAATAAAGGCCAAAGTGATAAATGGATCAGCTACCACTTGAGAGATTTTGAATAGTAGAATAGAGCCTTTGGTTTGTCAAAACTCTTTTATTGTCTCTCTTGTCAAAAGTTGGCTTCTCGTGGGGAGATGTATTGATTATGGGAAAAAGGGGAGTTTTTGAAGTCTTGAATCAATTTCTCTTGGAATGACTCTCTTTATGTCTTAACATGTGTGTTTGACTTAGAGATAGAAATTTGAGTTTTATTTGCAAAAAACAAACCAAGTGGTGGCAAAGAGTGATCCATATATGTCAAATTTGAATCAAAACAATTTGAGTTCTTATTTGAATTGATTTTGTACTTGTTCTACTAGCTTTATGTTGTGTTGGCATAAATCACCAAAAAGGGGGAGATTGAAAGGGAAATGTGCCCTTGGGCCGTTTCTAAGTATTTTGGTGGTTTAGTGTCCAACACATGTGCCTAAGTGTAAAATGGTGGACAAAGTACAAATCAAGGATAAAGGTATGTTTCTCAGACTTAGTACATTGTTTTATGGACTAATGTATTGTGTCTAAGTGCTGGAAACAGGAAAAATCCAATTGGAAATGCCTTGGCTCGAGCAGCTAAGAGTCTGCTCAGTCTGGAGCACCGGACTGTCTGGTGGTGCACCGGACAGTGTCCGGTGCGCCAGGCTGGCTCGAGGGAAAAGGCTGCTCTCGGGACTTCGACGGCGGTGTACGGCTATAATTCACCGGACTGTCCGGTGGTGCACCGGACTGTCCGGTGGGCCGTTCACAGGCGAACTCGTCGCTCTTGGGAATTCATCGTCGACGTACGGCTATAATTCACCGGACTGTCCGGTGTGCACCGGACTGTCCGGTGAGCCAACGGTCGGCAGGGCCAACGGTCGGCCGCGCGATCTGCGCGGGACACGTGGCCGAGCCAACGGCTAGAAGGGGGCACCGGTCTGTCCGGTGTGCACCGGACATGTCCGGTGCGCCAACGGCTCTCAGTCTGCCAACGGTCGACTGTGCCATATATGGAAGGAAATCGGGTACCAGACAGTGTCCGGTGTGCACCGGACTGTCCGGTGCACCAGTCGACAGAAGGCAAGATCAGCCTTCCTAGATTGCTCTCAACGGCTCCTAGCTGCCTTGGGGCTATAAAAGGGACCCCTAGGCGCATGGAGGAGTACACAAAGCATTCCTACAACATTCCTAAGCACCAAGACATCGATTCCGCGCCTTTGATTCTTTGCGATAGCAATTAGAGCTCTAGTTGAGTGGTGAACTCATTGAGTGTGTTGTGAGCTCTCGTTGTGACTTGTGTGCGTGGTGTTGCTGTGATTTCTTGTCTTGAGTGCGTTGCTAATCCCTCCCTTGCTCCGTGTTCTTTGTGAATTTCAAGTGTAAGGGCGAGAGGCTCCAAAGTGTGGAGATTCCTCGCAAACGGGATTGAGAAAAAGCAAGCAAAACACCGTGGTATTCAAGTGGGTCTTTGGACCGCTTGAGAGGGGTTGATTGCAACCCTCATCCGTTGGGACGCCACAACGTGGAGTAGGCAAGCGTTGGTCTTGGCCGAACCACGGGATAACCACCGTGCCATCTCTGTGATTGATCTTGTTGGTTATTGTGTTTTGTTGAAGATTCCTCTCTAGCCACTTGGCGGTTATTGTGCTAACACTTAACCAAGTTTTTGTGGCCTAAGTTTTAAGTGTTACAGGATCACCTATTCACCCCCCCTCTAGGTGCTCTCAGGAAGCGACCGAGCTCCCCCTCGATCGTTTCCCGCTTGGTGATCTTGGTGAGTTCATCACCCTCGTGCGCGGTCTTGAGAAGGTCCCAAATCTCCTTTGCACTCTTCAACCCTTGCACCTTGTTATATTCCTCTCTACTTAGAGAGGCGAGGAGTATGGTTGTGGCTTGGGAGTTGAAGTGCTCGATTTGGGCCACTTCGTCCGTATCATAATCTTCATCCCCTACGGATGGTACCTGTACACCAAACTCAACAACATCCCATATACTTTTGTGGAGTGAGGTTAGATGAAATCGCATTAAATCACTCCACCTAGCATAATCTTCACCATCAAACATTGGTGGTTTGCCTAATGGGACGGAAAGCAAAGGTGTATGTTTAGAAATGCGGGGGTAGCGTAGGGGAATCTTACTATACTTCTTACGCTCTTGGCGCTTAGAAGTTACGGATGGCGCATCGGAGTCGGAGGTAGATGTTGATGAAGTGTCGGTCTCGTAGTAGACCACTTTCCTTATCCTCTTGTGCTTGTCGCCTTTCCGATGCGACTTGTGGGAAGAAGATTTTTCCTTCTTCTCTTTGTGGTGTGAGGAAGAAGATCTTTTCTCCTTCCGTTTGGAGGAGTCCTTCTTCTTCTCCTTCCTCTTGGTGCGGGACTCTTCCGATGAAGTGCTCCCGTGGCTCGTAGTAGGCTTGTCGCCGGTCTCCATCTCCCTCTTAGTGTGATCTCCCGACATCACTTCGAGCGGTTAGGCTCTAATGAAGCACCGGGCTCTGATACCAATTGAAAGTCGCCTAGAGGGGGGGTGAATAGGGCGAAACTGAAGTTTACAAATATAAACACAACTACAAGCCGGGTTAGCGTTAGAAATATAATAGAGTCCGTGAGAGAGGGTGCAAAACAAATCGCAAGCGAATAATGAAGTGAGACACGCGGATTTGTTTTACCGAGGTTCGGTTCTCTCAAACCTACTCCCCATTGAGGAGGCCACAAAGGTCGGGTCTCTTTCAACCCTTACCCTCTCTCAAACGGTCCCTCGGACCGAGTGAGCTTTCTCTTCTCAATCACTTGGAACACAAAGTTCCCACAAGGACCACCACAAGATTGGTGTCTCTTGCCTCAATTACAAGTGAGTTTGATCACAAGAAAGAATCAAGAAAGAAGAAAGCAATCCAAGTGCAAGAGCTCGAAAGAACACAAGCAAATCTCTCTCACTAATCACTAGGGCGTTGTGTGGAGTTTGGAGAGGATTTGATCTCTTTGGTGTGTCTAGAATTGAATGCTAGAGCTCTTGTAAGTAGTTGGGAAGTGGAAAACTTGGATGCCTTGAATGTGGGGTGGTTGGGGGTATTTATAGCCCCAACCACCAAACTAGCCGTTTGGTGGAGGCTGTCTGTTCGATGGTGCACCGGACAGTCCGGTGCACACCGGACATGTCCGGTGCGACAGCCACGTCACCAAAGCCGTTGGGTTCCGACCGTTGGAGCTCTGACTTCTGGGCCCGCCTGGATGTCCGGTGGCGCACCGGACATGTACTGTAGAGTGTCCGGTGCGCCAGCATGGGCGTGTCTGACCACTGCGCGCGCTGGCACGCATTTAATGCGCCGCAGGTAGCCGTTGGCGCCGAAATAGCCGTTGCCTTGCAGATGCACCGGACAGTCCGGTGTACACCGGACAGTCCGGTGAATTATAGCGGAGCAGCTGAGATGAATTCCTGAGGCTGGCGAGTTCCGGAGGCCACTCTTCCTTGGAGCACTGGACATGTCTGGTGTACACCGGACAGTCCGGTGAATTATAGCGGAGTTGCCTCTGGAATTTTCCGAGAGTGAAGAGTTCAGCCTCGAAGTCCCTCTGGTGCACCAGACATGTCCGGTGGCCCACCGGACAGTCCGGTGCGCCAGACCAGAGGTGCCTTTGGTTGATCCTTTGCTCTTTTGTTGAACCCAATACTTGATCTTTTTATTGGCTAAGTGTGAACCTTTGGCACCTGTATAACTGAAAGTTGCCTAGAGGGGGGTGAATAGGCAAGTTAAAATTTTTTCAACAAAAACTAGAAGCAAACTGGGTAAAACTGAATTGATCTCGAAATTCACCCAGTTAACTTTGGAAATGAGATGTTCTAAATGATCCACAGGGTTCAAAGTAGTAGATCTGAGAAGGGCACTTCTCAAAATCCACACACCAAAAAGATATAAACAAGTCTTCCACGCAATGGTGAGAGAACGAAGAACACAAACAAACACAATGAACAAGAACACAAGAGACACAAGATTTATCCCGAGGTTCGGTCACACCACCAAGGTGCCCTACTTCCTCGTTGAGGCGCCCACAAAGAGCCGGGTCTCTTTCAACCCTAATCCTCCCTTTGCCGACCACAAAGGTCAAGCTCACACACTAATCTTTGCTCAAACGAGCGGGTAATACAAACTTTCTTGTGGTCTTCCACAAGATTTGGAGACTCACAAGAGACACCTAGTCATCTAGGAGCTAGAAGCTCCAAGAGTAATGAATCCACAAAGAACTCAATGTAGTACCAAAGCTCGAATCAAGAAGAAGAGCAAGAGAGATTTAGAGATGAAGCACAAAACCGCAGCTCTCAAGCTCACTCAAAGATTTCTCTCCAAAGATTTGAAATGGGAGAGGCAAGAGATGTGTGTGAGAGAGAGGGAGGTGTTTCTTGGGTTAGAAATGGAGTTCAAATCGTGCTCACTGCTTTGGGGTGAGAGGTAGGAGTGAGTATATATAGGTGGAGCTCAAAACTAGCCCTTGGGCAGATTTTTCTGCCTGAGACCGGTTGAACCGCCCCCTAGGGCGGTTGAACCGCCCCTGGCAGGCCTGGCAGCCTGTCTGCCAGTCTGACTGGCAGACTGACGCGCATACTGACCTGCAGACTGGTCAAGTTGACCAAGACCGGTTGAACCGCCCCTGACAGCTCCTGGCGACCTGTTTGCCAGTCTGACTGGCAGACTGCAGATCAGAGGTCAGAGGGGTCAGAGACCAGCTGAACTGCCCCTCAGGACCAGTTCAACCGGTCTTGACCAGTGAGTTTAGGAGAGAAAACCCCAGCTCAACTGCCCGGAGGCAAGTTCAGCTGGTGTATGGTCAAAGAGGTTCACAGCTGAAGTTGAGTTCAGCTGAAGTTGAGAAAGCTCAACTCAGCTGAAGTTCAGCTCAGCTGAAAAGCTCAGCTGCAGCTGAAGAAGCTCAACTTAGCTGAAGTCAAGTTCAGCTGGAAAGCTCAGCTGCAGTTGAAGAAGTTCAGCTGCTTTTCAGCTAGAACACTCTAGGTTTCTCAACCCTAACCACGGTCAACCATAGAACATTAAAGAGATTTTTGCTTTTCAAAAATAGCTTTTGAATAGAGAGGTTTGAGCTTTGGCAAACACCAACCTTCTTTTTGGATCCTCCTTTATAGTACGACGATTCCTATACTCAAGTTAAATAAAATAAAATGAAGTAAACTCCTGGAGTCATTGGTGTCTCATGTGTGATTTCTCCATGGTGTTGCTTCATAAGGATCACAAACATCTTTGTCTCACCTTTTGAAGCAAACACAAATCAAACCCTGTGACTTGTACCATATCACCTTATATGAGTTCAAATCATGGCTTCAAGTCACCTTACTGATGCATCAACATGTTATAACTCTTCATAGCTGATTAGTTCATCGACTTAGTGCAAGTACTCTCTTCTTCACCTTAGCCATGGTACCTCGGTCTACAAGCCGTCGCTTGGCCTTCACCTTCGCTTAGTTCCTCGAAGCCCTTTCCTTGCTATCTTCACCCTATCAAGCCATTCTTGAGTCACATCATATTGAGCATCCATTGAGAGAATCATTTCTTCAATATTGTGAACCTTGCTTGAATGTCTTCTAGATATAACTGTCAAGATCAATCAAGCTCTAGTTTGATTCTCATAGAAGCATATATGGACTGACAGTAATATGGTCAAGCCAATTCACGATTCCTCATATCTTATTCACTTTGGCTTGACCAATCCTCTTAATCACTTCAACCTCTATTATGATCATATTTATGCATAGTGATTTCTGAGGACTTGTCCATATATTCAAACCAATATAGAGATCATATTATATCCATTTGCATTGTCTCATTGGTTATTTAACCTCGTGTTGAACCTTTGTTCACTGATCATTATACACTATTCAAGTATGTTCATTATACTGAATTTCCTGTTCAACACTTAGCAAACTTGTTAGACCTTTAAATGTGTTGTTATCCAAATCACCAAAACTCACAAAAAGGGATGAATGCACTTTCAATCTCCCCCTTTTTGGTGATTGATGACAACACATTTAAAGCTTACATAAGATTTGATAAATAAGATTTTGAATCCTATGATATAATTTTCTCCCCCTAAATATGTGCATTTCAGAAAATACCAATTTTGTACTCAAATGCCAAAAGCACATATTTGGGTCAAAGTATGGAGACAACTTATATCATATTATTCATAGGGTGCAGTGTGTCATAAAATAAACGTGATGCTCATGACATAGTATGCACTCATCAACTTTCTACATCTTATGTTTTTCTTATGATTCCCCCTTTTGTTAATTATTTCTCCCCTTTTCAAAAATAAAGATAAGCTTTAATGCAAAATTTCTCCCCCTTTGTCATAAATCTCCAAAAAGGATACAAAAAATATAAAGGGTAGAAATTATGATTAATCAAGATTTGAACACACTATCATGAAAAGGGTCCTTATATGGCACAAAGGTAATGGAGAAGTGTCATAAGTGATGTACCTTTGTGTTTTACCTTTTCAAAGGGGTGTTCCACACTTGTGTTGTATTTAGAGTTCATTTTGCAATCTCTTGTTGGCATAATTTTGACATAGGTCCAAGATATCAAATGAATATTGTCATACTAATTGAAAGATAAATCTTGATACCTGGAGTCTAGATGTCACCTAGCATTTTCTTATCATAACAAGAGGCAGCATGAAAATTGCACAAGTATGAATTATACAACTAGTGATCATGTAAGAAAAATATCAATTGAAAACCACCAATTGATACAATTTGATAGATAATCAGATCACTAATTGCATATTACACTAAGTTCTCCTCAAGTTTTAGTGCACACATATATATGAATTCAATTGATACCTGTTGAGAGTACTTATTTGCAACTTAAACTACCATTGGCATAAAAGGAGTATCAATTGAACATAATCATGCAACATAAGAAACATGTGCACTATTTAATCAATTAAGTTTTAGACAAGAGAATCTATAAGCTATGCTACTTCAGATATTTGTAATCCAAAAAGATGTGATACATATTTACCAATTTTAGATGACGTTGGAGTAGCATATACAAGAGAAACTCATTCTCTTATGAAATGTATAGAAGATACATTTATTGGAGCAAAGAATCTTTGATACCCATCAAAATTTGCAGTGGAAGCGATTGTCTTTGCTTGAAGATTCCTTTCTAATTTGAGACTACACACATAATAGACTTTGAAGTTAGTCTCAAATATTCAAATTATAGACCATTCTCCCCCTAAATGTGTGTATACAAGTGATGAATACTTGTTTAGCTTATGCACTTGGACTTGTGAGGCCAGGGGATTAAGTTCTCAATTTGAACCTTGGTACAAATAAAGTATGAAAATATGAAATTGCACCAATTTAAGGAATTACTCATAATCAAACGGTATACTAATATACATGATATGCAATATTTTAAGCCAAGATTCAAGTGCAACCTTATGATGTGACTTAAGATATTGCATATACATGCATACACTAACTTGTAAGAGCCTAGATATACAAATGTAATACAATAGTTCATGGAGTGACACACCTTTGTTCTACGCCACATGGCCTCCATTATAATCATGAATTTCCATCTTAGCTTTTGATAGGCTTGACATTTCAAAGAGAAACTCATCCTCTTCAAACGATCAAGAGAAACTCATTTTCTTGATAGGTTCAAGAGAAACTCATTTTCATTTCTATGGAACCATTCATCCTCATTTGATGTTCTCCAAGGTGTGAGACTACACAACATGAACTTGAAAGAAATCATTAGTCTAACAAGATATAGGCTAAACTCTCCCTCAATTTGTGCATGCAAGAGTACACAAAGTTCACTTATGCACATTAACAATGTGAGGTTAAAGGAGATGTTTGTACTATATCTTGGCTTAACATAACATGCTTTATATAGATGATGAAAATTAAACCAATTGAAGATTTAAGAACTGAAAGTATATCAATTGAAATCCTGAAGGGTAAAGCATGCTAATATGAACTTCAAACCTCATAATGAAGGATATCATATAAATATGTCACTACATCTTCATTATTTGGTTGACAAAAAATAATAACTCCCTTCTTGAGTCGCTGTGATCTCTTTTCTCTTTACGATTTTATCCAACCAAGTGATCTTGAACTTCTTTCATCTTTTCTTGATTCGATCATACTTGATATGAGACCTATTGAAACTCAATGATTGAAAGAACCAAGACTCTTATATTTGTAGATTTTGAATTCATCTTCAAAGAACTTGGGAGGACCTTGTTGAAACACTTAGAAAAGAGAGCATTAAAAACACAAGAGAGAGTTTCACAAATGATGATCCTTATATGTGCATGGCAAATGAATCATCATTATTGAAACCCAAAAGGATAGACTAAATTCCTTTAAATTAGTGCACACATATAGTTGATGTCAAAGTTATATGCACTATTGAACATTTTATATTGCAAGGAATTTAACCTATACTATGGTACATCCCACTAAGGATAGAATACTAAAACAACTGAAGGAGAGGAAGTTTTCATACCTTGGCCTCTTATCAACTTCATCTTACTTTAGTTGAATTGTATCCTTTAAGCTTGTGATTTATCCAATTTTAAAACAGGCACCATCTCTTAACATAGATTTTCTATGGATAAACTCAACACAAGAGATGCCATTAGTAGCACAAGCACTAGTTTCTTATTTAGCAACCCTTTATATGTGGAAGGCAAGCGAGTTGCTAAAATAGAGAAACCTCATAATATGGACTAAATTTCCCTTGAGCCCTCATGCACAATATATTTTGAATGACATGGATAATATGCATGGTTATTCAATGAAGTCTAAAAGGGCTGACTTAATCCATATTATGGTAAGTGTCTAATATAGAAGAATCAAATCCAAATTAACTAGATAGAGAATACGTCACATAATTTTGGATTGTTGTCCATATGATAATATTCATTCATCTTCCAATTGGACCTTTATTTTATAGTCAACAACTGATGTATATCCTCAAGTGCTTCTTTTCCCTTAGTGGCTACACAAGTCACAAAAGAGATAAGATTTGAAAATAATATGCACTTGATATTCAGTTGTTACCACCCTTGCTACTATCTCCAAATATGATTTATACATTCATTATCGAGCATCCAACTTGATCCATTGAAGGTGTGATCCTGCAAAACCAAGTTTAAGCTTCATATCTTGGTACCCAATTTGAATTGGGTCCTTTGAGATTAGTAGTAAAAGCCTTGAGTACCCACACAATCCTTATTGTGGCCTTTCTCTTTGTGTAGGCACCCACATATACATGACAACCATCTTACATGGTTTCAATTCAATATTTAATCACATAGATAAAAACTAGAGTTAAGAATAAGAGCCTTTTCTCCTTTTCTTGATACATCGTTGTGTTGCCTTCTTGATGATGAACCTAGCTTGACCTTGGGTGCACCTAGCTTATCAAGGTTAGTCGCACAAGCATTCATATCATGAAGACAAGTTATGCATGGAATTTACAGCTTAGTGATCCAATTCAATGTGAAGCATATGGATACTGATTGAAGTAGATTTCTAAGATATCAAATTGTAGGTTTCCAAAATTTAGAGTATGGATCACTAATTTCACTTTTTTTACAATTTAAAAATCATATCCATGTTAGTGCATATGTATGTGATGAATATAAAAAAGGATTCTTATGCACTTTTAGTTTAAACGATAAGAAAATTTTAAGATGCATCAAGAGTAGCTATTTAGAAAACAAAGATTACAATCCATATGAATGAAATACAAATTTACCATTTTGGATTGTCTTAGTATAGCTTACTTCAGAGAAACTTATTCTCTACGACACAAGATATATAATGTTCTCCCATTAGATATGTGCATCGAGTATTTGAATGACTTGCCACATGCACTTTCAATTTAGTTAAGAGTCTCATGAGGAGTACATTACATATCATGGTCAAGGCATGACAAATTTGCAATGAATTAACTTATGCCTAAGAATACTTACCACCATATAGAATGTACCATTTGTTGTATCAATTGAAAGGTCTTACTATATGAGATGGTGTCATCTAAGTATTCTTCTTTTCTTCATTTGTGGAGACTTCCTTCTTTAGCTTGTTATCTCTTTTCCTTTTAAAATTACTCGAAAAGCACTTTGAAAAGAGGTATTAGTAGTACAATGAAGTATTTAATGAATGATGATATTTGTATATGAATGGCAAATAAATCATCATTTATGAGGCATAAAGGCATAAATTAAATTCCTTTTAAATTAACGCACATGGATGAGTGAATTAACAATATGCACCAATTTACAAATTTAATCCAAAAGGAATTTAACCTTCATATTGACATTCCTTTCCATAGAATATATTATTACCAATTGAAAGAATGCCACTTGGAAGGAACTACTATTGATCAACTACCAATTGAAAGAATGCCACTTGGAAGGAACTACTATTGATCAACTACCAATTGAAGCAATTTGTTCCATACCTTTGCCTTGAGCATTCCTAATCTTTCTTTTAGGTGAAGATTAACCTTTAAAGCTTGTGATTTTATCAATTGAAAGAGCACAATCTCTACTTATGAATTTCCACGAAATATCTCAAAAGAGATTGTATTAGTAACACAAGCAATAGTTTCCTATTTAGCAACCTCTAGTATATGAATGACAAGAAGGTTACTAAAACAAGAAAACCTCATGATATGAACTAAATTACCCTTACAAGCATCATGCATAACATCAATTGTAAAAAAGATGAAAGCAGTATGATTATTTAATTAAGTTTTACATGGCAAGTTTAATTCATAGCATGGTGAGTGATTAATGTAGAAGACTCAAAACCAATTTAAACAAGAATGAATACATCACATAGTATTGGTTCGATCTTCTTTGAATGTTGAATGGCACACTCCATTTGGGAAACACATTCTCATGTTATGAGACTACATAAACACTTGGATAGAAACATTAGTCTCACAACTCTAGTCATATAGAGAATTCCCTTTTGGTAAGTGCTTTAAGAATTTGAATTTCTTACTTAGCACTCTATTCATTTAAGAACATGGGATAATACTCTTTATGTCTAGGTCATGGCAATAATATGATGATTAACTTGAAATATGCCACAAGATACATACAATCAATTTAAAGCATGTAGATTGTCACAATATAAAAATATGAACTTGCAATCTACCATATAATTAGATCCTTTCCAAAGCAAGGTAAAATCTTTTAAGTTCATTCTCGAGTGCTTCATTTTTCCTATGTGGCTACAAAAGACACAAAGGAATATACCAATTAAAAGCAATGTGCACTTAAGAATTAATTATTACCATCCTTTGGATATCACTTGGTTGTAGGCCTTTTGCTTGATTCCCACAAATGTTAATCCTTATTCCCTACAACACAAGTTCTTGCTAGAGATGAATATGAAGTTAGTGATATAACAACTCAATTCATCTTTGGGTCAATCTTAAAGGATAGACAATGTAAGATTGATAGCTTGAGATAAGAATTGAGTTAAACCGCTCAAGCACCCCAAAGCTTCATATCATCTCTGGGTACCTGCAAAACTTATTAAGTACATTTTGGTACCCATTTTTGGATGGGTCCACCAAGGTTAGCTAATAAATACTTAGGCACCCAAATGGCCTTTGTGCTAGTTTTAGGTGAACTACTTACCTTTCTAGCACAAGTGTCATTTTTGGGTCTCTTAAGTGAATATGAATGAATTGACATGGTAGACTTAGGATACTTACTCATGGGACAATCCTTGCAAAGGTGTCCCTTTCTTCGGCAAGTGTAGCAAATATGATTTTTAATTTTGCAAGACTCCTTCTTGCCTTGCTTCTTGTTTGCTACATGGTTAGTGAGCCTCTTTCTTTCCAAAGTTAAACCACTATCTTTTATGTAAGGACATGACTTAATCTCATGTCCCTTCTCATGACATTGATAACACTTTCTAGTGCATCTTCTCTTATTTGGAAGAGTGGCTTGTTTGTTACCTTGTGTGGAGCATGTGGAGGCATGGTTGAGGCACTTGTCATGAGCTTTGGCATTCTTCTCTTGATGTTTGCTCATGCCTTTCTTAGGGAACTTAGCATTATTTTGATGCGGGTTTGTGCATGCTACGGTTGTCCCCTTCTCAAGCTTCTTCACCATGTTATCACGGTTATCGTGAGAAGGTTGAGCATGACACTTTCCCTTCAAAAGAGTTAAGCTCCTTCTTAGCCTTCCAACTTCTTCCTTGAGCTCTTTATTTTCTTGTGTGATAGAAATATCACTAATTCCTGAAATTTCTAGCTCAATGGAAGATTGGCTTGCTTGATAACAACAATTGTTAGCACATGGTAATATAGTTTCAATTTCAACACATGTGCACATGTGAGGTTGGTATGATTTCAAATTAGTTAACACAACCTCATGAGCCATTTCTAACATGATATGTGAATCCATAAATTTATTATGAGAGCATACAAGCATATCATGTTTTTCTTGCAAAGCTAGATTTTCAATGTTTAGCTTTTCTACCGTGTTCTTGAGCATATCATTTTTATTTTCTAATTGAGCAATATATGATGAATGATTAATAGCTTTAATTTGCTCAATTGAAATGTCTTCATACCTTTGGACCAAATCATCATGAGAGCACTTTAGCTTCTCATGCTCTTTGGTCAACTTCTCCAAGTCTTTGATTTTTTCGATGAGGATATCTTCTTGCTTATGAAGCATTTCCTTTTGTTCTTCCGCTCTTTTCATGAGTTTGAGCAAGCTCATCCGGTTCTTCTTACTTAGTTGAGCGAAGAATTTTTGAAGATCATCCTCATCTTCACTATCACTTTCATGCTCCTCCTCATCCTCACTTTCGCTTTCACTGTCACTCTCATTAGCAACAAAGCACATATGAGAAGTGGATTTGAAAGACGAACCTTGTGAAGAGGTGGATTCGTCGTTTGGTCTCCATCGATCATTTTCTTCTTCTTCAATAATGTTCTTCGCCTCATCTTCCTTCATTTTGAGGAACATCCTTTCGGCGATTCTCATGGCAAGGTCTATTGCCCTAGAATCAACATCTGCACCAAAAGATGAAGTCGAGGCAACCTCAACTTTTTCAAGCTTAGAAGCACTTTCGTTTCTTAGTCTCCCCGACATGATCTTTCCTCACGCGGTTAAGCGTTAGAACGAGGATTAGGCTCTGATACCAATTGAAAGTTGCCTAGAGGGGGGGTGAATAGGCAAGTTAAAATTTTTTCAACAAAAACTAGAAGCAAACTGGGTAAAACTGAATTGATCTCGAAATACACCCAGTTAACTTTGGAAATGAGATGTTCTAAATGATCCATAGGGTTCAAAGTAGTAGATCTGAGAAGGGCACTTCTCAAAATCCACACACCAAAAAGATATAAACAAGTCTTCCACGCAATGGTGAGAGAACGAAGAACACAAACAAACACAATGAACAAGAACACAAGAGACACAAGATTTATCCTGAGGTTCGGTCACACCACCAAGGTGCCCTACTTCCTCGTTGAGGCGCCCACAAAGAGCCGGGTCTCTTTCAACCCTAATCCTCCCTTTGCCGACCACAAAGGTCAAGCTCACACACTAATCTTTGCTCAAACGAGCGGGTAATACAAACTTTCTTGTGGTCTTCCACAAGATTTGGAGACTCACAAGAGACACCTAGTCGTCTAGGAGCTAGAAGCTCCAAGAGTAATGAATCCACAAAGAACTCAATGTAGTACCAAAGCTCGAATCAAGAAGAAGAGCAAGAGAGATTTAGAGATGAAGCACAAAACCGCAGCTCTCAAGCTCACTCAAAGATTTCTCTCCAAAGATTTGAAATGGGAGAGGCAAGAGATGTGTGAGAGAGAGAGAGGGAGGTGTTTCTTGGGTTAGAAATGGAGTTCAAATCGTGCTCACTGCTTTGGGTGAGAGGTAGGAGTGAGTATATATAGGTGGAGCTCAAAACTAGCCGTTGGGCAGATTTTTCTGCCTGAGACCGGTTGAACCGCCCCTGGCAGGCCTGGCAGCCTGTCTGCCAGTCTGACTGGCAGACTGACGCGCAGACTGACCTGCAGACTGGTCAAGTTGACCAAGACCGGTTGAACCGCCCCTGACAGCTCCTGGCGACCTGTTTGCTAGTCTGACTGGCAGACTACAGATCAGAGGTCAGAGAGGTCAGAGACCAGCTGAACTGCCCCTCAGGACCAGTTCAACCGGTCTTGACCAGTGAGTTTAGGAGAGAAAACCCCAGCTCAACTGCCCGGAGGCAAGTTCAGCTGGTGTATGGTCAAAGAGGTTCACAGCTGAAGTTGAGTTCAGCTGAAGTTGAGAAAGCTCAACTCAGCTGAAGTTCAGCTCAGCTGAAAAGCTCAGCTGCAGCTGAAGAAGCTCAACTTAGCTGAAGTCAAGTTCAGCTGGAAAGCTCAGCTGCAGTTGAAGAAGTTCAGCTGCTTTTCAGCTAGAACACTCTAGGTTTCTCAACCCTAACCACGGTCAACCATAGAACATTAAAGAGATTTTTGCTTTTCAAAAATAGCTTTTGAATAGAGAGGTTTGAGCTTTGGCAAACACCAACCTTCTTTTTGGATCCTCCTTTATAGTACGACGATTCCTATACTCAAGTTAAATAAAATAAAATGAAGTAAACTCCTGGAGTCATTGGTGTCTCATGTGTGATTTCTCCATGGTGTTGCTTCATAAGGATCACAAACATCTTTGTCTCACCTTTTGAAGCAAACACAAATCAAACCCTGTGACTTGTACCATATCACCTTATATGAGTTCAAATCATGGCTTCAAGTCACCTTACTGATGCATCAACATGTTATAACTCTTCATAGCTGATTAGTTCATCGACTTAGTGCAAGTACTCTCTTCTTCACCTTAGCCATGGTACCTCGGTCTACAAGCCGTCGCTTGGCCTTCACCTTCGCTTAGTTCCTCGAAGCCCTTTCCTTGCTATCTTCACCCTATCAAGCCATTCTTGAGTCACATCATATTGAGCATCCATTGAGAGAATCATTTCTTCAATATTGTGAACCTTGCTTGAATGTCTTCTAGATATAACTGTCAAGATCAATCAAGCTCTAGTTTGATTCTCATAGAAGCATATATGGACTGACAGTAATATGGTCAAGCCAATTCACGATTCCTCATATCTTATTCACTTTGGCTTGACCAATCCTCTTAATCACTTCAACCTCTATTATGATCATATTTATGCATAGTGATTTCTGAGGACTTGTCCATATATTCAAACCAATATAGAGATCATATTATATCCATTTGCATTGTCTCATTGGTTATTTAACCTCGTGTTGAACCTTTGTTCACTGATCATTATACACTATTCAAGTATGTTCATTATACTGAATTTCCTGTTCAACACTTAGCAAACTTGTTAGACCTTTAAATGTGTTGTTATCCAAATCACCAAAACTCACAAAAAGGGATGAATGCACTTTCAATAACTTATACACTAGAGCAAACTAGTTAGTCCTTTTATTTGTGTTGGACAATTCAACCACCAAAATTATTTAGGAACTAGGTGTAAGCCTAATTCCCTTTCACAATCTTGACGATGATTTGGGCGGGTTGAAGTCAGCTGAGCAAGTGTTGCAACCAGTCACTACTTCACCGAGTAGTCAACTTCCATCAGGTATGGAAAAATCACCAACTGTTATTGCTATAGTTCCCTAGCTAATGTTTCTTATGCAAATAAACTTAAGAATTTAGGCTTTAAGTTGGGGACTGATGACACCATAGTCAACTGAGCAAGTGTTGTAACCAGTCACTACTTCACCGAGTAGTCAACTTCCATCAGGTATGGAAAAATTGCCAACTGTTACTGCTATTAGTTCCCTGGCTAATGTTTCTTGCACAAATAAACTTAAGAATCTAGGTTTTAAGTTGGGGACTAATGACACTTTAGTCAACATGTCTGTTAATGCCTTGAAGAAAATGGAAGTAGACAGGACGAGAATAATATGACCAATCCTTATACTGTTACTGAAGACGAGGTCGATGAATTAAACAACGACCTCTTAGCTCACCTGATTAAGGATGTGTCGAAAGTGGATTTTGATGATGTAGACCTAGACACAAAACTTTGTGATCTTATGACCCCTTCAAGAGAGTAAAAAACACTTAAAAAGCATAAGGGCCTAAGGTATGCTGGCCAATCAAATTCAAAAGCAAAGTTTCCCGATGAAAGGCATTTTCCTGAATAGCAGAGGTCTTTCAGACTTGGCTAAGTACCGTTACATTTAAGAGGTCGTGAGAGATCTCAATCTTGATTTCTTTGTGGTAATGGAAACTGGAAAGCAGGACATGTCCAAGACGAATCTGGCATGCTTGTTTGATGGTGCGGATTTTGTCTAGCATTGCCTCCCTCCACGTGGTAGATCTGGAGGCATACTACTAGGAGTCAGAGAAAATGTTCTTGACATATCCCTAATAGTAGAAGGGGAATTTTATATCAAATTCCACCTCTGTAATAGATTAGATAATTTCAAATGGATATTGATGGCAGTATATGGCTTAGTTCAAGATGATTTCAAATCTGCTTTCCTCATGGAACTAGTACGAGCATGCCAGCATAATCATCTGCCTACTCTCATTGGTGGGGATTTTAATATCCTGAGAAATGGTAAGGAGAAAAATAATGACAGATTTAATTGTCGTTGACCTTTTCTTTTCAATGTTGTGATTGATACCTTTGATTTAAGAGAAACAGACTTAATGGGAAGACAATTTACTTGGGCAAATTCCCTGCCCAAACCAACTTATGAAAAGCTAGATAGAGTCCTCAAGACATCCGAATGGGAATTTAAATATCTCTTGGTCATGATACAAGTGCTTGACAGAGGAGTCTTTGATCACACCCCACTGCTTCTCGACATAGGGTCTCCTGCTTTCTTTGGAAGTAATAGGCAATTTAAGTTTGAATTGCATTGGCTTTAGAGAGAAGGTTTCGACGATCGTGTCAAGGAATAATACAAACAAGGGTCATAACTCGGTACAAAAATGGAACAACAAGTTGAGCGCTTTACAGAGGTTTCTACGTGGATGGGAATACAAGAAAATGAAATCAGAGCTTCAGAATACAATTTGCACATTGGATGTTGAGGCTAAAGTTAGAAATTTGAATGAGGACGAGCTAGAATGCTTGACTTAGTCTTGAGATCATCCGACCAAGCTTCTTAGACAGGAAGAAATTAAGTATTACCAACGGGCAAAAACAAAGGATGTCCTTCTGGGAGATAACAACACACGTTATTTCCATATGATTGCTAACGGGAAACACATGAAAAAGAGAATCTACTCACCCAAGAATGGAAGTTCAAAAGTAGAAGGTCATGCAAATCTTAAAAACTTCATCACAGAGTTCTATAAGGGTTTATTTGGTGAACCGAAAGAAAATTCCTTCATTTTAGATGAATCCATAAATCAAGACATACCTCAGGTTTCTAGTCAGGAGAACAACCTCCTCACTATTGACTTCTCAGAGAGTGAGATTAAGGAAGCTATCTTTTCAATGAAACACAATAAAACTCCAGATCTAGATGGTTTCCCTGCTGAGTTATATTAGCATTTTCTGGGAAATTGTCAAGGGTGACCTTTTGCTAATGTTTTGAGATCTTTCCAAAGGTGATCTCCCTCAGTTCAGCCTTAATTTCGGTGGCATCACCCTTATACCTAAGGTTCAAGAGGCAAATGTCATTCAACAATATAGACCAATCTGCCTACTGAACGTGAGTTATAAGATTTTCACCAAGGTGGCCACCATTAGACTGAGCTCGATAGCAAACATGGTAGTAAGCCCAACACAAACTGCCTTTATCAGGGGTCGAAACGTCCTTGAGGGGTAGTGATTCTTCATGAAACAATACATGAACTACATCGAAAAAACAAAGTAGAGTAATCCTGAAGCTTGACTTTGAGAAAGCTTATGATAAGGTGAGGTGGCCATTTTTATTGCAAACACTATGAATGAAAGGCTTTTCGTCCAAATTGATATCTTGGATTAAGTCTTTCATTTCGGGCGCAAGTGTAGCAATGAATGTTAATGACGATGTGGGTCATTACTTTCAAATAAAAAAGGGACTCCGACAAGGAGGCCCTTCGTCACCTCTCTTGTTCAATACCATGGTGGATATGCTAAAAGTGTTCATCGGTAGAGCAAAAGCGAATGGGCAGCTGGAAGGAGTTATCCCCCATCTAGTTGATGGTGGGCTATGGATCCTCCGGTACGCAGACAATACTATACTCTTCATGGATCATGATCTAGACAAAGCTCGCAATATAAAGCTTCTTCTATTTGCATTTGAACAAGCTCCAGGCCTAAAGATCAATTTCCACAAGAGTGAGTTATTCTGTTTTGGAACATCCTAGGAAAATATAGAACTATAAACGAAACTCTCTGGGTGCAAAGCCGTGAGCTTCCCTATCAATTACCTTGGTATCCCAATTCACTTCAGAAAACTAAGAAATTGTGACTGGGGTAAAGCTAAAGAGTGTTTTGAGAAGAGACTCAGTAGTTGGAAAGGGAAAATCTCTCGATCGGAGGTCGCCTGACTTTAATTAATTCAGTGTTGAGTAGCCTTCTGATGTATATGATGTCTTTCTTCTCTATACCCAAAGTTGTTCTCAAGAAGTTGGATTATTTCCAATCGAGATTTTTTGGAAGGGAGATAAGAACAAAAAGAAATACAGGCTTACTAAATGGACCATTCTGTGTCAACCTAAAGACCAAGGTGGCCTTGGGATCTTAGATTTTAACACTAAGAACACTGCCCTACTTAGCAAATGGTTGTACAAATTACTCACTTCTGATGGAATGTGGCAACAAATACTCCGCAATGAATATATACGCTCAAAACCTTTGGTTCAAGTGTAGTGGAAAATTGGAGACTCACATTTTTGGTCATGTATAATGAAAGTAAAGCGAGATTTTCTATGCTTTGGAACCTTTATTGTAAATGATGGATCACAAGTACGCTTCTGGGAGGATAATTGGTTTGATGGAGCCTCATTGAAAGACCACTTCCCATCCTTGTACAACATTGTGAGATCCAAATACATAATAATTGTAGAAGCTATGAATTCTCCCCCACCTAACCTATATTGGCAGCAACAACTTTTTGGGGCCAATTTGGATTATTGGAATACTGAGAGCACCTAGAGGGGGAGTGAATAGGTGAACCTGGAAAAATCAACTCTAAACAAGACAAACTTGGTTTATAATAAATGTTAGTAGAATCAAAACCAAGTTGATATGAATAGAGGTAGAGAGAAGAAGAGAACTCTTCACTTGATTGTCCCTTAAAGATATGTATTAAACTTAGGAACAATGACGCAAGTGATTATGTAAGAACTCTATGGAAGAAAACAATCACAATAAAGAGATGCGCAAGTGACATAGTGATTTTATCCCGTGGTTCGACCAATGCCTACTCCACATTGTGGTGACCTCCTTCGGTCAAGGGTTGCACTCAACCCTCTCAAGTGATCCAAAGATCAAACTTGAGTACCATGGTTTTCTTCCTTATCTCAAGTCTTTCCTTTGTGAGGAATCTCCACAAGTTGGAGCCTCTCACCCTTACACAATTGATCTCAAGTAAACCACACGAGTAAGGGAGGAAATAGAATCAAACACACGAGACAAACTCGCAGCAACTCACGCACACAAGTAAAGAGAGAAGAGCACAAAGACAGCACAACGGTGTTACAGCTCAAAACAAGTGCCCAAATCTCCATCTACTAAAGCAAAGGCATGAATTTGATGTCTCGTTGTTGTAGGATGTTCAATGATTGCTTAGTTGTATGCTCCATGCGCCTAGGGGTCCCTTTTATAGCCCCAAGGACCTAGGAGCTATTGGAGCTCCATTTTGGAAGGCCCTGGTTACCTTTTCTCTATGGATGCACCGGACAGTGAATAGTACAACGGCTACGAGATCCCTGATTGGTTGGTTTTCTGTTCTGGGGGGCAACAGACTGTCCGGTGCTCCACTTAACCGTTGGCCCTCGACCGACGTGATAGCTAGCCGTTGGCGGCTGGCACACCGGACAGTTCGGCGCTCCGTACGAACAGTCCGGTGAATTATAGCCGACGCAGTCTAAAATTCTCGAGAACAGGCAGTTCGCCGGATCGTGCAACGAACTGTCCGGTGCACACCGGACTATCCGGTGCTACGCAGTCCAGCACACTTTCTCCTTTTTCTTCTTGTTCACTTTTGCTCCTTTTGGCTTGACTTCATAAGGTCCCTAACACTTAGACGAATATGATTAGCACACAAACAATTGACTAAGTGATCAGAGCTTACCTTTTTACTCAGCCCATACAGATTTTTCACTCTGCCCTCTTCCGAGCTCACTTTGCTTAATATACCTATGCTCACTTCTTATGTTAGTCTAAACATGTGTTGAGCATCTAATCACCAAAACAATTTAGAAATGGCCCAAGGGCACATTTCCCATTCAAATAATGTGTTGTCACGCATCGAGGGATCAGTTTTGTCCCAAGATCAAGACACATTCCGCTGAAACCTAACACCGATTGGTAGGTTCTCAGTAAAATCACACTATGCAACCCTGATGCTTAGAAATACCCCTAACATGAATAGAGACCTATGGAAGTTGAAGATCCCCCCTGAAGATAAAAATATTTTTATGGTACTTGTGAAAGGGTGTAATCCTCGAAAAAGATAATTTGGCTAAACGTAGTTGGCAAGGAAGCTTAACTTGTGCTTTCTGTCATAAGGACGAGACTATTAATCATCTATTCTTTGAATGTTGTTTAGCTCAATCAGTCTGGAGCGTTCTGCAGATGACCACCGGCATCAATCAACCACACAACGTGGACCACATGTTTGGGGACTGGCTTCAAGGATTTAATAAAACATTGGAAACCGTGTTTCTACTTGGAGCGACAGTCTTATGGTGGGGTCTTTGGATCTGTAGAAACAACTTAGTTTTTAAGGAAAAACTCTCTTGTTCTCCTTTGCAGGTAATATTTTCGGCGACACATTGGCTTTCGAGTTGGGTTATACTCCAGCGAGAGGAGGTCCATCCGTTGGTTGCTGTGGGGTCGCGACTCTTGGGGCGGATGGTCACAACATTTTTTCCCGGGCACATGGGTGGCGATCTAGTCTTTGGATTGATTACTGCTAGTTCTTGCGTTGGTGTTGCACTTTGCGCTATTTAGTCGGTTGTGTGCATTAGGCAGAAGCCAGAAGTTTGTACCAAGGCTTTATATCTTCTTGATGTAATATACTTGGTAACCTTTATTATAAGCTTCCTTTATTGAAAAAATTATCCACCCAAGTAATAGGAAAATGGAGAGGCTTATCATCCTAACTACGACAGTCATTGATCACTCCAACGACAAAGCATAACTTCCAAAGTTCTATTGAATGGAACACAGGAATAGGCATGTAGGTGTTGAGCACCAAATATGGTAGTGCGGACTGTCCGCCCCTAGGGTCGGACGGTCCGCGGTCCGGACTGTCCGTTGTAGTGGCGCGAACCGTCCGCGTGTGCGCAGAATCAGTTAGGTTTCCAGTTTTCTTATGGGATTTGTTAGCTAAACCTAAGAGATTAAATCGAGAACCGACTTGTAACGGGTCCAGACCTCCTCCCTTTTATAGATGAAGGGCTACGATCGATTGAACCCCCACAATCGATCTAATCAACTCTACTTATCATTTTTACCTTATGTATTAGGAGTAGCTCTAGTTTAGCCTCCCTCTACCTCAAATCTTCACCTCTCTTCGGCTCTACATCGACTAGAGACGTCTTGGGTGGCCTGTCGACACCAAGACACACCCTAGGATCTCTCCCCCCGACAGGGTCCCTCCCGGGAGGCAAGATCTTGGTCAACTGCTAAGAAGAAGACCCTCTATGCCATCGCAGACCATCCGAGCCCTAGGCGCGAACCTTCCGGACGTACGCAGAGGAGGAGCCGCCCTTGTGCCCAGGTTGCGGACCGTCTGGCCCTATGCCGCGGACCGTCCACGCCTCCGCAGAGAGCACCGCCAGGTGGTTCGTTCCAGTGTTTGGCACCCAGATCGACGCCAACACACTTTTTGGCGACTCTGCTGGGGACTAGATGTCTAGATCTACTAAAAATTAGGCCCTCAAATGGCTGGTTCAAAAGATCACACCAATATTTCCCCAGACAATATCCTAAAGCCGACTATTGAAAGTCTGACGACCGAGGGGCAATAGCAATACGGAGACTACATGCTTCAAGCGAAGGAGAAAATCTTGTCACAATACATGGTGGATCACCACGAGAAGGTTGTCAAACATGGAGAGACTGACGTCGCATCTCTTCTATCTTCACTTCAAGTCCCCAACGTAAGTAAAACCGACGACATCCAATCTATTAAACATTATATAGATGAATAACAGAATCAAATGAAACAACAGATTAGAGGGTTAGAAGAATTAATTAGAAAATTAATACGTGTGTTGGAGAAGTCTGTTGCATGCTCTTCTTAATAGCTCAGCTACATCAGCGGGCTTTGGCTTGTGGAAGCCAATGTAAAGAGACATCAAAATCGGCTGCCAGTACTATACATCTAGTAGAGCGTGATAGTTCTGATAATGAATCCACAGATGTATATACCACTTAGCTTGTTTGGCTAACGAAGGCCAAATCTTCTGCATGTTCTTCTTTGTAGTCGGTTCAAAAGAATTGATAAGAAGAAGTTAAATTTACTTTTAATGTTGCCAATACGATAAAATATTTGACGAGCTACTAAAAAATGGCAACATTAAATTAACACATATTATTCCTCCTCTAGATGAATTTAAAAACGTGCTTATTGCAAGTTGCATAATTATTTTTCCCACGCCATCAATGATTGTTATGTTTTTCATCGACAGATACAATCAGCCATAAATGAGGGTCGGTTGAGTTTTCAGGAGATGCAAGTGGACACACAACCATTTCCTGTCAATATGTTAGAGCTAGCAAGCAAAAAGGTCTTGGATCGGCCCGAAGTGGCCGATAAAGGCAAAGGCAAAAACATCGTCTTTGGTGATCTTGGTATGTTGAGTATATTACAAGGAGGGATTGCTCGGAAAGCTCCGGACAAGAAGACTAACAAGTCCGGAGGCACCGGGGGCAGGCTCAGTCGAGCAGCCGAGCGAAGCTCCCTAACTCGAGCATCGCAGACCGTCCGAGCTCTAGGCGTGGACCGTCCGGTGCTCTCAGCCAGACAGTCCGCCCATGGCCAGAGGCGTCGAGCTCCACATAAAGTGAAAAAGGAGACACAGGGGCAAAGCACACATGGTTGGCTGGTCAAAGTCGGCCTTACTTTTGATCAGTTGCTCTCCAAATATACCAACAAGAAAGTCGTTCTATGTGATCGACCAAAAAAGAAACCTCGGTCACACGCTAAAACAAAACGACCAAATAAAATGGCCTAAAAGGTGATGCAACATGCATCGCCTATTCATCCAACAATGCCAGCATACTTTCCACCCACCTATTCATTATCGATGCATCATCCTATTCAGATGTGGAATAGTTCGACAGTGAACCATGGTACATGCATCATCCCTTTGCCTATTCAGGCTGGGAGCACCTCTGTTCTATACCTTTTGATCCATCGACCAGATGGTTAAGGCCGAGAAAAATGCAATCTGAAATGGCCTTAATGTATTAGGGCTCTATTGGATGATCATCCTATTGGATTGAAAACCCGATGACTTGCATCAGGCTTAGTTCTTACTTCAGGAACAAGATGACTTGTGAGACTTGTTGTTTCCCGAAGGGTGCTAACAGTAACTGTGTTTTTGGTTCGTCGACCTCCACCAAAAGGCAGGGGGCATATGTTGATCACCAAATATGGCAGTGCGAGCTGTCCGCTCCTGGGCCCGGACGGTCTGCGGTCCAGACTGTCCACCGTAGTGGCGCGGACTGTCCGCACGTGCGCAGAATCAGTTAGGGTTCCGGTTTTCTTGCATGATTTGTTAACTAAACCTGCGGGATTATCTCGAGAACCGACTTGTAATGGGTCCAGACCTCCTCCCTTTATATAGATGAAGGGCTACGGCCGATTGAACTCCCACAATCGATCCAATCAACTCTACTTATCATTTTACCTTATATATTAGGAGTAGCTCTAGTTTAGCTCTAGTTTAGCCTCCCTCTACCTCAAATCTTTACCTCTCTTCCGATCTACGTCGACTAGAGACGTCTTGGGTGGCCTGCCGACGCCAATACACGCCCTAAGATCTCTCCTCCCCGATAGAGTCCCTCCCGGGAGACGAGATCTAGGTCTGTTGCGAAGAAGACCCTCTACGCCACTGTGGACTGTCTGAGCTCCAGGCCGAACTTACGCAGAGGAGGAGCCGCTCCTGTGCCGAGGTTGCAGACCATCTAGCCCTGTGCCGCGGACCATCCACGCCACCTCAGAGAGCACCACCAGGTGATTCGTTCTAGTGTTTAGTGCCCAGATTGACACCAACAGCAGGTTCTTCATTAAGAGCTTAATTACATTTCGCTCATGATCGCTATGTTCACTCAAAACTTCAATAATCTAGTCTATATTTAGTTTATTTCAAAGTAAGGGGTGTTTGGTTTCTAGAGACTAATTTTTAGTCCCTTCATTTTAGTATCTAGATTGCTAATATAAAAACTGGAATAATATTTTAATTTCTGTATTTAATAATTTAGAGACTAAAATAAAATAAAATGTAGGAAATAAAAATTAGTAACCAGAAATCAAACCTCACCTAATATGAAGAGGGGAATGGGACTGCTCTCTTAGAAACACGTGTGTTCAGACTTGACACAGTCCTAAAGAAATAAAGAGGAAATCTTACTGAACTCGCTCCTATCCCGATCTCGGCACACTCTGACTCTCCAAACATTTCGTATACGTACACAGCATCATCGAAAGACAGCGAAGCTATTACCCGCAAGCAACGCGTGCCAGTACAAGTTGTACCAACGGGCAACGACGACGAGTCGTCAAGGCCGACGGCGACGCGCGAAGGCAGCAGCACCTCTGGCGGCCATGGGGATATCGATCGGAGACGACGCCACCAAAGGCCCGCTGCACCCTTCTCGTTGACCGCAGAAGACAGCGGCCGCAGCCGATGCGGCGGCCTCCTCTACACGACGGGAACGAGAACGACGACGACGCCACAAAAACCTTGCCGTGTCGTCGTCGGCTGTGTCCGGGTCCGGCCACAGCACGTCCGCCTCCAGGAACTCCTCCGCCGCGTCGAGCCCGAGCCCGAGCCCGGTGGCAGAAACGGTGGAAGGGCCAGAGAGGAAGAAGCCGCCGCCGTTGTCAGACGACAGTAGGGCGCTCAACGTTGAGCTCGTCGTCGAGCTTGCGCTCCACGCCGCAACTGGTTTTCTGAACGGTTCGCCGCACGAGAAGTCGATGACTGCGGCGGCATCGTACTCGTACAGCTCGTAGGCCGCTGCCGCCAGGTCGTAGCTCCCCTCCTCCGGCGACGGCGTTGGCGTGTCCGGCGCCGGCCATGTCCACAGGACGTCGGCTTCTTGGAACTCCTCCATCCGTCCTCCGCAGCTGGGGCAGGCGAGTAGCTGGAGCATTTTATGTCCAATTCTTCACGTTCTTGCTCTGATTTGGGTGTTGGGGGACGTCGGCTTCTCGGAACTCCTCCTCCATCCGACCTCGGCAGCCGGGGAATCTAGCCCGCGTTTGTGTGTGCCGGGCTGGGGGGCTGCTATGGGCCTCTGCCCTGCTGACGTGGCGTACGGAACACTCTCCGTTCCATTTCATTTTCGTAGGTTATGCTCGAAAGACCATGTATATTAATATTATCGTGCAAAATACTGTTTTGTTTTGTGATGAGGTTATCAAGTGACGCAAGCGAGCACATAAGAAATGCCAAAAACTGCATTTGCTGAAATGGATATGCAATCATGAAGGCCCTTGTCTGACCAAGTAATGCAGGAATTCAGTTGGGATTGAGGAGGAGGAGCCCCAGAGATGAAGCCATCCAATCCAAGCATCAGCCCCCCATGATTGAGATGCCTTATTGCTTGCATGAGCTGCATTAGTATATTATATTGCTAATGGCAGCTTTCTCCGATCCATCGTGTGCAAGTTGATTTCGTCAGGGGCCTACAAATCTATCCTTGCCCAGCCTGACGTTACTCCAAACCTCCTTTCAACATCACCTTCTCTGAGCATGCATCCAGACAAGTTTTTTTTTAAAAAAAATTATCTGGCATAATCTAGACAAGATTTCAGTCTCTAAATAAACTAGTAATAAGCAGGCAGATTCATTTGGCGTGTCATATGATGTTAAGATGAAAAATATGAGATGTGGTCTCATATATAGCGATTAGCGCAGGCGTATTTCAGGTGCACCCAGACCAGTTCAAAAGCGCAATTTAAAGGACAACAAATCAAAGAGAACTCAAAATCAGGCGATTGTGTCTCGTACCAGAAGCAACTAAACTCCTTTATCCTTTCCCATTTACTAGCTCCCCCTCTCGCAGTTTTATCACAAGCATAAATTTTGTACATGATTGTACAGCACGCTGACTAGCTACGGGTGTAGCTCTGTCGCGCATACGAGGAACGCACATTCTTCTTCTCTCTGGTAAAGCACGGAGGCTTCAACTTCAGTCTATTTACTGCCTATCCAAGAACATGCATGTAGTCAGCACAGGTGGCCTGGAAGCCAGCTGTCGCTGTCGCCAACTCTTTGAGGAAGGAGACAACCTCCTCCGACGAACTCAGCAAGTAGCGGGCGTTGGACCGCTTCCTCCCGACGGCGCAGGAGAAGTAGTTCTCGCCCTTGAGATCAAGGACCGAGGACCCTTCGCGCCAGTCGTGGTTGCTGCTCGTGCTGCTGTGACTTGATGAGGATGACCTCTCGGATGCAGCCTGCTGCGCCTTCTGTGTCCTGGACTGTGGGTTCCTGGAGTTACTCCTGCCATTCGATGGTGGCCTCCCGTTCGGCCTCCGGTCAAGTGATGCTGAGCCGCCCTCTGGCTTTACTTTGGATTCAGAAGGGTACTCGGGATCAAAGAAGACGTAGATGTCCTCGTCCTGAAACACGAGGAAGCAGATGTTACAAAACAGACCAAAGTCGAAAAGGCGATTTTTCTAATTAAGTCCACATCCTTCTCCTTTCCTTGGCAATGCATTTTGAATGTTCTAAACCCTTTCATTTCTTCATTCATAAGTTTCTTGATCCTATCCACAGAACTAAAACCAGATCAGACCAATAACGTGAAGAATTGGAAATTACCTTCCCAAGGAAATGCCCTATGCACAGGACATAGTCAATTGGAGTAATCATGTTTTCGCTGTGAACTATCTCCCCTAAAATACGATCAATTGCAGCACCCTATAGGAAGGAGACAAGTGATGTTTAAAACCTCAACTAGGCCAAACCATCTACTGTCATGGACCATCATACAGCACCACTTACCTTGGTAACTCCAACAGACCGAACTTCAACTGATCGACTCCCTTGAACAACATCAACAGCTGCATTTGAGATCGGACCTGTCCACAAGTGCTGCAGCATATCTCTTGCTTGTAGCCTTCCGAACTCAACATCTTTGAGATAGAAGGTGGAAATAAAATGTTACTGCACAGACCTTGCTTAAAAAGAATGTTTGGAAGATAAACACTTACCAGCATACTTGTAGTTCCACACAAATGATGTTTCACGATGTTCGAAATGGGATCTTGGGGTTCTTTCTGTAAAGTATTCAAAAACATGCTGGAGAAAAAAAAGATATCAGAAACTTGCTATTAATTTGACGCAACAGAACATTATTCATGAAACAGACACACCTTTACGCTGTCAACCCAATCCATGTTCAGATGCTCAGGCATTGTTGTCATCCATTCTCCGTAAGTCGGGCGTAAAAACATCCCATGCTCTGCCGCCAACCACATTTTAAATTCTCCAAAATTCTGTACGCATGGAGAGATGTGCTGGTCTTAATGGAAAATATCAATCAAACCTAAAATAACAGAGATGTGCTCTGAGTATTACTTCATCAAGAACACTCCTGTCACTGCCACTAAGAACAATAACTGTAGTGCGCTCATCCTCACAGAGGGCTCTCAGAGGACCCTTTAAGTCAGGATGCAACTTGAGTTCCATTTCCTTGATTTGGTCACCACCCCTTCTCCCAGAGGATTCGACTGGCTCAGTCAATGTCGAATTGAAACCCTACATCCGGTCATGTATAGATAACAGGAATTGTTGACATTGTTACTGTCAAATAACAGTGAATGTGACCCATAGAGTAGTTGAGAGTTCATGGGTCCAGATTCCAGAAAGCCTTCTTATGGAAATTCGAAAGTGAAAGTTTTACTGGAGACTTGATATGCCACTAATGTGCCATGATTATCTAGTCTACCAGAAAATGTAAGGCAACAACCAGAATGAAGACAGTAGCTGCAGAAGAGCAAAAGAAGCAACTGTTCGAAGTGACTCTACATAGAACAGAGTTGCTACCAGATACAAGTGAGTCATTTTCTGACTAGAACACCCAGTTATTATGATGGGAAAAAAAATGTCCATGACTATCAAGTATGCAATAAGAAATATATTAATACCAATATGAGCAGACGATTTTTAGAGCGCAAATATTGCTGAATTGCCATTTGACTAGGAAGACCAGGAGGAACTTGTCTTGTCCTCAGTAGTGCTTCAGCAACCGTGTCATTTAGCTCACTACATGAAAAAGAAAAGGATAATCACCAGAAAACTTGAGTTGCAAACAAAATTATAAGTGAAGGGGCTTGGTCCACCGAATGATATTGGGCCATGGAAATGAGAAACTCACAATACAAAAGTTTCAGCCCAATCTTGAGCCGTGTGAGTTGTGACATGTGCGTAGTTGTGTCTGTGTCGTTTCTCTCTCTCATCGGATGGCATCGTTAAAGCATGCCGTATTGAGTCTGCAACTTCTGTAATATTCCAAGGGTTTACTAGAATGGCACCGGCTCCAAGTGATTGTGCTGCCCCAGCAAACTGAAATTGCAGTGATAGCAAAAACAAGTAAATAAACAAAACATCCTCCACCCCTTGATTATAAGTCATGCATAATCGATCAGCTACCTCGCTAAGTATCAGAACTCCTTTCTTAGACCCTTGGCATGCAACATATTCATAGCTCACAAGGTTCATCCCATCTCTCAGTGATGTTACAAGAGCAACATCTGAACAAAAACAGTGAAAATTAAGATAGTTTTAAAAAAATCCATTAACTCTGGTGTAAATCTGGTATACCGAAGTGGAAGAAAACACATCTGCCCAAAAATGATTACCAGTGACTGCATAAAGAGCACACAAGGCATGGAAATCAAGAGATCGGTCCTGCAAGGAACACACTGTTTCAGATTCTTGTACAGAAAATGCATGGAAGCTCTTTTTATGCAAGGATTTAAAACATTGATACTTATTCATAATACTTAGAACAACAAATCAAAATTGAACCTTACAAATGGGTAGTGCCTTCTCAGCAGTGTGGTATAACGCTTAAGAAAAGTTAGGTCCTAATACAGAAACAGAGGCCGCAATGGGAAATGTGAAAACTACCAGATGATGAATAGGGACAGCAGTCAACGTTCCAAATCGACCGTTTATGCGCCCAACAATTTCATGCACTTGGCTCGTTAGCTTTTGATCTGCAAATCTAGTGAGTAGTTATTCAGTGATAAAAAACAATCATGTTGAACTTGAAGAACAGATAAATAGAAGTATGGTACAAAACCAGCAAAAAATCAGCTGTAATGCGATATGTTAATCTATTTCTCCCAATCAAGGTTCTCATAAGATCATTAAACACATTTTGAAAAGAAGTGGTGTTATGGGATATATGGCACACCTAGCAAAAGTGATTACTGATTTCTAATAAGTCTTATTTCTTATAAATAATAACCAGACACAAACAAATGTAGGTTCGTTAAGTTGTAGACAGCCTAAAACTTTGACCAAGTATGCATGAAACACTTATAAAGGCATTCATTAACATGATTTTTTTCACACAGCTTGGTAGCATACAAAGTGCTTCCTCTGGTCACATTTGTTTTGGATTTCCACAAAGGTTTCTGTGGAAGTTGAGTAAGCTCTTTACAAAATAAAGAATGCAATAGCGTTCAAAAATGCAGAAGGATTATCTGTCTCATTATTCAGAGGAGTAAACATGGATATTGTACTGCCGACACTTTAAACGAAATGAAATAAATACCCAAATGAAGCTTCCTATGACAATAAAATAATTTCACTGCAGGCGTCTTGAAAAAGGAAAATTTATTTCATATAGAAGATATCAAGCTGTAAATGAAGAACTCATGCGAGTAAGCAAATCATATTCCTGAACCTTCTATGCTGCACACATGCTTGCAGACTTGCATTAAGTATTAGAAAATGAAGGAAAGAACACAGAAAGCGCTCATACATTCAGGGACGTCAGTTCTTGTTGGCACAGCAATCTGCAGTAGAACAACTTTGTTGTTCCAGTCTGGGTTTTCCTCAAGAAACTTTTCAAAGGCCAAAATCTTTTGCGGAATTCCCTTAATCATGTCAAGTCGGTCAACACCAAGCATTACCTATCACATTAGCAAATAACACAAAACTATATGAAGGAACACCAATATACTCAATGCCAGCAAAAAAGACAAATCTCAAAGTTAAAGGAATTACATAGGTGATAGGTAACAATAACATACATGAGGGGGGGTGGGGGGGTTAAAATAGTGATGGCTATTGGCTAAAGCTTAAGAGAAGTAACAACTGATGAGTACTTAAAACTACTAAAAACATACAAGGAGAACTAAGCAGAATAAAAGGAAAATCAGTGGCAGTATCCTGTCACCAAGAGAGGTTATGATCAGCTAGCATTAGACAAGAAAAAAGATGAGACTTCCAGGACATTCATCACCCACAGTATTGTAGAGTGCATGGTATGTTAAACCGATGAGTACATAATACATGTTTTAGTGAGCACAACAGAAATACTGCTTGCTTATCAATATAAAATGCAGGGAAATGTAGTATCACACTACCACTCAGCTATAACCAGTCCATTGATTATTGACCAGCTACTTTTCAGTAGAGTCATTTAGATACTACCTCCAGTCACAAAAAAATGTAACACTTGGCTTTGCAGGGTCTCTGATCCATACCTTTTGCCGCTAATACCTTCCAGAATACATTCTTAGAGTCCTCCAAATTTATGATATTTTGCAAGTGTTTTTCTGAAGGGCAGACCTAGTGCAATGGCGATTGGTGAAAGCTATCTCATTGAGTTGTTAGGTTACGGGTTCGAAGTAGCCTCTGCCCTTGCAAGTGTTTTTCTAATACATATCAACAAAAATATCCTACATATCTCCAAGAAAGTTTATTATATTTGAAGTTCTTAAGTTTTGACCAAATATTTTCATAAACAACATGTTTTGAGACCAAATGTAGTATAAAGCTTCAGACCGATATGGTATTTATTCTTCAGATGTGAACATTTTTGAATTTCTCGTTATAGTCACCTAGAAGCAAACTGCAACAATTCAAATGTTTAGAAATGTTCTCCTATTCTTGTATTCAAGGGCATTGGGCACCATACATAACAGATCCTTATCCTAATAACAAGTCATAACCAGAAATACCATTTTGCATTTGACAGAGGATTACCGTGAATCCCTCATGCTAGCCCAGAATATTAAACACTTGGAAGGCTATATTCAAAATTCAAGATGATACAAATAAAAAAATGGATACAAACCTTTCCATGTGCAACCTTAATATATCGATAAACTCGTTTTCATATCTGATTCTTCAAAAAACTCGACCTACGGGAATTAAGACCGCCCCCATGACATTATAACAAAAAAGACCTTCTCACGCAGATCGAGAAACCTCTGAACTGACGTGGAACAGACGAGGGGATTTTTTTAACCACGGTTTGAAAAATCGCTCCCACGGGGAGTCGAACCCATGACCTGAGAAGTGCTACTTAGACCACCTAACTAACTCGGCTAGAGACCCTTTCACTTTTCATATCTGATTCTTACAATGATGGATCTTAAGTTTGTTATAGAGTAAATAAAGGACAAGTGTTTTCGTACCTTTCGACCGGCAAAACGTTCTGTCAATTCACTGACGTGTCTTTTCACCGCTGGAAGCTCCAATGCTCGCTTGAAACGATCAGAGTCTATCCCAATAGGAAACTGAAGATTTCAGCCAAGTGAATGAAAAGAATCATTCACTCATTTCGCAGATACGTTTTGGATGACTCATAAATAATCAACATGAGAAATAAATGTCCATAAGGAATTATCAACGTAATGGAAATATGGCAACAATACACTTTAAGTATGTGTCCAACACAGTTCATAAAAACATCAGTTTTGATTTTTACCGCTGCAACCCTGGTTAGCCTTCCTTGATCTTCAACGCCCTCAGGGGTACCCTCAAGTCCAAGTATCCTAGTGCAAGCACTCACAAAATGCCTCGCATAGTCGTAAGTATGAAATCTGAACAAAATTAAAAGAGCACCATGAAATAACTCATAGAAACGAAACTGATAATTTCACACGACGTGTTGGCCTGTTTTTTTTATTATTTTGGCTCTTCTAGAATAAATTTCTTGAATTTTTTTTACTAAATAGGTTTAGCCTTTTGAATCTAAAGCAAACTTCATACATAGGCCAAGTCACTTCAAACTAAAAAAAAATACATCACCAAAATCGTGTATCTAATACATTCCTACCATGATAGCAATACGTCACAGAAACATAACAAAAGCATCACAATCTATAGTAACACTTTCTATGTTATACAGTGAATGAACTGCCAGGCAATATTTTCCATGCTGTCAAATTAGAACCTTCGTTTTGACCTGATTTCATATTCTAAAACTTTCTTGGGGGGTTACAAATATACTAGGACTTGGCTGTCTGAACACCCCTCTCCTCCCCCCCCCCCCCCCAAAAAAAATAAAATAAAATAAAAATAAATATACACTGATCAGAGAGATAGAGAGTAAATTTGTAGTGGAAGGGAAAGATCCAATTTTCGGACGTTGCGAGTTGGGACTTACATGCACAAAAAACATAATCGAAGCCATAAAGTTACTTCAAGTAAATCAAGAATAAAAAGGATACTCGGTTAAACTTATCAGGTTTAAGTTTAACAATCAAATTCGACAGGACAGCCGACACAAAATCCATAGGTATGCTTACCCAACTAAATCGGCACACAGCACCGACCGAAGCAGCTCCAAGCGGGACGGCAGTGTCCGGTAAATCTCTGATGACGGGAACGGCGTGTGCAGGAACCACCCAACCTTCATATTGATGTCATGGTCCTTGAGGCACTTGGGCAGAAACATGAGGTGGTAGTCATGGCACCAGATCACATCCCCGTCCTGGTAGTGCTCGTACACTACATCAGCGAACATCTGGTTAGCACGCTTGTAGGCGTCGAACTGTGACTCAAAGTTCCTCGTTGTTGCCAGCCTGTCCTCCTGTGGTAGTCCTAGGTAGTGGAACAGTGGCCACAGGATGTTGTTGCAGTATCCATTGTAGTACTGGTGCACAATCTCCTCGTCCAGGAACACTGGTATGCATCTCTGCGAAGTTCAAGCAATCCATACAAAAATGCCTTGAGTTATCAGAGTGATACTAGCAAAGAGTCACTGTTCTATTGACCCAGACAACATGGAATTGCAACCAACCTTCTCCGCAAGAGCTTTAGTGAGGGCTCGCTGACCAACCTCGTCTGGTACGTTGACGCCTGCCCAGCCAATCCACTTCGCGTCGACGTCCTTCACGCCTTCAGCATCAGAAAAAAAACATTCATATGAACTAAGGTAATAGATGTTACCGCAGAATTCCATTGCATGCATCTCCAGGTCCAGGCCACGTCGCATTTGGGAGGAGATTAAATGTCGGGATTACCAAGGAGGGCGCTCACAAGGCCGCCGGCGCTGATCTCAAGCGACCAGTGGTCCTCTCCGCGGCGGTTGGCGGATACAGGCAGGCGGTTGGCCACGACGAGGAGGCGCTGCTTCATGCCACGGAGGCCTAGGCGGCGGAAACCGCTGCGGGAGCCGGCGAGCGGCGGTCGCGCTGCGGCCGCGCCGCCGGCATCCTCCATGTTGGCGGGTGACGCACGTCCAGGCGACTGGACCCCATCCAGCGCGAAGGTCGCCTCGGCGTCGGTATCCATCGCGTCCGACGCGAAGATGTCGTAGCGGCGGCTACGCTCCCGTACCATTCGCTCGACGCGGATCGGGGAGCCCGCGCCGCCGCTGTCGCCGACAAAGGGCGATGAGGTTGGCATCGCCGCCGCGTCGCCCCTCGTGCAGTTGATGCCGCGCTGCCCCCTCGCGGCGTCAGAGCTCATGCGCCGCCGCGGCCCCGGCCTGCAGCATTAGGCGGACGCGAGCGGTGAGCGATGACGAGGAGGCGGCAACAGGCGGACCCAAGCAGGCCCATCACGCAGGGAGGCTGGTTTCGGAAGCGGAACGACTCACCCACCCGATCCCGAGTGGCCGGCCGCCTGTTCGATCGATCCGCTGGCCCGTCTGGGATTGGGAACCGGGGCCCTTCCTTGAGGCTGGCAGCAGCTGTGGCGGCTCGTTCGCAATGGGGCAGTGATTCGAATCACGAGACGGAGAGGCGGCGAGGGGTTCGGAAGGGGAGGAACACCGGGAGAGCTACGGCATGCAAAACGGGCCGCCACGCCTCCAACTCGGACGCTTGTTTGCGAGCACACGAGTGATATGCAGGCGAGGTGGGTGGGTGGAGGGATTGAGGGAGGCTTTTATGGGAGCGAGCGACGGAGGGGTCTTGCAAGTTTCGCGTTTTCTAGACAGCTAGATTGTCACCGCTCCTAACGGTCGTTGATGGATTATTGAAGAAGCTGCTTATACGAAAAGTTAGATGTTTTGCAGCGTAGATTTTCTACACCTCCATTTAGGCTACTGTCTTGTGGAACCCACGTGTACGGATTTAATTTTTTAAAAGGGGAAAATTTTGGCAACGCAGGAGTAAGGCCCCGTTTCAATCTTATGAGATAAATTTTATCTTCCTGCTAAACTTTAGCTATATGAATTGAAGTGCTAAAGTTTAGTTTCAATTACCACCATTAGCTCTCATGTTTAGATTATAAATGGCTAAAAGTAGCTAAAAAAAGCTGCTAAAGTTTATCTTGCGAGATTGGAACATGGCCAAAGGCTACAGGTGAGCATCTTGTGACTGGGTGTGGGCATGAGCGCGGCCAGGTTAGGATACGGAGAGCTACACACCGCCGCTACGACGAGCTAGCGTACGTGGCTTATGTTCGTGGATGGAATGGAATGCTACCAATCCCCGTTCACCTGTGCCTATGTGTGTGCCCTACCGCTTCATGCCTCTAATTATACGTGTCCACTCGATTTTAGGTTGAATGGCACTCACGAGCCACGATAGGAAAAAATCAAAAAATTTTGTTAACTAAAATAATTGCTAAGCTCATAAAAATTAACGAACTTTCGTTGATCATAGCGTTGGGTTCAGCTTTTTATGGTGTGTTTGTTTCCCTCGTATATTATATAGGTTAGATTATCATAGAATGACAGTAGAGTAAAATATCATTTTGTGACAACAAATAAGCTAGCATTGTATAGTTTATTTCAGCTTATTTGCAATCTCAAAGTAACATTTTAAACTCCTACTTTTACACCGTAATTCAACTTATATAATCTATAATGTAAACAAACAAGTCTTAACCTAGCCAACTCTGCTCTGATTCGAAAAGGCAAAAGCTAATTTCAAAGGGTTCAGTACTACTACTCTAAAAATGTAGCTTTTCATAATAATACAAATCTGAAAGTGGTATGAACCCTATTTTTTTGGTTGTTCATCCAAATTTGATACATTTAATAAATAGATGGCAAATAGAAATTAAAATGAGATTAAAAATAATTATGTGTTATAACTAATGAAACAAATCATATTTTTAATAAAATTATTAAAATGGAATTGTCAAATTGATTTATTAATTAAAGAAGATATATTATAATAGAATAAAAATGATTAAAAATAATTATTTGTTAGAATAAATAAAATAAAAATATAGTTTTTAATAAAAACATATAGCAAGGTCTAGTTTTGTTTGTAAAGTGTCGGAAACATAAATATGAAGTCGGATTAAGAGATATAACTAAATAAAGTGTATATAAACAATATATAGTTTGTTCATAGTAGTATGAATCAAACGACTTTCACTTTTTTTACTGCAGACAATTCACAATAGTTTTTTTTATAGGTCACAGTTGAACCAAACACACCCTTAGTTAATTTTTATTGACTGCTTGACAGTAGTAGCCGCTACCCCGCACCGTGTACTACAGGAATACTGAAGATTCTCGTCGGCCAGGTTAATTCCCGTCGGCCTTTGATCTGGCCGACAGGAATTAGATAACTCCCGTCGGCTACACCGCAGCCGACGGGCCTTAAGTTAACTCCCGTCGGCCCTGACGCAAGCCGACGGGAATTAGTTAACTCCCGTCAGCCTATACACTGGCCGACGGGGATTATTGCTTTATGGAGGCCGGCGGACATCCCGCGTGGCTCATTCTCCTCTCGCTGTCTTTCCAAACCAACGCCGGTCACCGCTGTCCATCGCCGACACCCCCCCCCCCCCCCGCGATGGTCGTCGCCCCCAACGCCGCCGCCCCGGAGCGCCGCCCGACCCGCCCCCAATGCCGCCGCCCCCGAACCCCTCCCAGAGAGCCGCCCCCCAACCGCCTCCCCGAGCGCCGCCGTCGCCCCGGACCGTTGAGGTATATATATTTTTGAATTATTGAATGTAAATGTGAGCGTAATTGTTAAATATGTGTATACATGTTTATTTTCGTCGGTTTTTTATGGCCGGCGGGAGTTAACTTTCATGTGATTAGAGTTAGTTTAATATCACATGTGTGGCTTGATGTTAGGTAAGTATTAATTCTATTATTATAATAGATTTAACTTATGCTATTGAATTGTTGAATTTGATGTTATTTATTGATTAGATTTAACTTATAATATTAGGTTGTATGAAGGTTTCGATATTGATAAATTTAATGTTATTTATGTATATATATAGTTATTTATGTATATATATAGTTTTACTACTTACCTATAGATGTATGTGTGACATGTAGAAACGTGATTGTCTCACACGCACTCTTTACTCGTACACACAGCCGCAATAATGGGTGATAGACGTGATTGGATGTATAAAGGTTTCAAGAAGGGTGGGTGTCACACAAGTGAATGGTTTGCCAAGACGCAAATGTTTCTGGACCATGCAGCTGCTTTGTCACAAATAGATAATATTAGATGTTCATGCAATAAATATAGAAATATGATGAGCCACACCAAGAGGCAGGTCACACTACACCTGTGCTCACATGGTTTCGTGCCAGGCTATAAGGTCTGGTATCTCCACGGTGAAGATGTTGAACGAGCAACAGAAGTAGAAGTTGATGACGGCGAAGATGATGTTGATAGGATGGAACAGATGCTTGAAGATCTAGTTTCAATTTCTAAGTTGAATGATGAAGTGGCTAGTCTTAATGCCCAACTTAAGACTAGCAAGAGTGAATTTGACAAAATAAAATTTGGAAGGGATGCCTACACGATTGGTAGACACCCCTCAATTAAGGATGGTCTTGGCTTCAAGAGGGAAGTCAAGAACTTAACAAGCCATAAGGCTTCCATCTCCGCCAAGGAGAAAGGGAAGGCCCCTATGGCTAGTAGTACTCAAAAGAACCATGCTTTCATGTATCATGATAGGAGACATTCTAGGAATGCTCATAGAAGTTATGATGCTTTTGATTCTCATGCCATGTTTGCTTCTAGTTCTTCTATTATGCATGATAGAAATTTGGCTAGGAAAAATGCTATGCCTAGAATAAATATTGTTCATGTTCCTAGAAAAGTAAACAATGAACCTTCTGCAATTTTTCACACTTGCAATGCTTCCTTTGCTATTTGTAAAAAGAATAAGAAGGTGATTGCTAGGAAGTTAGGGGCAAGATGCAAGGGAGATAAAACTTGCATTTGAGTCCCTAAGACCAATGTGACTAACCTTATAGGACCCAACAAGAGTTGGGTACCTAAAACCCAAGCCTAAATTTGCCTTGCAGGTTTATGCATCCGGGGGTACAAGCTGGATTATCGACAGCGGATGCACAAACCACATGACGGGGGAGAAGAAGATGTTCACCTCCTATGTCAAGAACAAGGATTCCCAAGATTCAATCATATTCGGTGATGGGAACCAAGGCAAGGTGAAAGGGTTAGGAAAGATTGCTATTTCATCCGAGCACTCCATTTCTAATGTGTTTTTAGTTGAGTCGCTTGGATATAATTTGTTATCTGTAAGTCAACTTTGTGATATGGGATATAATTGTTTATTCACAAATGTAGATGTGTCTATCTTTAGAAGAAGTGATGGTTCATTAGCTTTTAAGGGTGTACTAGACGACAAACTCTATTTAGTTGATTTTGCAAAAGAGGAGGCCGATCTAGATGCGTGCTTAATTGCTAAGACTAGCATGGGCTGGCTATGGCATCGACGTTTAGCTCATGTGGGGATGAAGAACCTTCACAAGCTTCTAAAGGGAGAACACGTGATAGGTCTAACTAATGTAACTTTCGAAAAAGATAGACCTTGTGCAGCTTGTCAAGCAGGTAAATAGGTGGGAAGCTCTCATCATACCAAGAATGTGATGACCACATCAAGATCTTTGGAGTTGCTTCATATGGACCTCTTCGGACCCATCGCCTATCTAAGCATAGGGGGAAGTAAGTATGGTTTAGTAATTGTTGATGATTTTTCCCGCTTCACTTGGGTATTCTTTTTGCAGGATAAATCTGAAACCCAAGGGACCCTCAAGCGCTTCCTAAGGAGAGCTCAAAATGAGTTTGAGCTCAAGGTGAAGAAGATAAGGAGCAACAACGGGTCCGAGTTCAAGAATCTTCAAGTGGAGGAGTACCTTGAGGAGGAAGGAATCAAGCACGAGTTCTCCGCTCCCTACACACCACAGCAAAATGGTGTGGTAGAAAGGAAGAACAGGACGCTTATAGACATGGCGAGGACAATGCTTGGAGAATTCAAGACGCCCGAGCGTTTTTGGTCGGAAGCTGTGAACACGGCTTGTCACGCCATAAACCGGGTGTACCTTCATCGCCTCCTCAAGAAGACTTCGTATGAGCTTCTAACCGGTAACAAACCCAATGTGTCTTACTTTCGTGTATTTGGGAGCAAATGTTATATTCTAGTAAAGAAAGGTAGAAATTCTAAGTTTGCTCCCAAAGCTGTAGAAGGGTTTTTGTTAGGTTATGACTCAAATACAAAGGCGTATAGGGTCTTCAACAAATCATCGGGTTTGGTTGAAGTCTCTAGCGACGTTGTATTTGATGAGACTAATGGCTCTCCAAGAGAGCAAGTTGTTGATCTTGATGATGTAGATGAAGAAGACGTTCCAACGGCCGCAATACGTACCATGGCGATTGGAGAAGTGCGGCCACAGGAACAAAAGGAGCAAGATCAACCCTCTTCCTCAACAATTATGCATCCCCCAACTCAAGATGATGAACAGGTTCATCAAGAGGAGGCGTGTGATCAAGGGGGAGCACAAGATGATCATGTGATGGAGGAAGAAGCACAACCGGCACCTCCAACCCAAGTTCGAGCGACGATTCAAAGGAATCATCCCATCGACCAAATTTTGGGTGACATTAGCAAGGGAGTAACTACTCGTTCTAAATTAGTTAATTTTTGTGAGCATTACTCCTTTGTCTCTTCTATTGAGCCTTTCAGGGTAGAAGAGGCCTTGCTAGATTCAGACTGGGTGATGGCCATGCAAGAGGAGCTCAATAATTTCAAAAGAAATGAAGTTTGGAAACTGGTGCCTCGTCCCAAGCAAAATGTTGTGGGAACCAAGTGGGTGTTCCGTAACAAACAAGACGAGCACGGGATGGTGACAAGGAACAAGGCTCGACTTGTGGCAAAAGGTTATGCCCAAGTCGCAGGTTTGGACTTTGAGGAGACTTTTGCTCCTGTGGCTAGGCTAGAGTCCATTCGTATTTTGCTAGCATATGCCGCTCACCATTCTTTCAGGGTGTTCCAAATGGATGTGAAGAGCGCTTTCCTCAACGGGCCAATCAAGGAGGAGGTGTACGTGGAGCAACCCCCGGCTTCGAGGATGAACGGTACTCCGACCATGTGTGTAAGCTCTCTAAGGCGCTCTATGGACTTAAGCAAGCCCCAAGAGCCTGGTATGAATGCCTTAGAGACTTTTTAATTGCTAATGCTTTCAAAGTTGGGAAAGCCGATCCAACTTTATTCACTAAGACTTGTGATGGTGACTTATTTGTGTGCCAAATTTATGTCGATGACATATAATTTGGTTCTACTAACCAAAAGTCTTGTGAAGAGTTTAGCAGGGTGATGACACAGAAATTCAAGATGTCGATGATGGGCGAGTTGAACTACTTCCTTGGGTTCCAAGTGAAGCAACTCAAGGACAGCACCTTCATCTCCCAAACAAAGTACACGCAAGACTTGCTAAAGAGGTTTGGGATGAAGGACGCCAAGCCCGCAAAGACTCCGATGGGAACTGACGGACACGTCGACCTCAACAAAGGAGGTAAGTCCGTTGATCAAAAAGCATACCGGTCCATGATAGGTTCTTTGCTTTATTTATGCGCTAGTAGACCGGATATTATGCTTAGTGTATGCATGTGTGCTAGATTTCAATCCGATCCAAGGGAGTGTCACTTAGTGGCCGTGAAGCGAATTCTTAGATATTTAGTCGCTACGCCTTGCTTCGGGATCTAGTATCCAAAGGGGTCTACCTTTGACTTAATTGGATACTCAGACTCCGATTATGCTGGATGTAAGGTCGATAGGAAGAGTACATCAGGGACGTGCCAATTCTTAGGAAGGTCCCTGGTGTCATGGAGTTCTAAGAAACAAACTTCTGTTGCCCTATCCACCGCTGAGGCCAAGTATGTTGCCACAGGACAGTGTTGCGCGCAACTACTTTGGATAAGGCAAACCCTCAGGGACTTTAGCTACAATCTGAGCAAAGTCCCACTCTTATGTGACAATGAGAGTGCTATCCGCATGGCGGACAACCCCGTTGAGCACAGCCGCACAAAGCACATTGACATCCGGCATCACTTTTTGAGAGACCACCAGCAAAAGGGAGATATCGAAGTGTTTTATATTAGCACCGAGAACCAGCTAGCCGATATCTTTACCAAGCCTTTAGATGAGAAGACCTTTTGCAGGCTGCATAGTGAGCTAAATGTCTTAGATTCGCGGAACTTGGATTGATGTGTAGCATACATGTGTATTATGCTTTGATCATGTTCCTTATGCATTTTGTTGTTTATTTATGGTGCTCAAGTTGTACAAACACTCCCCATACCTCAAAAGTCCATGTGTGAGTGATGCACATATTTAGGGGGAGATGTGCTACAACTTGACCCTTTGAGACTAACTGTGTGGTTGAGTTTGCTTGATTAAGTCTCAAAGGTGGCTTGAAAGGGAAAGTTGGACTTGGACCATGCAAGACTTCCACTGCACTCCGATGAGAGGGTTACTTACTCCAAGTCCATCTCAATATCCTTATTTCCTTGGTACTCTTATTTGAAGATTTTGGTGAGGCAATGGGGTTTTAGGGCCAAGATTGATCCCGTTTTGGTGCTTGATGCCAAAGGGGGAGAAAATAAGGCCAAAGCAAGAAATGGATCAGCTGCCACTTGAGAATTTTGAAAATAGTAGAATAGAGCTTTTGTTTTGTCAAAATCCTCTTACTGTCTCTTTTTGTCAAAAGTTGGTCTCTTGTGGGGAGAATGTTTGATTATGGGAAAAGGGGGAGTTTTTGAATCTTTGGTCAATTTCTCGTGAAATACCTCTCTTTATGTCTCTACAAGTGAATTTGACTTAGAGATAGGAAATTGAGTTTGATTTGCAAAAACAAACCAAGTGGTGGCAAAGTATGATCCAAATATGCCAAATTTGAATCAAAATAATTTGTGTTCTTATTTGCATTGATTTTGCACTTCTTTTAGTTGCTTTATGTTGTGTTGGCATAAATCACCAAAAAGGGGGAGATTCTTTTAGTTGCTTTATGTTGTGTTGGCATAAATCACCAAAAAGGGGGAGATTGAAAGGGAAATATGCCCTTGGGTCATTTCTAAGTATTTTGGTGATTGAGTGCCAACACAAGTGGACTTGTGGTAATCTATGCAAAGTGATGGACAAAGTGTAAATCAAGTCTAAAGGTATGTATCTAGACTTAGTACATTGTTTTAAGAACTAATGTATTGTGTCTAAGTGATGGAAACAGGAGAAATCACTTTGGAATAGAGATGGCTTTGTTCAGCCAAAGTCTACGCAGTCTAGGTGCATCGGACTGTCCGGTGGTGCACCGGACAGTGTCCGGTGCGCCAGGCTGGCGACTGTCAACTGGCTGCTCTCGGGAAGTGATTAACGGCGTACGGCTATAAATCACCGGACTGTCCGGTGAGCCATTCACAGGCGAAGTCGTCGCTCTCGGGAAGTGATCAACGACGTACGGCTATAATTCACTGGACTGTCCGGTGAGGCACCGGACTGTCCGGTGAGCCAACGGTCGGCCGGGCCAACGGTCGGCCGCGTAATCCGCTTGCGACGCGTGCCCGAGCCAACGGTCAGAAGGGGGCACCGGACTGTCCGGTGTGCACCGGACAGTGTCCGGTGCGCCAACGGCTCTCGATCTTCAACGGTCGGCTATGCCACAGAAGGAAAGAAATCCGCACCGGACAGTGTCCGGTGGTGCACCGGACTGTCCGGTGCGCCAATCGACAGAAGGCAAGAATTGCCTTCCTGGAATGCTCTCAACGGCTTCTAGCTGCCTTGGGGCTATAAAAGGGACCCCTAGGCGCATGGAGGAGCACACCAAGCATTCTCTAAGCATTCCTAAGCACCAAGACTTCAATTCCGCGCATTCGATTCTTTGTGATAGCAACTAGAGCTCAAATTGAGTAGAGAACTCTTTGAGTTGTGTTGAGAGCTCGTGTTGTGACTTGTGTGCGTGTGTTGCTCTGATTTTGTATCTTGTGTGCGTTGCTCATCCCATCCTTACTTTCGTGCTTCTTTGTGAACATCTTTGTAAGGGCGAGAGGCTCCAAGTTGTGGAGATTCCTCGCAAGTGGGATATAGTAAAGTGCAAGCAAAACACCGTGGTATTCAAGTGGGTCTTTGGACCGCTTGAAAGGGGTTGAGTGCAACCCTCGTCCATTGGGACGCCACAATGTGGAGTAGGCAAGTATTGGACTTGGCCGAACCACGGGATAAACCACTGTGCCACCTCTGTGTTGATCTCTTTGTGGTTATTGTGTTTTGTAAGACTCCTCTCTAGCCACTTGGCCTTATTGTGCTAACTCCTAATCAGTTTTTTGTGGCACTAAGTTTCAAGTTTTACAGGATCACCTATTCACCCCCCCTCTAGGTGCTCTCACAAAGAGCATGGACGGTAAGCTCTAACTTATGAAATTATATGGTTGACACTTAATTGATTATGCAGTAATCACAATTTTTGAATCACTTATAGATACACACTCTTCGACGGATTCATTGACTCATCGTCGGTGAGATCTCAGAGGACGGGTTCGTCTTCCCGTAGCTCATGCTCTCGTCGACCGAACGAGCAGGAGTTGGAGATTATGAGGATGCGTGAAGAGATGAGACAACAACGCGAATTTATGGAGGCTTGCAATGCACATACCCAAGCGATGTATCAAGTGAGTATACATAATTCGAACTCTAAATTATTATATTTCAATACAATATTTTCAATAGTAACACATATGTTTAACAATTAATGCAGCAACAGGCATGACAACAAATATTCCACCGCCACCACAATGGAGCCAGTTTGCAAACACACCAGCTCCGCCACCACAGTTCAACACCCCTCCGACACATATACCTGCGCACCTGGAGATAGGGTAAGTTTGATAACTCTCGATTAATTTATACACTTGTATACTTTTTGATATTTGTATTAAAAATGTTGATATTTGCTAACTTGCATAGATTACGCCCGAAGCGGGTGGTAGTGGGTCTGATCCCGCAGCAGGGACTGGGTTTGTTGACTCCCTCTTCGTGTTCCCTCCTCCTAGTGGCGGCAATGGTCAAAGCTCTAACCACCCAAGTGGTGGTTATCTCTAAACACTTGAACTCGTGCACGCTATGTTTCTTAACTCGTGGACATTATGTTTGTGTAAACACTTGATCTTAACTCGTATTTGAAATGTTTGTGTAAACACTTGATCTTAAGTTTGTGATGTGTGAATCATATCAATGCATGTATTTGTGATGTGTATATTCTGTGTGATGATATATATGTTTTGTGTGCATGTGTTTGTGATGTGTATGTTCTGTGTGATGATATATATGTTTTGTGTGCAATTGTTGAGAAATAGCGACCTAATTTGGTGCTGCTTTTGCAACATTATAGGTTAATTCCCGTCAGCTCAGTTAATTCCTGTCAGCTATGGTCAAACCGACGGGGATTAATAATTAATCCCCGTCGGCCTAGTTAATTCCCGTCGGTTGGACCAGGCCGACGGGAGTTAACAGTTAATCCCCGTCGGCCCACGTGGCCGACGAGAGTTAAGGCTTATCCCCATCGGCTACTACTTGGCCGACGGGGATTACTTATTCCCATCAGCTGCCGACAGGAATAAGTTTATCCTCGACACCTGATGGCCATCGGCTTGATGCCGACGGGAGTTAGCCAGTTACCGATGAGAATTAGTTATTCCTATCGGTTTATAGGTTATTCCCGTCGGTTTATAGCCGACGGGAATTAACCGGATTCCTGTAGTGGTGTGTCACTGCCGCATATGTCTCCAGCAGCGCCCAACACGTTTTTCTTCGTCCAATGGTTTCTCCATGTGTTTGTCCTGTCTCCTACGCGCTCCTACCTTCATCTAGCGAACCAAAGTGGCTACAAATTTCATCGATTGCCTATAAAATTTAAATTTATTAAAGTGATAAATATTGATGATTGTATGATTACTTTAGTAATTAGTGTGTATAATTAGTATATTAGTTTGATAAACATAATTACGATGTAATATTTAATGGTTAGGTTTTTAAGCTAATTAAATTTTATAATTTCTTAGTAACAAGTATTAGTATTTAAATAAAATATGTATTATAAAATATATTAATTTAAAATCGATATATTCCCAAAACGTATTTGTCATTCATTTCGATCATGCGCATCATGTGTGAGACATATTGTTTTAGAATTGTCTTATTTTGAACAACCTTCGAATGCCCAACAGTGTGATATTTATAATAAACTACAAGTTCAAGTGAGATTTTGATATTATAACTCTATTGTTCTCCATTACATCAGTTGTGTATGAGGCAAAGAACAATGGGGCTATATTGTTAGATCTCGCTCAACCTTCGTAGGCTCGTCATAAATTTACGATCTGTCAATTATTTTTTGTTTGGGTTAGGATCTACCTTTTCTAATAGATATAGGACCGATATTGTTGAGGATTATTTCAATAGTAAATTTATGAGGTGGATTACGAGACCAAGAAAAAGGTAAGTGCACATAAGACTCGAGGATTTTAGACTTATTTGGGCTCTTAATGTGAGATAGTACCATATGTCATGTGTGCTGGTGGCTATTGCTTATGATCTCATGATCTATCCTTCTAAGGCATCTTGTCTCTCATTTTATAGTATAAGGAAGAGAGCAGTTACAAAAGGTTATCTGGTCTTCAGTCAAATAAGAGGATACATATTGGCCATCCAAGCCTTACAAGGACTCTTATATCTATCTCTACATGTAGACTTCCCTTATCATTTGAATTTTGTCATATTTACACATATATCGATCTTATCCATCGATATGATAAGATCTTGTGTCTCTACCTTTCTTGGACGAGTCAGGTATCCTACTGACATATGGGCCGAGTCCTTGGATAACGCAACTGAGCCCTCCGACCCACTTGTCAGAATTTAGTTCATTAAAGCGCTCTTGGGTATTCTTGGTATATATCTTTAACAGTAACCTCCAAATCTAATTTGTCGAGTTATCGGCTCGGACAGATTTGACTCATATTGATCTTCATCTGCTAATATTTGTATTTGATTTTCTAAGTTTTTTCTTATGATGGCCTAGTCCTCTTCTTCGATGTGCATCCCTAAGTCCATGGACTCTACCAAAACACTAGACTTGATTCATATCGCTTCAGCTTCTAGCTTCCTAGCTTATCGGCATAAAACTATACAACGCTTGGTATTACGTTGTGTAGGATTACGGGGAGGCTACGCTAGCGCAAAACAAAATTTTCAACCCCATAATACCAAGAACTACTGCGGTTATAGGTCATGGAATTACCACTAGACGTGCAGAGCAGCGGAAGACGTCTCGATGTAGACGAACACGTCGAGCAGTGTCGTGCATTCGTCGGCGTCCTTCACGTCCTCGCACGGTTCGTCCTAGTGCTCCAGATGTAGCACCTCCGAGGTATCCACACGTACAGGGAGGAAGCGCCGCGTACAGAACTGCTAGGTTCGCGACGGCGGCTTGGCGAGGGCGAGAGGTGAGCGGCGGCTGCTCGTTTTCTGGTGGCAAATTAGGTTAAGCCTAACCGCGCCCCCGCCCCCTCATTATATAGGCGTTATGGTGGGCTTCTGACACTGAGGCCCATCATTAACCCTAAAGCCCAGTCTAATTTCGGATCTAATCCGAGTTAGGCTTCCTTCCCCTTAAGTGTGTGACCCTATAGGTTCACGTACAAATAGACATAGCCCGAGTACTCTTACTTGGCCCAATAATTGACAGCGGCCTCTAGCAAGACATGTCAACTCCTATGCGTACGTAAAGATCATATCAGACGAACCATTGCAACATTACGTACATGTTGTTCCCTTTGTCTCACGATATTTGGTCTGGCTCTAAGCTGACCTCTCTTTCTCGATACTGTGAATTGGAATCCTTTCAATGGTTAACTCTTAACCCTAGCACGGCCATGCATTTCTTGATCCAATCACTCGAGGGGCCCAGAGATATCTCTCTCACAAAGAGAGGGACAAATTCCATCTTGACTGACCATGCCTCACATCATGCTTCCTGACAAACCCAAAACTACCTTTATAACTACCCAGTTATGGAATAGCGTTTGATAGTCCCTAAGTAAGTCAATTCACATCTTGAGAACATGCGACAATCTCAGGTCTAAGGATACAGTATTCATGTTGCAAAAAGAGAACTATATTACAATATCTTACGTTGGGTCGGTCCAGCCTCATGTCATACATGCGCCCACATTATTAGTTTAACATCTCCATGTTCATGACTTGTGAAATGTAGTCATCAACTAATACATGTGCTAGTCATCGACTCTGACTAGGGACATCATTTAGAATAACCATATAAGTAAAGAATCTCATAAACAATTCACATAATTGCTAATCAATACAAGGTGCCTTCCATGGATATTCAATTAAGCAATATATATCATGGATACAAAGAAATATGCTCATCTCTATGATTATCTCTAGGGCATATTTCTAACACGTTGTACCTTATAAATAGCCCACATTGTGACCCTTAGGTTCCACGGGGCCATCATTTTCCAACACACCCATTTCTGTCGTTGATTTATCTTCTAAAGCATTCCACAAAACCCTAGATCGCACAGTTGCCGCTAGATCTCAAGCCACAACCACGTCTGCTTCACATCCCCATGAGTTCGAGGCCTCCATCATCGGATCGAAGGATCTATGGGTCCTGGTGGTAATGGGATTCCTCCAAGATAAGAACTTCATCAAATGGAAGATTCCAAGCAAGGATTCTTTTCTCGTGCCTCATGCTGACCAGGTCGTGGCGTTTCATCATTGTTTCTTGCACGAATCCAGCCTACTAACCTCCCAATTCTTTAGGGATCTACTGTGTTATTGTCAAATCGAGCTCATCCATCTTAACCCTAACTCCATCAGTCACATGGCCACATTCTCTCAATGAACACGGAGCTCTAGACATTACAAGGGACATGTAACCCCAAACATATTTATTATATGTGTCTAAGATTACTTTAATATAAGCTATACCTATACTAAATCTAACACCTAAGCACATTATACATGCATGTTTGTACTCATCATATTTAGAGATACTAAGGGGCCTTGATTCACCGTGGATAAATACCCTATTATAGAAATTGAAGTGCGAAGAAAATGATATCCATCGTCTTTCACGGGGATGAGGATGAGGATGGTGTCCTACATGCCCTCAAGTGCTCTTAGGGTGCGTTTGGTTACAATTACAGGACGAGATGGGATGGGATGAGACGATCCCTCAAATAATGTTGTTTGGTTCAGAGTCAAGGGTTGGGACAGGACTATCTCAGTGTTGTCCCTAGTTATCCCTCAAAATTGGAGGGACGAGAGAGGACACCAGGGGAGATCCCTGTCCTAACTGTCCCACAACCAAACGCATCCTTATCGTCTCTCATGGGGATGAGGATGTTGTCCTACCAACCTAGAGCGTTGTTATTCTTATGCCCACACAATTTGATGGCACTAATACATTATTTGAATAATAGATGGTACCTTTATGATATTTTTCATCTAGACACACATACACAATATATATATCAATTGATAATTTGATATTTTGTACTATAAGTTGACATTTTTGCTAATCTAGCTGTTAATTGTCTATTGTTAGCTTTGTGAAAAATTTAGGTAAAGACATAAATTCTCGTATGGATTAAATTCTCGGTAAAGATAGGGATAGAGACAGTGGCGGACCCAGATGCTATGCTTAGGATGTGACAAAAAATATCAAAAAAAGAAACAAAAAACATAGATCAACAAATCTTGAATCTTGACTGTCAAGTTTTAAACATAGTACTTACACCACTATCTAAGTGTTGGGGGCCTTCCTTCTCCAAAGATCCTCAAAAAACGGGACTAACATGTTTTTCAGTGTAATATAAACTGATACAGGAGGCTTCAAATTTGGGATGAAAGCATGCTTGATATGGAGAAATAACCCGGGAGCAGGATGAACGGGCGCCTAAGCTGTGGCCGAAAAAGCTTCGGCTTAACACAATGACGAAGGTGGAAGATGGAACCGACTTAAAGGAGAAAAGACTGCTTAGCCCTCGACAGCTGACTTTATGGTCATTACTAAATGTCAGGGACATGAATGTAATTTTGTCCAGGCTGTGTCCTGTCCCTATAAATAGATGAACAGTAACACGATACTGTTCATGCTGACTTGTAATCACTCTTGCGTCACTCCCACATTTTCATCTTCTGCCAAGCCGAAGGTACAAACGTAATATGAATATTATTGATGTTTATTCATATTTATGAAATAAGAATATAAATAATTCAATGATTTGGAACAATTGTTTATATTCTTTTTTGTGTCTTATATGTCCTTGTTTACATTTTTGTTCACTAAAATGATGAAGGTATGTCCATGACCTAAGATCATTACATCTTAAGAGAAATAGTGTTTTGAAGGACGAAAGTCTTTAATCGTTAACAATTGTGTTGCCTTGTTCTTGGTGTATAGCATTCGAAAATAGGGACCAACACTAAGTATTGTTATGTAATTTTAGAGTGTGACGTAGCCTATATGTACCACCCGCTGGGTGGATAGTCTGTCCTTGGTTAGAGAAGAAACAATTCTTTGGGCTGGTTCAGTTATTCCTGATCCAGGAATGTTTCTCTGTAATGATTCTCATATGGAATGATTATCTAATTCATATAAATGATTAATTAACTGGAATAGTTACTGGAGTAATATATCAAACATGCCCTTAATGATATTATTGGGAATAGGGACAAAGAAATTCTTGTTCGCACAAACGATGCCGGGTAAGAAAGAACCTAACCTGAATAAGAAATTCTTCGTTGAGAGTGCATGTGGCATGTTAAGGTGTACTAGTTGGTTACCTGTGCATTGCGACGGCTCACAACAATACCCATATAAATTATCCACAAAAAAGATCTCAAGATTTTTTATTGTTTGTCTTTGTTTTTCATATAATATTTTTTATGAACGCACGGGTACCATAGGCAGCAAATCAGAGACACCTCATCCCTCGCCTCCCCCACTTCTAAGGTTTCGTAGAGCAGGAGGGGAAGGGAAGAGGCGGACATACCTGTTCGTTCCCGGAGAAGGACATGATGAAGACCTGGGCATCTGAAGATGACATATGTAGTATAGCGCTAGATATATAGGGAGAGAGCACGCAAACGGAGAAAAAAGCTCAGCCAGAGCAGCTCCAAACCGAGAGGCACCCGCACCAGACGTCAGTCCGACAAGGACGAGAGAATTCCAACCCTAGACCCACCAAAGCGACACAACACCACCACCAACTCCGTAGCATATGTCGACTGCTGTCACGCTACGGGCCTTGGTTGTCCAATATCTCAGACCTGGACTCCTCATCGTCAAGATAATCTAAGCGTGGCAGGCGCCACCATGTCCTCCTCGACGGCACGTATGGAGAAAGGCCAGGAGCATGACCGACTCGCTCCGTACCCTCGTCGACGAGCGTCGATCGGCTCGCGGCTGTGACCGTGGACGGGGCAGCAGGTTGGGGAGGAAGAACAACACGATGACCGGGAAGACGAACGAGACGTCCGACAACGGCGAAAACGATGATGCGTCATGATGTGAAACATCCTCGTGGACGTGCAATAGCCACTACGCGAGTCGGTGTCGGGGCTGGTGTCGGACGAATACGGGAAGGAGCCGTCAGCTCCTACGCCCTCTGCCGAGAATGGGGTGGCGCAAAGGTGGAGGCATGAGGGGAGAGAGAAAAGAAGTAGAATGACAAAAGAGGTGGTGACAACTAAGGCGAGGACCATCATTATCGTGGGAGGTATAGATGGCCAAATAGGCCGTGTATGGCGAGCCGGCTCGAGGCATGACCCATTTAATAGTGCCTGGACCAACCCGGCATGAGCGTCGTGCGGTGTTTAGGCCGTGGCCTCAGTACGTAGTGCTGGTCCGACCCAGCATGATTATTTTTTTATTTTACAAAAAAAATCATATGTACATGTACAATTTATATTCAATATTATAAGCACCTAAGTATGATTTTTCTACTGAATCCACACTTCCTGTATCGTTTTTAACATTTTATACTGAGTTAATTTAGAAGAAATGTAGGGATTTTTTGTAAAAATATGACGCAGCACGACCGTTAAAACTGGTGCTTTAATATAGTAAAAACTTGTACGTAGGAACGAAAGACGGTGGACTTCTTTTAGGTGAGACGTGAGGCCAGGGGGTGCATATGGCATCCAACTATCCATGTACACGCTTGTGCATACAGTGCCGCAAGTACTCTAGTACAGTACAACACAGGGTCTGCCACGCGCAAGAAAGCTAGGGAATCGCAAGAAAAGGAGCTACATACACATATAATCTGTCACACGATATGATGCTCACGCACGTACGCCGCTGGGACACAAGCTCGTATCCTTCCCTTTAGACAGCTGTGGCGCAAGCGGGACATTATTGATCGATCAAAAAAGGCCGCCGTGCGTGCGACGCCGCATGTCTCGTCCTCCTCTGGATCGTGATGGACTTGACGCTTCTCAACACCGAGGCGAGGTGGCGGGTCACCGGGCCGGGATGGTCCACGGAGGCATGCAGTTTCACGTGAGAGAAGCCAACACCTCTTCCGGCCAGTCCAGCTGCTGCCGGCCGCCGATAGAAAGGATGCTTATAGAACCGTACCTGTGTGCGCTACGTAACTCGTGCTTTTGTTAGCTCAGAGCCTAAGGCAAAGTAAACTATACAAGTAGCTAGCTTCTCATGATCTTGCAAGCCACTCTCAGTTGGTTCTAGACAAATAATTGCCTTTTATTTGTAGCTGCATCACCTAGCTTGAGATGAAATTGCCAGTTATCAGTCCAGAATTACAGCAGAACAGACTAGGAAGGAGTTGTTTTCCTATAGAAAGTAGGGACGGAAAAACTCTCTCCCGTTTCCGAATCCATATTGTTGACGCCTTTTTGGAGCGCCAAACACTCAACAAGAACCGGTGGCGGTGCTCTCTGGTCAGGCGCGGACGGTCCGCGGCCAGGGGCCGGACGATCCGCGACCTGGCGCAGGGGCTGGCGTTCCCTGCCTGACGGCCGGACGGTCCGCGCGTGCGCAGGGGGCGGCGAAGGTCGCCGGCGGCGCCTGGATCTCGCTCTCGGGAGGGACCCCGTCGGGGAGGAGAGATCCTAGGTGGTGTCTAGGCTCGGGCAGGCCGACCTAGACTCCTCTAATCGACGTAGAGTCGAAGAGAGACGGAGAATTTGGGGATTGGAAGGCTAAACTAGGGCTAGACTAGAACTACTCCTAATGCATAAGGTAAAAACGAGTAATAGACTTGATTTGATCGATTGTTGGGGGGTTCAATCCGCCGTAGCCCTTCATCTATATAAAGGGGGAGGTCTGGATCCGTTTCCAACTGTTTCCCGAGTTAATCCCGCGGTTTTAGGCAACAAATCCCGCGAGAAACTAGGAACCCTAACTGACTCTGCGCGCACGCGGACCGTCCGCGCCACCACCGCGGACTGTCCGGACCACGGACCGTCCGGCCTCAGCGCCGGACTGTCCGCGCTGCTCAATTTGACTTCCAACATATGCCCCCCTGCCTTTTGGTGAAGGTTGACGAACCAAAAGCATATGAACTAAGCCTGATGTAAGTCACCGGCTTTTCAATATGGAGCTCATTCAACAAAGCACCAATGTATAAAGGCCGTTTCAGATTGTATCTTTCTCGGCCATGACCATTTGATCAATGGATCAATAGGAATAGAATGGAGGTGCCCCCCAGCCTGGATAGACAAAGGGACTATACATATACCATGGATTCATCATCGTACCATTCCATGTTTGAACAGGATAATATACCGACGATGAGTAAACGGGTGGAAAGTACCTTGGTCTCATAGGATGAATAGGTGATGCTTGTTGTGTCGCCTTTCGAGCCGTTTTGTTTACCCGTTTTGTTTTAGTAGGTGACCGATGTTTCTTCGTTGACCGATCACGTAGAACGGTCTTCTTGCTAGTATTCTTGGAAAGTAACTGGTCAAAAGTAGAGTCAGTTTTGATCAACCGACCATATGTGCTTTGCCGTTGCGTCTCTTTCCCTTTTAAGGCTTTGTGTGGAGGCTGACGCCTTTGGCCATAGGCGGATTGTCCGGCAGAGTTAGCCGAACCGTCTGTCTGAGCACCGGACCGTCCGCACGTAGGTGTCATACCGTCTGTGATGCTCAGGCCAGGCTGTCGTGCTTGGCTCATTAATTGTGCCTGCCCCCCAGTGCCTCCGGACTTTTTAGCCTTATCATCCGGAGCCTTTCGAGCAATCTCCTTTTGCGATATATTTGACGTGCGAGGATCGTCAATGATGATGTCTTTGCTTTTGCTTTTATCGGCCATTTCGGGCCGAACTAAGATCTTTTCGCATGCGACATCTATTGTATTAACAGGAAATGGTTGTGTGTCCACTTGCATTTCCTGAAAAGCCAACCGGCCTTCATTTATGGCCGATTGTACCTGTCGACGAAAGACATTACAGTCATTGGTGACATGAGAAAAAGAATTATGCCACTTACAATAAGCACGTCTCTTTAATTCATCTATAGGAGGGATAGTATGAGTTAATTTAATGTTGCCATTTTTAAGTAGCTCATCAAATATCTTATCACATTTGGCAACATTAAAGGTAAATTTAATCTCTTCTTGCCGATTCTTTTGAACCGGTTGTAAGGAAGAACATGCTGAAGATTTGGCCTTTGTTGGCCAAATAAACTCAGCGGTATATACATCTGCGGATTCATCGTCTGAATTATCATGCTCTATCAGATGTATAGCACGGGCGGCTGATTTTGATGTCTCTTTAAATCGGCTTTCACAGGCTAAAGCCCGCTGATGTAGCTGGGCTATCGAAAAGAACTGGGTCCCATCTAATTTGTCTCTTAAGTAGGATAGCAACCCATTAAAAGCTAACCCTGCTAGCTCTTTGTCTGCGACATGGACCCGAAAGCATCGGTTTCTAGTGTCCCGGAACCTCCGGATATAGTCATTAACCGATTCTTCGCGTCCTTGGCGGACTGAAGCTAAGTCAGCTAGCCCTAATTCATATTCCCCGGTAAAGAAATGTTCATGAAATTTACTTTCTAACTCATTCCAGGAATTAATGGAATTAGGAGGCAGGGCGGCGTACCATGCAAAAGCGGTACCAGTAAGGGATAAAGAAAATAACCGAACACGAAATGCTTCTCCATCGGCCAATTCGCCTAGGTGTGCTAGGAACTGGCCTATGTGTTCGTGTGTGCTTCTCCCATTCTCACCAGAAAACTTAGAAAATTCCGGTATCCTTGCCCCTTGTGGATATGGGACAGTGTCAAACCGGTGATTATACGGCTTTTGGTATGATTGCCCTACTCTGGCTACACTAACTCCGAACTTATCTCGAAATAGTTCGGTCATCTCTTCCTTAATTTTTTCCATTGCACCCGGTGGCAGACCACCAGACCCTGGGCTGTGGGGCTCATTTGGTCGGGTATTAGTATACCGACCTTCTTGCCGTGACCGATCGATAGTGTTGATCGGTCTGTGGTTGTATGGTACGTTATGGTTTAAATATGTAGAGGGCGAAACATACTGCTGCTGAGGTGTGTAATAATTTGGTGCATGGTGTGCAACAACAGGTTCTGCGTATGTGTATCCAGTTTGTCCGGTGGTAAATCCGAACTGACCGGTTGCGTTCGCCATTATCGGGACGCCATGTGGTAGTCCTAGTGCAGGGAAAGCCGGACGGTCCGTGTAAGGGCCGGACGGTCCGGGCAGAAGCTCGGACGGTCCGACCGCGTCCAGGGTCACCGGTCTGCCAAGCAGGGACGGCGGTGGTCCTAGGGCGGCCCCAGACTGTCCGGCAGAGCAAGCCGGACGGTCTGCATATGGGCCGGACGGTCCGGGCAGAAGCTCGGACGGTCCGACCGTGTTCATGGGCGCCGATCTACCAAGCAGGGATGGCGGTGGTGGTACTTGCCCTGTATATGAGTTCATCGGCATACCATATAATGGCTGGGGCTGCAAATCCCCATTTGTTGCCGATGTATTAGACATAGATATCCTGTTACTAGTCTCATACGATGGAAAACTAGGAGCAACAGACTTCTCCAACGTACGCGTTAATTTTCTAATTGATTCTTCTAACCCTACAATTTGTTGTTTCATCTGATCCTGCTGCTGATCTACATAATATTTAATAGACTGGATATCGTCGGGTTTACTTACGTTGGGGACTTGAAGCAAAGACAGAAGAGATGCAACGTCAGTCTCTCCATGTTTGATAACCTTCTGGTGGCGATCCACCGTGTATTGCGACAAGAATTTCTCCTTCGCTTGGCGCATGTAGTCCTCGTATTGCTGTTGCTCATCGGCTGTTAGATTTTCGACAGCCGTCTTCGGGATATTATCTGGGGAGATATCGGTGTGATCTTTAGAACCGGCCATTTGAGGGCCTGATTTTTAGTAGATCTAAACACCTGTCCCCAGCGGAGTCGCCAAAAAGTATGTTGACGCCTTTTTGGAGCGCCAAACACTCAACAAGAACCGGTGGCGGTGCTCTCTGGTCAGGCGCGGACGGTCCGCGGCCAGGGGCCGGACGGTCCGCGACCTGGCGCAGGGGCTGGCGTTCCCTGCCTGACGGCCGGACGGTCCGCGCCCTAAGGCCGGACGGTCCGCGCGTGCGCAGGGGGCGGCGAAGGTCGCCTGCGGCGCCTGGATCTCGCTCTCGGGAGGGACCCCGTCGGGGAGGAGAGATCCTAGGTGGTGTTTAGGCTCGGGCAGGCCGACCTAGACTCCTCTAATCGACGTAGAGTCGAAGAGAGACGGAGAATTTGGGGATTGGAAGGCTAAACTAGGGCTAGACTAGAACTACTCCTAATGCATAAGGTAATAACGAGTAATAGACTTGATTTGATCGATTGTTGGGGGGTTCAATCGGCCGTAGCCCTTCATCTATATAAAGGGGGAGGTCTGGATCCGTTTCCAACTGTTTCCCGAGTTAATCCCGCGGTTTTAGGCAACAAATCCCGCGAGAAACTAGGAACCCTTACTGACTCTGCGCGCGCGCGGACCGTCCGCGCCACCACCGCGGATTGTCCGGACCGCGGACCGTCCGGTCTCAGCGCCGGACTGTCCGCGCTGCTCAATTTGACTTCCAACACATATTTTATCATCATCGGAAATTGGGATCAGGTCTCAAAAAGTCGGGAACGGAAACGGAAGCGGGATAAACGGAATTGCGAAAACAGAAACTCATAATTTAATACAAATAGAATTGGTATTGATGTTTCACTAGTGATTGATTAGCTGAACAATAACATAAAACAAATAGATATAGAGAGGCAATATTCTATTGTTGTTTGGTTGCTAATAGTGTACATTTAGCTACATACTAGTCAGTTACCCTTGCGTTACGACAGCTCACAACAATACCCACATCAATTATCCATAAAAAAGATCTCAAGATTTTTTATTGATTGTTTTCGGTCTTCACATAATACTTTTTATGAACGCACGGGTACCATAGATAGCAAATCAGAGACCCACATCCCTCGCCTCCCCCACTTCCAAGCTTTCGTAGAGCAGGAGGGGAAGGAAAGAGGCGGACATACATGTTCGTTGTCTGAGAAGGACACAACGAAGACCTGGACATCTGGAGGCGACATAGGTAGTATAACGTTAGATATATAGGGAGAGAGCACACAAGCGGAGAAAAAAGCCCAACCAGAGCAGCTCCAAATCGAGAGGCACCTGCACCAGGCGTCAGTCCGAGAAGGGCGAGAGAATGCGAGTGTCTTGCCAGCCCTGGACCCGTCGAAGCGACACAACGCCACCACCAACTCCGTAGCATATGCCGACTGCTACCACGCTATGAGCCTTGGTTGTCTAATATCTCAGACCTGGACTCCTCATCGCCAAGGTAACCTAAGCATGGCACGCGACACTATATCCTCCTCGATGGCACACACAGAGAAAGGCCAGGAGCATGACCGACTCGCCCCGTACCCACGTCAACGAGCGTCAGTTGGCTCGCGGCTACGACCGTGGGCCGAGACAGTAGGTTAGGGATCAAGGAAGAACAGGGCAAAGGCCGGGGAGACGAATGAGACATCCGACGACGGTGAAAACGATGGTGCGCGCATGATGTGAAACGTCCTCGTGGACGTGCAATAGCCACTGAGCGAGTCGGTGTCGGGGCTAGTGTCGGACGAATACGGGGAGGAGACATCTGCTGCTACGCCCTCTACCGAGAATGGGGTGGCGCGAAGGTGGAGGCATGAGGGGAGAGAGAAAAGAAGTAGAATGACGAACGAGGTGTTGGCAACTGAGACGAGGACCATCATTATCGTGCGGAGGTATAGATGGCCAAATGGGTCGTATCTGGCAAGCCGGCCCGATGCACGACTCATTTAATAGTGCCTGGGCCAACCCGGCACAAGCCCTGTGCGGTGCTTGGATCGTAGCCTCGGGCTATAGTGCTGGCCCGGTCCAGCATGATAATTTTTTATTTTACAAAAATTCATATATATATATATACATATGTACAATTTATATTAAATATTATAAACACTTGAACATGATATTCTACTGGTTAGATAGCTTCGCCTAGCATTTTCCACCCTTCTTTTTCATCACGGTGTGGGTTCAAACCCCACCGCCTGCACCGCTTTTTAATATTTTACGTTGAGTTGATTTGGGAGAAATATAGAGACTTTTTTCTAAAATGATGACGCGGGACGACCGTTGAAACTGGTGCTTTAAATATAGTATAGATATCCGATGTTGTTTAAGACTTTAGACCACTTGTTACTAAAAAGAGTCGATGGTTGTAATGATTACTTTTGCTATAATTTATCATCTAAAGACACGAGGCTTTAGGTTATGTACTAATGCATATTAGGCTCGTTCCATTTGTCAAATATGGAATAAATATACAGGTTTAATCCAGAAAAAACGGGATCCCACAAAAACAGACAGAATAAACTCTCTCATGTTTCCATATTGTTCTATAAATACGGAAATGATCAGGCCATGTTTCTATATTTTTCTGTAAATACGGAAATGATCGGGTCAAATATAAAAAATGGTACAGACCGGGACGAGATTTTAACTGTTTTCAATCCTATACAGGAGTGAAGTTGTTGATAGGGGTGGGCACTTTTTTTACCATAAACCGAACCGAATCGAAATTTTGGTTTTTCGGTAGTTCGGTTCGGTTTCGGCTTTTGTATCTCAGAAGTTTGGTGTTCGGTATCGTAAACGGTTTTCACTGTATACCGAACCGAAATACCAAAAAACCGAAAACCAAACTTTATCAATTCTAAAATTTAACTATTCGATTATGTAAACTAAATGTGTGAAGCAATTACATTGATATTCACTTATTTATATGTAATGTATGATATATCTCTAAATATCTATACCTATAGAATTTTTACTTTTTAAAAATATGTGTAATCTATCATGTAAACTTGTTGTATGTGTTGTCTTGAGTATAAGTTTGATTTATATTCGGTTTTTACGAAAAACCGAAGTAAAAAAACCGAAACTGAACTTCTCGATTTTTTATTTTCAAGAAAACGATCGGTTTCTAATGTCTAGAAAACCAAAATTTTTAAAACCGAAAAACCAAACCGAATTTTAAAAAAAACGATTGCCCAGCCCTAGTTGTTGATGCATAAGCCTATGGCCTAATTAGGCCCCCTTTGGCAGGGCTCTCTTGGCGGCTCCTTTTCTGGCCCTTTGTGAAGCCGTACCAAACGGTCTTAAAAATGGATCCTCACCGAGAGTCAACAAAGAGCTAGAGCCGTTTTGCTATTGGGAGCCGAAACACGAGAAAACAAGCTTCTATCGGCTCCTTCTATCCGGCGCACAATAATGTTTCATGAAATTACAGTCTCTGCCATCGTCTCCTCGTGAGAAGTTGTTTTGCCAAATAAATTACAAAACGACACTGGCTCCTCTAGAGAAGCCAACAAGCCAGAGAAGCCAGAGCCGAAGTCATTAGGGCATGTACAGTGGTGTTTAATGTAGAGGCTCTTAAGGTGTTCAAGGGGGTTATTTTTAAAAAAAAAAATCTTAGAGCCGTCTCTCCGTGAAGAGATGCCTCTGGCTCGTAAACCAAGTAGTAACAGACGTCTCACTTCCCACTGTACGAATTTGTCGTCTGTTCTATCGATCTGATGCTATACAAATACATTTAATTCTGTATTTATTTTTAGACTACTTTTATAGACACTCCATTGTACAATAGAGTCTCTTAGTTGTTGTCTCATGTGTTTGGAGAACCGTTTTGGCTGTACATGCCCTTAGGAGGACTGGAGGAGTCCTGACAAAGGGGGCCTTAGAACAGTCGGATCACGCCCACGCTTTGGAGTATGGACCGCGCGCGCACGGACTGCGAAAATTCGGTGCCGACCTCAGGTCGCTGACCGGCACCGGCGGCGAGAGCTTTTGCTCGACAGCACTCACTTGGTATCCGCGTAAACAAGTTGCCCGGAGATCGAATACCTTTTACTGCTAGTGCATGGATCCTCGCCCGTTTATCCATGGCACCAGCAACGCTATATCGCGGACGTCCGTCGCCGGCGCCCCCAGCCCAGCCACGAAAAAAGATCTGGGATTCCCCCATTCCCCACCGCACCCCCCTCTCTCTCTCTCTCTCTCTCTCTCTCTCCAGCTTCATCTGCACATGCTGCACGCGATCAGATCACATCCACGCGACGCGAACCCAGGCCCCGCCCCCGCCCGGTATATTCCCCGTCACCGCACCGCACTGCGCCGTGAGCCTATTCGTATATATATTGTCCGATCGCGGTGCGGCGCTTTCCGGCCGAACGAAACGACGAGAAAAAGGCGCTGCCGCGCTAGGCGTACGCTCGTCCTCCTTATCCGATCGCGGGGGCCGGTGATTCAAGAAACAGTGCGGGGAAAGGGCGGGGGCGAATCGGGTTCCAGGCTAGCGGCGCCGTCCGTCTGGGCTGCGGGCGGATGCATGCGATGCGACTGTAACGCAAGCCGGTGGAGGCAGACTGGCAGGCAGTGCAAGTTGAGCAGGGGCGGGATGCACCACCACGGCATGCCTTGGCGCGCACTGCTCGGCCGGCTGACTGCTTTCAGGCCTATTCGTTTTGGCCGGGAACGGCGAGGAATGGGAATAAAACCACGTGGATCTGCCTGGTCTGGAATTCTTCTCCACCCATGGTAGAAGATGTGTTCGGTTAACCCACTCGAGGATCCATCCCCCCGTCTATTCCCAGCTTCTACCCTATCCCTGGCCCGGGAAGCAGCCCTCATCTGAAGGGTGTGGAAAGAATCCACAGAGCATGACGCCGAGCGGGCATCGGTGACAACACAAGGCGGCATGACAGCGGGGCTGCACACGAGCGGTGACGGCAGGGCTGCACACGAGCAGCTATGGGGGCTGCAGCACGGATCTGGCCCTCCCTCGCCCGCACTCCGTTCGGCGCGCCGTCGCCTCGAGCCTCCCCTCCGATTCCGTGAGTCTCTCTCGCCTCCGGTCAAATCGAACAGCGATAGCGACCTGGTGGTCTCCCATTCGCATCCGACAGCTGTCTTCTCACTGGTAGTCGTCACCCTCCTCTACCTTCTCCTTTTTCTTATGTACCAGTTCTAGGGTTCTTGATTTGTGTCGGTAACGATGATCTTTGATGAGCGATAGCAGCCAAATCAAGCAACCTTTATATGCATCTGCTATTGCCTGTGGTGTGACTGTGTGAGGAATGGCGATTACCTGATGTCAGTCTGATTTCATACTTTCATGAATACTTGATGATAGATAGTTTGTGGTTATTAGTAAACAATACAGTAGATGCAAAAGAATAATATAGTGACAATTCCTTGGTAGTATCAAAGATGAACCTTAGCCTGTTACACTTGGGGTGGTTGGAAATCAGTAAAGTTTGCTCTGATTATTTATACATCGGTTTCAGAAATCAAGTAACAATAGGATATAATGGACAAGAATTTTCAAGGTTTTCTTAACAGCCATTTTGAAAAATGGTCAGGGGTTCTTTGGATCTAAATACAAAAAGATTCAAGCTTTTTTAGTTCCTAAGTCAGTTTGCATCCAATATATTTTCTGTCACATGGACTTTACAGGTTGTCTATGTAAAAGCATGGTCCTTTTTTTGTTTGGCTAATTCTGCCTGTTAAGTGATAGTTAAGAAATAAATGACACCTCTCCTAGTTAGTAGCTTTCCACTGCCTAAACTCTACTGAGGTCTAAAGAGATTGATAAAACATGCCCTTTCGGTTAAAAGTTCATGCACATGTTGGAACAACGCTAGCTGTTCCTCTGAACATTCTACACATATGTAGTGCATTACCAAGTAATTAGTAGTTCTAGTACTTTAATTAGGCTGCATGTATATATACCTTAGTTTATCTAAGTGTGTTTCAGCTGCATGCTCATCAATTCAGCATGTCAGTTTCTTAGCATGAAGGCGAGCTGCAACAATTTGCTTGTGGACTTTACAATTTAGCAACACTAGCTAGTTCTGTACTTTACAATTCAGCAACGCTAACTTGTTGTTATCTTTGCTATCTTCCTTTGAGCTGGTGAATCCACAGATTTGGATATATGATACTGACGTGTTGTATTACCTTGACTCAGGCAAAAAATGAGCTTTAACTAAATTTTAAACCAATTTTTAATTTTCTAAATAAACTAATATCTACGTATACTCTTCGCCCACAAAAGAATGATGTATTCACAAATTTTTTGTCATATAGTTTCTTGGTCTTTATGTTGCTTTTGTCAGCACAACTTGGTTCTTTTATTTGATTGCTGGTATTATTCCAAATAATTTTCTGTCAGCATAACTTGGTTCCTTTATATGATTATTGTCAACCCAAAGCACTAGTGAGTTATGTTGGTGGAGAATCTGATCATTGTCCCTCCTGTATATTTGCAGGCTTTACATCTTCAAGGCACTTCTGCTATTAAAAGTTCTAAATTTAGAAGCCTTGGTCAACTTAGTGCTAGGTTGTAACCATGGCCTGGAACTGTGAGCTGTGAGTGATGTCTGTATTTTGATTCATGGTCAATACTTGTTATGATGAGGACACGTAAAAGCTGGTACTAATTTGCTGGGAGGAAAAGTGCAAAGGAAGTATGGGAGTGGGACAAGCTGACTGCAAGCACTAACTCTACTTTGTTATTTGTTTTCATCTATTTAAATCATGTGCAAACTGCATAAGCAATAACACTTCTATTGGCCAGATTGGCACCCATGCAGAACTGAAGGTTTCAATTAATCATGTAGTGCTTGACAGGTTGGAAAACTTGATTTCCATTTAATTACGTGGGCTGAAAACCATCCAATTTGCTTTGCATGGTATATGAGTTATTTGAAGCTCGAACTTGTCCAATTGTATTATACAAGTTGCTTTGCAACACACAGCTGCTACCTGGGGCCTGTAGGCTGAAAAACATCATTCTCTACTTTGGCGATTGGGGCTAACCGAACAAAAAAATAGAGAGACAGGGAACTGTTGAATATGGAATTAAACCATCCAGGGAAAGAGTGTAAGCAGGGGATCCATTGAATCCTCTTGTGGATTAATTCCACCTAGGGATTAAATTCATGATAACCGAACATGCCCTTCCGGGGCAGGGGCAGGGTTTGGGTGGTCGCCGCTTGCTGCTGCTGTCCGTAGTGCGGTGTGCGTGCGCTGCGACCTCCCTCGCCGTGACCGTGAGGGTGGAGGAATATGTGCCTCGGCCGGGCCCTCCGCTTTCTTTCGGATGGATGAGGTCTGCATGCGGGTTTATACCCCCGAAATAATCCGTTTCGCCGTCGCCAAATATTCGGTCTCTGGCTGCTGCTGCCCAGTTGTACTGCTGCCGAGCACGGAGCGCCAAAGAGAGTTCCCGAATTCCGATCGGCAGCCATTACTCTGGAATGACCTAGTCTAGGTGTGATATTCAAATTGACGGTGTCGGTTCGAAGACACCGCTCTCCTGCCTTGATTTGTTGTACAGTGAAAAAACAATCGTCATTAGAACCTTTCAAAATATATTAACCGCTCGAAGATCTCGCATGTAATGTGCGCTCCAATTACTTTGAATTTATAGTTTAGGTGTAATATTCGATAGCCAAATAAATAAAAAGACAAGTCATGCGATAATTTCGTGAAACGAGCTCGTATAGTTGTGGTATCCTTCGTATAACCTTTTATGTGCGCACCGGCCGGCCGTGCCGATCTTATATAGGGACCCTTTTTAATTAATTTGTATATGGAGGAATTGGAATAGCAACTTGCCATTGCAGTGGACAGTGGCGGAAATTCTAGTTTAATTCGTCGAAAAAGCAAAGGCGGGTGCACCGGGTTCCCAGCTTTAATTTCCCTCACTCATGTGTTGCCTTTACGTAGTGTTTCCATCAACGCAAAAAGGCGAAGAACATAATCAGATGCAACTAACCCAAGATTTTCAAATGCAGTTTACAGTTTGCTCGATCCAAATCCTGCTCAACTGAATTGCCACATTCTCTTATAACTAATGAAATAAAATACTGATCGTTGGCCCAAAAGCATGCCGTTGACGTTAAGCATGATATTAGACCGTGTCCAGTAGTTCACTCATATGATCACCTAAAACAGTATTTTGCACTGTAGAGTGTAGACTACAATATTTGAAGAGTTAAATTTCAATGTGAGTATAGAAAATAGTAAGGGTATTTTTGGTGTGTGACGCCGGGCGCCACGCGACACCTAAGCCGCGGCGGCAGAACTGTGGCGCGATGTGGTGGCTTAGGCGTGCTACCAAACAGCCCATAAGCTATTCAAGATATCATTAGACGTGCATGGCAAGGAGGTCAACTATGTCCATTTATAAATAAACTTAGCTCATATATAAAAGGCATATTGATATGAAATATAACACGTACTACCAGGTAGGTAAACTTTCAATTTATTAGGAGTACGTATTATCTCCTGTTGGATTAATGTGGTTCTGGTCCAAATTAATATTTAATAATAGTCAATGTTAAAGTCTCAATTCAATGCTACGGTGTACTAATACTTTACTACCATACTGGAAGTTCAAGGGACAAATCAATCAAATTAAATAGGTAGATCATTGGTGCATCTATTGAGAACTTGAGAGAATGATGAATGACTGCCACACGAGCGCGCACCACTGGCTGGGCTAGGCCGTGGCTGTGGGCGTGGCCGTGGTAGATCGGATCTTGGTCCGAATATTCCTTGTTGCCTATTTTGTGTGGAGTGATGACCGTCTATTATTGTCATCCGTTACTAGTCTTTTACTCTTACGTCTCTGATGGCGTCGGTTTCTGGCTGGCTATATCGGCCGTCAGTTTCTAGCTTTGATAGTGACCGTTACTGTCTGCGTGTGTACACATACGGAGGAGGTGAGGCTTCTTCTACTTACACGCGAACAAATTCTCAGACGAGTTGCACACCGCCCATTTCCGTCCCACCTTCTGCGAGCATAGAGAGAGCGGGAGAACAGGCCTCTAAAATCGTCGTCCACAGAGCTACACTTGCACGGGTGTGCGGGCGATCAGGTTTTTGGAGAGCGTACTCGTGACTGCTCGCCCCGTCCGCCCGACCAACACTGATCCAGTTATTCGTCGTCGGTGTCGTTCGTGGGACTGCACTGCTTACACCTTCCTACATCGACTGCGTACGACTACATCGAACACACACATGACATATCTCTTGTTAATGGAGTCACTGCTGCCTTAAGCATCGGTCCATCAGCGGGGTACACTCTGTTCTTCGTATTTGTGCATATTTTACTGTTGTTTATTGTTTATGTGAGTAGTGATACACACATGCTTCCTTGTAAAAACTTGGAGTTTCCTTGTAACACTTGCTTTACTATATATATACACATTTAATTTTGAGCAATTTAATTCAATAATTTACTTTTTTAGAATTAATTATCACGGTTGTATAGGATTGGAAATTAGGGTGCAAAAACTTTTGGTTATAAACTAGTTACTCGGGGTGAAGTTGAGCTTGCAATAAGCATTTAATTTAAGCAAGACTTTTTTAGTATTTCGATCCACACCGACTTTAAGGAGTAGAACACTCACTACCGCCATCAATCGCTTTGCCGAGTGCCTGAAGCACTCGGCGAAGCCTTAAAAACACTCGGCAAAGGCTTTGCCGAGTGTGACACTCGGCAAAGAAGGCTCGGCAAGCAGTGCATCGGCAAAGCCTTCTTTGCCGAGTGCTTTTTCTCGGGCACTCGGCAAACCTCTTTGCCGAGTGCCAGGGAGCACTCGGCAAAGAAAAGCGACCGTTACGGCGCCGTGTGACGGAGACGGAGGCTTTGCCGAGTGTCCCTGGTGACACTCGGCAAAGAAGTTATCTTTGCCGAGTGTCGTCCAGGCAGCACTCGGTAAAGAATCCGCCAGAGAGGGTCCCCATGTCAGGCTCTTTGCCGAGTGTTCTGTGCGGCACTCGGCAAAGCCGACCTCTTTGCTGAGTGCCAGCGACATAACACTCGGCAAAGAACCTAAGTCGGTGCCCAGGTCTGTGCTCTTTGCCGAGTGTTATGACCCTGACACTCGACAAAGCGCCTCTTTGTCGAGTGTTACACTCAGCAAAATGACCAGTATATACCTTTTTTATTTGTTTTTTGTATTCCATCCACACAAACAGAAGATATCACATATATATCACATATATACATCACAGATATCATCACAGACATAAATAGCCAACACAAACATAAAATCGTCACCACAAACATAAATATCCATCACAAACATAAGTGTTCAACACAAGTATTAAACACAAACATAAGTCTCAAACGTTGCAAGCTCTCACATAAGTATCAAACACAGACATAAGTATTATACATAAGTTCTGAAGTCTAAAACAATGAAAACACAACACTCATGGAGGTGGGCGGTTTGACCGGGGCTGCGTTGGGCTGAACCCTTCCGGAGGGTTGTTGGATGCCACCCCAGATTGGCCCTGCACATAGAAGAGATTGCATGTGTTATACCAGATGCATTACAAACATCTAACTACAATTTTGATACTCACAGGAGTGTGGAAGAGATCAGGGTCAACTGGAGGGAACAATGGAGGTGGCGGAGCGATGCCCTGTGCGGCGCCAAGGCTTTGCATGTACTGGAACATCTCCGCAATCCTCTGATGATCTGCCCGGCGCTCTGCCTCCCGCTCCGCCATCATCCTCGCCTCCATCTCGTGATGTTCCCTCCTCTCTTCTTCTAGTTGGGTCTGTAATATTACAAGCCAACATTATAGTAACTCAAAGAGTAGGTATATAACTAAAGGAAGGATGAGTTACAGAAGCACTAACCTCGAGTTGCTGTATGCGATGCTGTGAGCTGTCGTGCCGAGGTCGTATGGCTGGACTCGAGCCCGTGCTTGAGAGCACCTAGAGGGGGGGGGTGAATAGGTGATCCTGTAAAAACTTCAAACTTAAGCCACAAAAACTTGTTAAGCGTTAGCACAGTTAATGCCAAGTGGCTAAGGTGAAGTCTTCAACAAAGCACAATACCACAAGAATCAAGCACAGAGGGACACGGTGGTTTATCCCGTGGTTCGGCCAAGCCAATGCTTGCCTACTTCCACGTTGTGGCGTCCCAACGGACGAGGGTTGCAATCAACCCCTCTCAAGCGGTCCAAAGACCCACTTGAATACCACGGTGTTTTGTTGTTCTTATCTCAATCCCGTTTGCGAGGAATCTCCACAACTTGGAGCCTCTCGCCCTTACAAAAGATGTTCACAAAGAATCACGGAGTAAGGGAGGGATTAGCAACTCACACACAACACAAAGATCACAGCGAATACGCACACACAAAACCCAGACTTGAGCTCAAGAGGCTAACACACTAGAACAGAGCTCAAATCACTAGAATTTCAAACAAGTGCGCAAGATTGATGTGTGAGTGATCAAGAGTGCTCAAGGAATGCTTGGGTGCTTCCTCCATGCGCCAAGGGGTCCCTTTTATAGCCCCAAGGCAGCTAGGAGCCGTTGGGAACAAATCTGGAAGGCCATCTTTGCCTTCTGTCTCGTGGCGCACCGGACAGTCCGGTGCACACCGGACACTGTCCGGTGCCCGATTTGTTTCCAAAAACAGCACTTCTGACCGTTGCTGGCTGCTCCAGATCTGCGCTTAGTTGGCGCACCGGACATGTCCGGTGCACACCGGACAGTCCGGTGTTCCTTCCCGACCGTTGGCTCGGCCACGTGTCTCGCGCGGATTGCGCGGCCGACCGTTGGCCCTGGCCGACCGTTGGCTCACCGGACAGTCCGGTGCACACCGGACAGTCCGGTGAATTATAGCCGTACGCCGTCGGCGAATTCCCGAGAGCGGCCAGTTCGCGCCGAGGAGGCCTGGCGCACCGGACACTGTCCGGTGCACACCGGACAGTCCGGTGCTCCAGACCGAGCAGGGACTTGGCTGCACACAGCCAAGTCATTCTCTCCCCTTTTCTCTTTTTCTTCTTGCTGTTTCTAACACTTAGACAAACATGTTAGTCCACAAAACCAATGTACTAAGGCTTAGAAACATACCTTTACTTCATGATTTGCACCTTGTTCCATTTTACAATTAGGCACCTGTGTTGAGCACTAAATCACCAAAATACTTAGAAATGGCCCAAGGGCACATTTCCCTTTCAATCTCCCCCTTTTTGGTGATTTATGCCAACACAACATAAAGCAAATTGAACAAGTACAAAAATACTTCAAATAATAACTCAAATCTATTTTGATTCATTTTGACTTATATGGATCACTCTATGCCACCACTTTGTTTGTTTTTGCAAATCAAACTCAAATCTCTATCTCTAAGTTAAACACACATGTTAAAGCATAAAGAGAGTCATTATCAAGATTTCAAAAACTCCCCCTTTTTCCCATAATCAATACTTCTCCCCACAAGAAGCCAACTTTTGACAAGAGAGACAACTTAAGAATTTTGACAAATCAAAAACTCTCTATTCTAATATTTTCAAAATCTCTCTAGTGGTAGCTGATCCATTTATTGCTTTGGCCTTTATTTTCTCCCCCTTTGGCATCAAACACCAAAACGGGATCAATTTTGGCCCTATAACCCCATTGCCTCACCAAAATCTTCAATTAAGAGCAAATGGCAATAAGAGTTCATGAGATGGACTTGGAATAAGTTACCCTTCATCGGAGTGCAGTGGAAGTCTTTCATGGTCCAAGTCCACCTTTTCCCTTTCAATTCTCCTTTGTGACTAACACAAGCAAACTCAAACATATGGTTAGTCTCAAAGGGTCAAGTTGTAACACATCTCCCCCTAAACATGTGCATCACATTGCAACGGACTTGTGAGGTCCAGGGAGTGTTTGTACAACTTGAGCACCATAATAAGCAACAAAATGCAGAAGGGAACATGATCAAAAGCATAAATACATGTATGCTACAATTCAATCCAAGTTCCGCGAATCTAAGACATTTAGCTCACTACGCAGCCTGCAAAAGGTCTTCTCATCTAAAGGCTTGGTAAAGATATCGGCTAGCTGGTTCTCGGTGCTAACATAAAACACTTCGATATCTCCCTTTTGCTGGTGGTCTCTCAAAAAGTGATGCCGGATGTCTATGTGCTTTGTGCGGCTGTGCTCAACAGGATTTTCCGCTATTCGGATAGCACTCTCATTATCACATAGGAGTGGGACTTTGCTCAGATTGTAGCCAAAGTCCCTGAGGGTTTGCCTCATCCAAAGTAGTTGCGCACAACACTGTCCTGCGGCAACGTACTCGGCCTCAGCGGTGGATAGGGCAACGGAGGTTTGTTTCTTAGAGTTCCATGACACCAGGGACCTTCCTAAGAATTGGCACGTCCCCGATGTACTCTTCCTATCGACCTTACATCCAGCATAGTCGGAATCTGAGTACCCAATCAAGTCAAAGTTAGACCCCTTTGGATACCAGATCCCGAAGCAGGGCGTAGCGACTAAATATCTAAGAATTCGCTTCACCGCCACCAAGTGACACTCCTTAGGATCGGATTGAAATCTAGCACACATGCATACGCTAAGCATAATATCCGGTCTACTAGCACATAAATAAAGTAGAGATCCTATCATTGACCGGTATGCTTTTTGATCAACGGACTTACCTCCTTTGTTGAGGTCGGTGTGTCCGTTGGTTCCCATCGGAGTCTTTGCGGGCTTGGCGTCCTTCATCCCAAACCGCTTCAGCAGATCTTGCGTGTACTTCGTTTGGGAGATGAAGGTGCCGTCCTTGAGTTGCTTCACTTGGAACCCAAGGAAGTAGTTCAACTCGCCCATCATCGACATCTCGAATTTCTGCGTCATCACCCTGCTAAACTCTTCACAAGACTTTTGATTAGTAGAACCAAATATTATGTCATCGACATAAATTTGGCATATAAACAAATCACCATCACATGTCTTTGTAAAGAGAGTTGGATCGGCTTTCCCAACCTTGAAAGCATTAGCAAGTAAAAAATCTCTAAGGCATTCATACCATGCTCTTGGGGCTTGTTTAAGTCCATAGAGCGCCTTAGAGAGCTTACACACGTGGTCGGGGTACCGCTCATCCTCGAAGCCAGGGGGTTGCTCCACGTACACCTCCTCCTTTATTGGCCCGTTGAGGAACGCGCTCTTCACATCCATTTGGTACAACCTGAAAGAATGGTGAGCGGCATATGCTAGCAAGATACGAATAGACTCTAGCCTAGCCACAGGAGCAAAAGTCTCCTCAAAGTCCAAACCTGCGACTTGGGCATAACCTTTTGCCACAAGTCGAGCCTTGTTCCTTGTCACCACTCCGTGCTCGTCTTGTTTGTTGCGGAACACCCACTTGGTTCCCACAACATTTTGCTTGGGACGAGGCACCAGCGTCCAAACTTCGTTGCGCTTGAAGTTATTAAGTTCCTCCTGCATGGCCAACACCCAGTCCGGATCTAGCAAGGCCTCCTCTACCCTGAAAGGCTCAATAGAGGAGACAAAAGAGTAATGTTCACAAAAATTAACTAATCGAGACCGAGTAGTTACTCCCTTGCTAATGTCACCCAGAATTTGGTCGACGGGATGATCCCTTTGAATCATCGCTCGAACTTGGGTTGGAGGTGCCGGTTGCGCTTCTTCCTCCATCACTTGATCGTGTTGTGCTCCCCCTTGATCACACGCCTCCTTTTGATGAACCTGTTCATCGTCTTGAGGTGGGGGATGCACCGTAGTTGAGGAAGAAGGTTGATCACGTTCATCCTGTTCCTGTGGCCGAATGTCTCCAATCGCCATGGTTCGTATAGCGGCCGCCGGAACATCTTCTTCATCTACATCATCACAATCAACAACTTGCTCTCTTGGAGAGCCATTAGTCTCATCAAATACAACGTCGCTAGAGACTTCAACCAAACCCGATGATTTGTTGAAGACCCTATACGCCTTTGTATTTGAATCATAACCTAATAAAAACCCTTCTACAGCTTTGGGAGCAAACTTAGAATTTCTACCCTTCTTCACTAGAATGTAGCACTTGCTCCCAAATACACGAAAGTACGATACATTGGGTTTGTTACCGGTTAGTAGCTCATACGAAGTCTTCTTGAGGAGTCGATGAAGGTAGACCCTGTTGATGGCGTGGCAAGCCGTGTTCACGGCTTCCGACCAAAAGCACTCGGGGGTCTTGAACTCTCCAAGCATCGTCCTCGCCATATCAATTAGCGTCCTGTTCTTCCTCTCTACCACACCATTTTGCTGTGGTGTGTAGGGAGCGGAGAACTCGTGCTTGATCCCTTCCTCCTCAAGAAACTCCTCCACTTGAAGGTTCTTGAACTCGGACCCGTTGTCGCTCCTTATCTTCTTCACCTTGAGCTCAAACTCGTTTTGAGCTCTCCTGAGGAAGCGCTTGAGGGTCCCTTGGGTTTCAGACTTATCCTGCAAAAAGAACACCCAAGTGAAGCGGGAAAAGTCATCAACAATAACTAAACCATACTTACTTCCTCCTATGCTCAGATAGGCGACGGGTCCGAAGAGGTCCATATGCAGCAGCTCCAGGGGTCTCGACGTGGTCATCACGTTCTTGCTGTGATGTGCTCCTCCCACTTGTTTACCTGCCTGACAAGCTGCACAAGGTCTATCTTTTTCGAAATAAACATTTGTTAGACCTATCACGTGTTCTCCCTTTAGAAGCTTGTGGAGGTTCTTCATCCCCACATGTGCTAAGCGGCGATGCCACAGCCAGCCCATGCAAGTCTTAGCCATTAAGCATGCATCTAGACCGGCCTCTTCTTTTGCAAAATCAACTAAATAAAGCTTGCCGTCTAGTACACCCTTAAAAGCTAGTGAACCATCACATCTTCTAAAGACAGACACATCTACATTTGTAAAAAGGCAATTGTATCCCATTTGACATAATTGACTAACAGATAGCAAATTATATCCAAGACTTTCCACTAAGAATACATTTGAGATAGAATGCTCATTAGAAATTGCAATTTTACCTAGCCCTTTTACCTTGCCTTGATTCCCATCACCGAATATAATTGAATCTTGGGAATCCTTATTCTTGACGTAGGAGGTGAACATCTTCTTCTCCCCCGTCATATGGTTTGTGCATCCGCTGTCGATAATCCAGCTTGAACCCCCGGATGCATAAACCTGCAAGGCAAATTTAGGCTTGGGTCTTAGGTACCCAACTCATGTTGGGTCCTGCAAGGTTAGCACAAATATCTTTAGGGACCCAAATGCAAGATTTTTCTCCCTTGCATCTAGCCCCTAATTTCCTAGCAACTACCTTCTTACCCTTTCTACAAATAGCAAAGGGAGCATTACAAGCATAATAAATGGTAGAAGGTTCATTCACTACTTTCCTAGGAGCATGAATAACATTCTTTCTAGGTACATGAGCAATATCTCTCCTAGGCATATGTACAACATTTCTCCTACACATATCTCTACCATGATTATAAGAAGAACTAGAAGCAAACATTGCATGAGAATCATAAGCATATGAATCAAAATGATTATAAGCATTTCTAGCATGTCTCCTATCATAATACATAAAAGCATGATTCTTTTTAGTATTACTAGCCATCGGGGCCTTCCCCTTCTCCTTGACGAAGATGGGAGCCTTATGGCTTGTTAAGTTCTTGGCTTCCCTCTTGAAGCCAAGCCCATCCTTAATTGAGGGGTGTCTACCAATCGTGTAGGCATCCCTTGCAAATTTGATTTTATCAACTTCATTCTGGCTAGTCTTAAGTTGGGCATTAAGACTAGCCACTTCATCATTTAATTTGGAAATTAGAACTAGGTGTTCACTACAAGCATTAACATCAAAATCCTTACACCTAGTACAAATTTCAACATGTTCAACACAAGAATTTGATTTACTAGCTACTTCTAGTTTAGCACTTAAATCAATATTAACACTTCTTAAGGTAGAAATGGTTTCATGACAGGAAGATATTTCACTAGAAAGCATTTCATTTCTTTTCACTTCTAAAGCATATGATTTTTGTGCCTCTACAAATTTATCATGTTCATCATACAATAAATCTTCTTGCTTTTCTAAAAGCCTATCCTTTTCATTCAATGCATTAATTAATTCATTGATTTTCTCTATCTTAGATCTATCTAAGCCCTTGAACAAGCAAGAATAGTCTATGTCATCATCACTAGACTCACTATCACTAGATGAAGCATAAGTGGAGTCTTGAATACTCACCTTCTTCTCCCTTGCCATAAGGCAAGTGAGACGCTCGTTGGGGAAGAGAGCCGATTTGTTGAAGGCAGTGGCGGCGAGTCCTTCGTTGTCGGAGTCGGAGGAGGAGCAATCCGAGTCCCACTCCTTTCCTAGATGCGCCTCGCCTTTTGCCTTCTTGTATTGCTTCTTCTTCTCTCTTTTGTTCCCCTTTTCCTGGTCACTTTCATTATCGGGACAGTTAGCAATGAAATGACCAAGCTTACCGCATTTGAAGCATGAGCGCTTCCCCTTGGCTTTGGTCTTGCTTGGTTGTCCCTTGTGACCTTTAAGCACCGTCTTGAATCTCTTAATGATGAGAGCCATCTCTTCATCATTAAGGCCAGCCGCCTCAACTTGCGCCACCTTGCTAGGTAGCGACTCCTTGCTCCTCGTTGCCTTTAGAGCAATGGGTTGAGGCTCGTGGAGTGGTCCGTTCAACGCGTCGTCGACGTATCTTGCCTCCTTGATCATCATCCGCCCGCTCACGAATTTTCCAAGCACTTCCTCGGGCGTCATCATCGTGTACCTGGGATTCTCACGAATATTGTTCACGAGATGAGGATCAAGTACGGTAAAGGACCTGAGCATTAGGCGGACGACGTCGTGGTCCGTCCATCGCGTGCTCCCGTAGCTTCTTATCTTGTTGATAAGGGTCTTGAGCCGGTTGTACGTTTGCGTTGGCTCCTCGCCCCTTATCATCGCGAACCGTCCAAGCTCGCCCTCCACCAACTCCATCTTGGTGAGTAAGGTGACGTCGTTCCCCTCATGAGAAATCTTGAGGGTGTCCCAGATTTGCTTGGCGTTGTCCAAGCCGCTCACCTTATGGTATTCATCCCTGCACAAGGAAGCTAGAAGAACAGTAGTAGCTTGTGCATTTTTATGAATTTGTTCATTAATGAACATGGGACTATCCGAACTATCAAAGTGCATTCCACTTTCTACAATCTCCCATATACTAGGATGGAGAGAGAATAGGTGACTACGCATTTTGTGACTCCAAAATCCGTAGTCCTCTCCATCAAAGTGTGGGGGCTTGCCAAGTGGAATGGAGAGCAAATGAGAATGTGAACTTTGCGGAATACGAGAGTAATCAAAGGAAAAGTTCGAATTAACCGGTTTTCTCCTCTCGTAGTCGTTGTGGTCCTCATCCTTTTGGGAAGAAGTAGACTCGTCGCTGTCGTAGTAGATGATCTCCTTGATGCGCCTGGTCTTCTTCTTCTTCCCATCCTTTCGTCTTTGACCCGAGCCGGAGTCGGTAGGCTTGTCGTCCTTCGGCTCGTTGACGAAGGTCTCCTTCTCTTTGTCGTTGATCACTATACCCTTCCCCTTAGGATCCATCTATTCGGGCGGTTAGTCCCTTTGTGAATAGAACGGCTCCGATACCAATTGAGAGCACCTAGAGGGGGGGGGTGAATAGGTGATCCTGTAAAAACTTCAAACTTAAGCCACAAAAACTTGTTAAGCGTTAGCACAGTTAATGCCAAGTGGCTAAGGTGAAGTCTTCAACAAAACACAATACCACAAGAATCAAGCACAGAGGGACACGGTGGTTTATCCCGTGGTTCGGCCAAGCCAATGCTTGCCTACTTCCACGTTGTGGCGTCCCAACGGACGAGGGTTGCAATCAACCCCTCTCAAGCGGTCCAAAGACCCACTTGAATACCACGGTGTTTTGTTGTTCTTATCTCAATCCCGTTTGCGAGGAATCTCCACAACTTGGAGCCTCTCGCCCTTACAAAAGATGTTCACAAAGAATCACGGAGTAAGGGAGGGATTAGCAACTCACACACAACACAAAGATCACAGCGAATACGCACACACAAAACCCAGACTTGAGCTCAAGAGGCTAACACACTAGAACAGAGCTCAAATCACTAGAATTTCAAACAAGTGCGCAAGATTGATGTGTGAGTGATCAAGAGTGCTCAAGGAATGCTTGGGTGCTTCCTCCATGCGCCAAGGGGTCCCTTTTATAGCCCCAAGGCAGCTAGGAGCCGTTGGGAACAAATCTGGAAGGCCATCTTTGCCTTCTGTCTCGTGGCGCACCGGACAGTCCGGTGCACACCGGACACTGTCCGGTGCCCGATTTGTTTCCAAAAACAGCACTTCTGACCGTTGCTGGCTGCTCCAGATCTGCGCTTAGTTGGCGCACCGGACATGTCCGGTGCACACCGGACAGTCCGGTGTTCCTTCCCGACCGTTGGCTCGGCCACGTGTCTCGCGCGGATTGCGCGGCCGACCGTTGGCCCTGGCCGACCGTTGGCTCACCGGACAGTCCGGTGCACACCGGACAGTCCGGTGCACACCGGACAGTCCGGTGAATTATAGCCGTACGCCGTCGGCGAATTCCCGAGAGCGGCCAGTTCGCGCCGAGGAGGCCTGGCGCACCGGACACTGTCCGGTGCACACCGGACAGTCCGGTGCTCCAGACCGAGCAGGGACTTGGCTGCACACAGCCAAGTCATTCTCTCCCCTTTTCTCTTTTTCTTCTTGCTGTTTCTAACACTTAGACAAACATGTTAGTCCACAAAACCAATGTACTAAGGCTTAGAAACATACCTTTACTTCATGATTTGCACCTTGTTCCATTTTACAATTAGGCACCTGTGTTGAGCACTAAATCACCAAAATACTTAGAAATGGCCCAAGGGCACATTTCCCTTTCAGTGCTCCTTGCTCTCACCTGAGACAGAGTGGGAGTGGAGGATGAGTCGATTGCCCCGTCGACAATCCAGTACCACCCATGTCTCTTGCCTCCTCCGACCCTCATGAGCACATCGGGGTCGATCGGCTCGGTGCTCGGATCATAGTCTGGGCCATGGACCTCCTGCGCCATGGCGGTGTAGTCATGGAGGCGGCTGTAGACGGCGGGGTTGGTGTAGGCCTCGGGCCCGTCATCCGGGTTGTAGGTGACGTCGGACGTCGCCTTACCCTTATGGGCCATAGCATAGGCCGAGAAGGTGGAGCAAGGCCTGCCACCATGTGACGCCGACTGCAACGAAAACCAACTAGATAGTTAGAAATAATATCTAACTTAGTGCTATATATCTAAATAAAAAAGGTGGCGTACCCATGCTTCAGCATATTGGCCCAGGCTCCGGCTGCCTTGGTGGTGGGAGGGGCCTTGCATCATCAAACGCTGTTCCCGGCTAGCTGTGTGCGTCTCGTCCCACTCAGCCGAACACCACCTATCCACCATCTGCTCCCAGCACAGAGGATGTGCGGCACACCAATGTGGAATCATCTACAAAGTAAACATGTAGAGTGCATATCAGAAGATAAAATAAAATTCATGCATGGAGTACTGGTACCAAACATGCATGACTTTACCTGCAGGTACTACTCTCTGGTCAACGACATGGTTCGGGCTTGAGGTTTGGTCACCCTCTCCCCAAGGACGGAGTCGTGGTAGGTGATGATGGCCTGGATGCGGGCCTCATAGTGCATGTCCACGACGAGCTTCTTACAGCTCGTGGTGGCCACCACATCCGCCCTAGCCTCGTATCCAGCATCGCATCTGAAGAAATCCTGCATACAAAAACGATGTATCCATACATTATTTCAAGAATTTGCAACGAATACGACATATTTTATATTATACTAAGACTTACCCACAGCTCTTGCTTCACCCGCTCCGCCTTGTTATTGAATTCCCTACCGTCCCGGTCTACTGCATCGGGGGCGACGGCGTAGTGGTCGAAGGTGAAGGCTGGGCCCGTCACTCCGGCGTACTCCACAAGTCCAGGGAAGTGTTCCCTGCACAGCAGGCCGAGGATGCCATTGGGGGGGCGACGATGACCCCTAGCATAATCCAAAACCGTCAAGACCTGTCCAAGTGATAAATAAAAAGTATTAGTTTATATTATGATTTTGAACACATAATATGAACAAGAATGAAGAACATAAAGTTACATACCTCTCCCCTTCCGGCCGAATCAGCGGTCGTCTGTCCCGAAGTATGGGACGCTGAGGGAGACTCGCGGGCCTCGCAGGTAGATGCTCCTCGAACTAGAGCCGCCTGAACCTGAGGCGTCCTGCTGCTGGTCGTCGTCGTCCTGCTGCTGGTCGTCGTCGTCCTAAGGCGCCGCCTGCTGCTGTGCTGCCTGCTCTGCCTCGTCCTGCTGCGCTGCCTGCTCTGCCTCGTCCATCGTCCTACTCCTCCTCCCCCTCCTCCTCCTTAGGAAACCGCCCACCATATTTGTCCAACAACCTGCAATTAAAAGTAAACAAATAAGCACATATAAAAAGATGTATTTAAAAATAGGTGCGAAATAAAAAGTCATATAGCATTACATCGATTAAAAATAATCTTCATATGTGTCGGGGTTAGCCGGATCATAACTCTCATCATCACTATCAAGCATTTCAATCTCAACACCATCGGAAGACGCAACCTCGTCATTAATGTCATTGCCTTCAAGGATTACTAAGTCATTATCATTTTGCACCTCATCATCCTCCTCATCAATAACCATTTCAATATCTACGTCCATTCCGACAGCTTCAGTTAAGTCTATCTCAAATCGCCCTTCTAGCCCATCTTCTTGGAAGAACTCTCCATCATATGTGTCCGGGTCTAAGTTGTAATATTCATCATTAGGAACAGGTAACCTCCCGTGCGGCGATACCTTATACACAACATCCCAACCCTTAAGATGTTCTTTCGTTTGACACGCATATAGGAGATAATACACTTGTGTGGCCTGTTGGGCCACGATATAGACATCGTCTCCTGCTAAGGTGGAATCTTGTCGAATTTCGACTATCCCAAGATTAGAATGTGTCCGTCTCGTCACTTGAGGGTCAAACCAATGACATTTGAATATCACTGGAGTAAGAGGTTTGGAACCATAAAATTGAGCTCATATATTTCTTCGATTCGTCCAAAATAATCGACATTGTCAAGGCCCGACGTAAAGACTCCAGAACACGTTGTTTTCCGATTGGGCCGACTTTTGTCGTAGTGTGTTGTGTGAAAACGGTATCCATTGACGTCATACCCAGAATATTTCTTGACCCTAAAAGCAAAGTCGTTGGCTACTTGTCTCAACTCGGCACTCATAGACGGATCTCTTTGGCCCTGCAAGTATTCGCAAGTTAAAAGACGCTAAATTGAGTTCAAAGACGTATCTCTTTTACAAACTAAGCACGTACCTTACGTTTGAACCAGGAAATGAATTTGGGCAACCCATTTCTCGCACCCTTTCTAAGAAGAGCGTCATATTCCTGTGGAGTGGGGTCCCTTGATCGACGCCAGAATTCATGAAGAAATTGTTCCATGTATGGCGTCACCTCTTCAAGGTTGGTCAATACGTATAGCATGATATGCCGCCACTCTTCATGTGTCAGGGTCTTGGTGGTCGAGCCACTTGCGCTTCCGAGTTAGCCTCGAAATATGCTAAGGTTCGATTCATTGTCGCCATCATTGTAACGAGGGGGTGGATTATGCACGCTCGGCAGTTTGTCACCATAATAAGTTGTTGTGAAGTTTGAGACCTCCTCTAGAATGTATGCCTCTGCAATGGAAGCCTCGATTTTGCATTTATTTCTACATTTCTTTCGAATAGTCTTTAGACATCTCTCGATTGGATAGCACCAACGTCCCTGCACGGGGCCCCCATTCGTGCCTCATAGGGGAGATGAAGAATCAAATGCTGCATTGGATTGAAGAAGCCGGGTGGAAATATTTTCTCAAGCTTACACAGTAACACGGGGGCCAATCTTTCCAAGTCTGCAACCACGATCCAAGATAACTCTTTTGCACAAAGCTGATGGAAGAAATAGCTCAACTCTGAAAGCGCTAGCCAGACATGCTCAGGGACATAGCCTTGAACCATCGCAGGAAGAATCCGTTCAATCCATATGTGGAAGTCATGACTCTTCATCCCTAAGACTCGCATAGTAGATAAGTTCACCCCCTACTCAGGTTAGCTGCATACCCATCAGGGAACATCAACATCTTGATCCACTGAAGTACTTCCTTCCTCTGGGCCCTGCTCAGGACGAAATCGGCCTTAGGCCTTCTCCACGTCTTTCCGCCACTTGGCGGCTTCATCTCTAGTTTTGGTCTATCACATAACGCTGCCAGATCCACTCTTGCCTTCACATTATCCTTTGACTTATCAGGAATGTCCATAATTGTTGCCCATAGTGCCTCGGCAACATTCTTTTCAGTGTGCATCACGTCAATGTTGTGTGGAAGGAGCAGGTCGTCATAATAGGGGAGCCGAGTCAAGCCAGACTTATGTGTCCACATATGCTGCTCACCATATCCCACAAAACCACCTTCTGTATTGGCCACGAGCCCATCTATCTGTTGATGAATTTCGGCACCAGTCATCGTTGCAGGTGGGCGGTCTGTCACTACGACACCTTTCGTAAAGTTCTTGATGTCTAGGCGGAATGGATGGTCAGCAGGAAGAAATTGTCGATGTTTATCGAAGGACGAATATTTGCCACCCTTTTTCAACCAAATGAACCTGAGAGCTTCCTTGCAAACTGGGCATGGGAACTTACCGTGAACACACCAGGCACAGAATAGCCCATACGCCGGTAAGTCATGCATGGAGTACTGGTACCAAACATGCATTCTGAAGTTTGTCTTCGTAGCTCGGTCATACGTCCATACCCCTTCCTCCTGAGATAATTGCCATTATGGACGAAGAGGGAAGGGGATTCGACGAAATGGAGGCGTTGGCGTTGGCTTCTCTGTTTTGGAGACGCACGCGACAGCCAAACTCCAAAACGGATACGAGACAGCTCTTGGGGCTGCGTAAACAGGTATTAGTTTTCTGTCCCCGTTTACCGTTCCCGTGCGCAGACGCCGTCACGCGTACTCTTCTTGTCTCCGTCGCCGCGCTCTACGGCAGCACGGCGGTGCTGGCGTACGTGCTGTCCTCCGCGCCGGCAGAGGCCGCGCGCGCGTCGCCCGCGGACGGCGCCATGCCGCTCCACCTCGCCGCGGCCGCGCACATCCTCCTCGCCGCGGGCGCGTCCGCGGACGCGCGCGCCTTCTCGGGCCTCCGCGCCGGGGACCTCCTCCTCCCGCGCGCCAACGAGGCCGCCGCCGCCGCGGACCGGGCGCTCCGCGTGCTCCTCAAGTTCCCCGCGGCGTCACTGTCGTCCTCGCCCAAGAAGTCCGCCTCGCCGCCGCCGGCCCCGGAGGCAAGGAAGGAGTACCCGCCCGACCTGACGCTGCCGGACCTCAAGAGCGGGCTGTTCAGCACCGACGAGCAACGGACGCACCTTCCACCTGTCCTAGCACTAATTACTCCTAAATTCATCATACACCAAAGTTTCAATTAGTAAAAGGTTTTGGTATTATTTTCTTTACAAGACTAAAAGCATCCACTCGTATTTGCCATGGAAATATTACCAAAATGGTTACCGAAGGAACCAGTGAAAAATGGCGGTATCCGTCCACCTGTAACTTGTCCAAGGCTCTTCCAGCAGAGTAGTGCCGCCATGACGATTGACAGAGACACGAGACGAAACAAGCTGAAGGTCCCCGCGGCGTCACTGTCGTCCTCGCCCAAGAAGTCCGCCTCGCCGCCGCCGGCCCCGGAGGCGAGGAAGGAGTACCCGCCCGACCTGACGCTGCCGGACCTCAAGAGCGGGCTGTTCAGCACCGACGAGTTCCGCATGTACAGCTTCAAGGTGAAGCCCTGCTCCCGCACCTACTCGCACGACTGGACCGAGTGCCCCTTCGTGCACCCGGGCGAGAACGCGCGGCGCCGCGACCCGCGCCGCTACTCCTACAGCTGCGTGCCCTGCCTCGAGTTCCGCAAGGGCGGCGCCTGCCGCAAGGGCGACGGCTGCGAGTACGCGCACGGCGTCTTCGAGTGCTGGCTCCACCCGGCGCAGTACCGGACGCGCCTCTGCAAGGACGAGGTGGGCTGCGCGCGCCGCATCTGCTTCTTCGCGCACAAGCGCGAGGAGCTCCGCACCGTCAACCCCTCCGCGGTGTCCGTCGGCATGCAGATGCAGCCCACCGTGTCGCCGCTGCCGCCCAACGGCCTCGGCGACATGCTCAGCCCGGCGGCCTGGCCCTCCTCCCCGGCGAGCAGGCTCAACAAGGCCGCGCTCGGCGGCGGCCGGGACCTGGACCTGGACTAGTACCAGCACATGTTGTTCGACAAGGTGTCGTCGCCGAGGGCCAGTTGGAGACAAGAAGAGTACGCGTGACGGAGATGCGACGGAGAAAAAGGGTACGCGTGACGGCGTCTGCACACGGGAACGGTAAACGGGGACAGGAAACTAATAACTGTTTGCGCAGCCCCAAGTGCTGTCTTGTGTCCGTTTTAGAGTTTGGCTGTCGCGTGCGTCTCTAAAACAGAGAAGCCAACGCCAACGCCTCTATTTCGTCGAATCCGCTTCTCTCTTCGTCCATAATGGCAATTATCTCCTTCCTCCTAGGCACGTACCAATTCATCGATCAAAGGCTCCATGTACACGCCCATTTTGTTCCCCGGGTGTCCGGGAATTATCAACGACACGAATATATTCTGCCTTTGAAAGCACACACCAGGGGGGAGATTGATTGGGATAACAAACACAGGCCAACATGTGTACGGGGCAGCGCTCATTCCATAGGGATTGAACCCATCTGTGGCCAACGCAACACGTACATTACGAGCCTCTTCGGCTTTCTCACGGTGAATGCCATCAAAGTGTTTCCATGCTTCACCATCTGATGTGTGCACCATCTTGTCAGGATTGTATCGTTTTCCATTTTTGTGCCATGTCATCTGTTTCGCGGATTCCTCTGTCATGTAAAGACGCTGGATCCTCGGTATGAACGGAAGGTGTCGTAGGATTGTCAAGGGGATGTCGAGCTGCCTCTTCTGTCCATCACCAGAGTCTACCTCCATAAACCTAGACGAATTACACTTGGGACAGTACTTTGCCTCCGCGTATTCTTTCCTAAATAGCACACAGCCCTTCAGACAAGCATGAATCTGCTCATACGTCATCTTGAGTGCACGAAGTAGTTTCTATGCCTCGTACATGCTCTTTGGCAGAACGTGATCATCCGGAAGCAGACTCCCAATAACCGTCAACAAGCCATCGAATGCGTCTCTACTCATGCTGTACTACGACTTGAACGCCATTACACGCCCAATGGCATCCAGTTGAGAAACCTTTGTCTGGCCATGAAGGGGCTTCTGTGCCGCGTCGAACATATCGTAGAACGCCTTTGCAGTCAGCTCTGGCTCGTCATCCATACATCCTCTCGTGTACTGTGCCTCCTGATAGTCGTTCAACATATCCGCTACCCCCGCATCCGCGTCATAATTCTCGACACGTTGTCTCAACACCTCCTCTCTCGTACGATGCGCTTCACCATGAAATATCCACCGAGTATAGCCCGACGTAAATCCATTATTCCAAATATGTTCTACCATGGTCTTCTTTGGTTTTCTTTTTCGGTTGTCACATTTGCTGCACGGGCATGGGACTAGACTCGCTCCTTTAGCAACTTCGCCATATGCCCGTTCCACGAAATCATCGGTCTTTCTAATCCATTCAGTGGTGATATCGTTCCTTCCTCTACGGCCCATGTACATCCACTCACGGTCCTCCATCCTCTAACAGAAGCCTAGCAACAAAAAATTTCGGCAGCACCTCCCCTGCACAGGGAGGTTTCAAAATCCTGCAAATAAAACTATCAGCACGACGGCTGACATCCACGCATAATTTAACGGCACAATGGCCGACAATCAACAATACTACATATTAACCTAATCATACACGTATATAATTAACTCAATATTAAAACTATTCATTTCATATAAATCATACACGTATAACATAAATCAAGCAATCACCTTGGAGGTTTCGTCGCGGGCGAGGCGACGGGGCGCGGGCGAGACGACGGGTTGCGGGCGAGGCGCCGGGCGGGCGAGGGCACGACGGGGGCACGACGAGGAGCGCGGCGGGGGCACGATGGGGGCGGTGGGCGGGGGCACGGCGAGGAGCGCGGCGGGGGCACGGGCGAGGGCGAGGGGCTAGGCGAGGGGCACGACGGGCGAGGGCGAGGGCACGGCAAGCGAGGGGCACGACACGGCGAGCGTGGGCACGGCACGGCGAGCGCGGGCACGGCGGGTGAGACACTATGTGTAGAAACCTAGAGGACTACACATGAAATCATAGAGTTTCAATATGGATCTTCTAGGTTTCTACACATAGTGTCTCACAACTTTCTCCAAACATTCTAAAATTTTTATCACAGCCTGTACATATGACATCATGACACGTGAACAAGTTTCATGATTTTCTGACTTTGTTTGTGTTTTATACAATTTTTAAACATGTAGATGCCAAGTTCATGGCCATGTTTAGTGAGCATGTTGCTCGAAGTTTCCGGTACGCTTCTGGAATCGATCGTAACTTATGCTAAGTAACATGAATATCATTTTTTCATGCACGGTTTTCCAAGTTTCGAGTGACCTGCAGTTCAAATTTGAATTTTCCGAAGAATTTCAAATAAACGAACTAAATCTACTAACGATTGAAAACTCTGTTATAATTGTCCATAAATGATACATATAGGTCTACATAGTGTAGGAACATATCACAAAAAGTTTGGGAGACAAAATAAAAAAATAAAAATATACTTTGCCGAGTGTTTAGGGATGACACTCGGTAAAGCCTCCTTTGCCGAGTGCCTACCATTTGGCACTCGGCAAAGAAGACTATTTGTCGAGTGTCAACCGTTGGCTCTCGGCAAAGACTGACGGCCGTCAACTTTTGGACGGCCGCTGACGGCCCTTTGCCGAGTGTTTGACACTCGGCAAAGGTGTCTTTGCCGAGTGGGGTCCGGTGCCGAGTGTCCAGCACTCGGTAAAGAGGCTCTTTGCCGAGAGACTAACTTTACTGAGGGCGGCGCTCGGTAAAGATGCCAACACTCGGCAAAGCCTCGGATTTCGGTAGTGACTAATCGATAAGGATGCTCGGAGGCTTGTCAATCCGGTACTGGCTCAATCTAGTGTCAAGATTTACGTTAATTAATTTGATCTACACGACGATTTTAGGACTTAAGCTAGCTCGTTTTCTACACGACAATTTTAGGACTCAAGCTGACATGGGATTAATCTATATATTGTCTGAGAGCTAAATCACGAAGGCCTCGTTTATTTATCTACATTTTAAGGAATTGAAATCTAATTAATGTAGTAGCGTATTTTTTTAGAAGGTGATATTCCTCAACTTTTCAAAGTTTATATATAAGTCTATCTCAAATTTATGAGGTGAGAGATGGAAACTGATTCTATTGATTTACATGCTATTTTTCTAATTAATGCACACCTTATAGTACACACTCTTGTACTTGCTTCTCTATAGCATAAGCACAGCATATAACTATCTATCTCATATGATTTAGAATAATATAGAAATATATAAATATATTAACTTAATCAATTTGTGTCTAAATTTTGAATTATTAGAAAGTAATTCATCAATTCATGGGATCTAAGTTTTATGAGACATGCATGCATGCATGTGAAGTTGTTGGTTCTCGTCCGCTGATATATGGCTAGCTAGCTGCATCATAAGGTTAAGGGGACATGCATGTCGATTGTCGAGACATGCCTCCGCTGTGTTGTTCCACAGACGAAACGCGCGCGCGGCACCATGGCATTTCGTGCTGAGCATGATGGTTTACTTACCGTCAGTGCTCACTTTGTATGTAGCTAGGCCAGCCGTCTTATTAGGTCAAAACCATGCATGCATGCATGCATCCATCCATCCCCGGCGGGTCGGTAGTGCTCTACAGCAGCACAGCATGCTCCAGGGCCTTGTCGGCCGCGGCGTGCACATCTCCATGGCTCGCGGATTTGGATCACCGACAGATCGAATCGTCGCTCACGATTGTACGTCCTCAATATCTCACCCGGCCCATCACAAGTCAAGCGTTCCTCTTGCTCATTCGGCTAGCTGTGCATGTGGCAGCCGCAGCATGCATTCGTCAGCGTCGCGGATCTTTAATTGGGCGGGGCCAATAAAGTACGTGGAACGTGCATGCATTAGCTGTAAACAAACAACGGCCGGCTAATGGCTCGAGCTGGTTCGCCCGCCGCCCGCGAACCAGCCAGCCAGCCGGCGAGCGCCTTTGAAGCTAGGCCCGCGCGCGCGCATGCACAAGATATTGAGGATCCGGGCGAGACCACTCCAGGGGCAGGGCTTTTGGATTCTTGGCCAAAAGCGGGCGGTGACGTCGACAGCAAAATATAATGTCGTAAAGCTAGCTACGTACGCGGCCGAATCAAAATGGCTTTGCGCAAAGGTCAGCAGCAGCAGCCAGCAGGGGGTGGGGGGAAGCATCACCGGCTTTCGCAGGCCGGCCGGCTATATTAGGCCCTGCCCCTGCGTGTGGACTAAGATGAGCTTGTGTCTCGAGCTCAGTTTTGTTGTTTCTGACATGTGCATGCATATGTCGATGTCGTCACGGAGCATGCACACAGCGATGTGTCTATCATCATGCAGGTATGCACGCATGCATGGCATGGATCCAGAGAGCAAAAACCTTAACCCCCAAGGAATTAGTAGAGGGGCGCAGTGTGACAACAATCGTCTTTTCCAAATGTGTTGCTGCGCGCTTTCGATATTCTGGATAGGATCGTTGCTGGGAAAAGGCAAGAAGGCGGGCGATCGAGGAGGGAATTGCACGCACACTAGATATATATATAGCTGATTAAAGGACCAGCTATAGCTACTACTAGCAGCCAGCTTTGGAAGCATCCACAGATCGACCAGCCGGCCGGGCGGGTGGGCATCAACCATCAAAAGATGGAGAGACGACCAATGCAACAAGGACGCGAGCATCTCCAAAGAGACTCTTCATTTTTTTTCTCTCTCTATTTGACTCTTAACTTATCTTTTTATAAAGAACATATAACTCCAACAGACTATTTATTTAGTTTGACTAGCGGCTAGCCAAATTTGGCTTAGTGAGGAAGCCAATTTAAAGAGTCTGATAGCTTGACGATTCAGATAGATAGTTTATCAATTGGAGAGTTATTTTGCTGTTCGGTAGCCAAAATTTGGCTAGTCCCTTGGAGATGCTCTTATATTAGATGCCTTAGGCTCTTTAGTAGTCACGTTCAGAAACCATGTATGTTTTTTTAAAAGCAAATAAAGCGATTGTTTTCAATTTGCCCTAATTAAGCTAGCTAAAGGCACCCTCTCCCTCTCTAAGCAGTGGCGGCATTATTGTCAACGTAGCATGCACGATAATCTCTCTGGACTGGTTTACTAATTAAACAAACTGCATATATACTCTCTCTCTCTCTCTCTCTCTCTCTTCTGTGGATGCAAGAGCTAGCAGCGAGCCAGCGACGGATTCGTGCATGCATATCTATGATGACCGCATAGCATATATTATCAGCGATTGTTAATTCATGGCTCGATCAGGGTCGAGTGCTACTGGTGGGTGGGCATCGGCCGTAGTGGTAGCTAGCTTGGCAGGCTTTGCACGTACTAGTGATGTTTGAAAAAAAAAAACGTCTTCTTCTTTTCTTAGGAATGTTTAAAAATATCCTTTTGGTGGCCTATTATATATAGAGGGAGCTTTAATTTATTGCAAGGTAGCTTGCTAGTTGAAGCATATGGATGACGATATATAAATATTAGAGAATAGCTAGCAGTGGGCAATCGGCATCTGAACACAGCAGCAGATCTATCTTTTGTACTGCGGCTAGTACACATGCAATTAAGCACGGTGCATGAACCTTCACCGGAAAAAGGAGAAAAATTTCAACCTTCACCGGAAAGGGGCAAAGATTATTTCACCGGCCCTTCTTTTTTCACCACACCGCGCCTTGCCTAGCTAGCTACGAGGCTGCAGCAGGCTTTATTACATACACACAATGATCCTTTGCACCCACACGTTAAGTGGGTGTTTGGTTAGAGGGATTAAAGATTAGTCTCTAGTTTTTAGTCCCATTTAGTCCCTTTTTTGCCAAACACTAGGACTAAAATATGGACTAAAATGATTTAGTCTTTAGTCCTTGACATAGGTGCTAAAAGAGACTAAAAGCCCACATGAGTGTATTCTAAGGGCATTAATGAGTATTTGGACAATGTATTTAATGACTTTAGAATCTATTTAGTCCCTAGAACCAAACAAGTAGGGACTAAAGTTTAGTCGTAGGACTAATGTTTAGTCCTAAGACTAATTGAAACCAAACATGGCCTAAGTTGTTGGCGTCTCAGTGAGGTGATGGATCCGTTGTTGGGTCCGCCCTTGCATTGTCTGGCGGATGGGGTCGTTCCAACCCGACATATGTATCTCTCCCCACCAGATCTGCAGCGAGCGCCTTTTTATCAAAAATGATGCCCTGCCCGCTGGCGCGCTAGCTAGCTAGCTCGACACCCAAAGATCTGCAGCTGATCGCCTTGTGTGTGCGTGCCATGCATTGCCAGTTTCACAACACTTTGTTAGTGGGAAACATATATATAGCTTAGCTGATTCTAAAAGCTATACAAGCAACTAATCAAGGACATTCAGCACAGGCCGTTCCCCCTAGCTTACTGGCGATGAGAAGCTTGAGAACTAGTGGCATTGGCAGCTGATCCACGGACTGACTGACTGGGGCTAGCTGTGGCAGGGGCAGGGAGGGGATCGACCGGCCTGGGCGCGGTGGTGGGCCCACGAAGCATGATGCCACCGCCGGTCACCTTTCTCCTCCTCGCTGCGGGTGACGTCACGCGCGCGGCGCAACACGAGTACACGAGCGTGCGGGGGGAAAGAAAAAAAGAAAGCACATCAGCGGCACGCACGTCCACGGGGAGGAACCAAATCTTCCTCGGGAAGACCGCGCAGGGCGGCCCCCCACCCCACCCGGGTAATTGGGCCGGGCCTACACCACTGGGCATGCACCGAGCTGCTGCCGCCGCGCGCTTTTCTACGTCCGATCTTTGCGCCAGATCTTTTTTTTTATTTTCCCAGCCGGGCCGGCAGCGCCGCGCACACGCCCCTGACGGCTTTTCCCTGCTGCCCTGCCCTGCCCGCACGTACCGTACGTACGCCCATGGCATGCACACAACTACACAAGCCGTGCGTGTCATGCCCCAGCGAGCGACCCGGCCGGTTGTCACAGCGGCGGCGAGATCGCGATCGAATCTAGAGGACTGGATGGGGAGGCCCCCTTTTTTTGGTTGCGTGGTGTGGTGCAGTCCGCTTTATTATTAGATCACGTCCTCTTCTCTGCTAGCCATCTATCTTTTTTCGCGGGCTAGGGCGAGGGCGAGGAGGCTTCGTGTGTTTCCCCTCCCGGCCGGCTACCAAACGTTTGTTGTGTGAACATTGTTTTTTCTTTCCTCCCAACAAACGCGTCGTTGTAAAAGAATCGAACATGTGATCTTGGACGGCAGCAGCACACAGGCGGGGCTTGCATAGAACGGTGATGTGTGTGTACTGTATGTATGTATGCAGGGGGGGTGTAGTGGACTAGTGGTGGTGTCAGACCGGCCACACATGCATCAACCTGTTCGGAGCAGGCAGGGGCCATTGGTGCGGCGCCAACGTACGACACATGGATGCGTCTGCCCGTCCACCCCTGCATGGATGCGCCTGTCATATGCTGGGCCTACCTAGCTATAGCTATAGCTTGGTAGCCAGAGAGGTTGACGGGCCGGATGCCAGACCCGTACTACGTGGCTAGTCGAATGATCGATCGTTCTATCGGGAATTTCTAGGGCTCCTCGTTTTTGCCCGTCCTTGCCCTGGCTGGCTGACGCGTCCCGGCCGATAATGTGGCGCACGCGGTCTCCGTGTAGACGTCATGTGTCCGGCGGGCAACGGAAAATTCGTGCTGCTAGCTTTTGCTCCTTGTCGTGTGGTGGTCTCCGGTCCTGCTAGCATGCATATCGCGCCCGGGCAGATTTGTTTGGTGTTAGCTACTACTAATAGAAGGAGAAGACAGTAGAGCGGGAGCAGAGGCAGGAGACGAGAATGGGGGAGGAACTAGAGACAGACTGTGTTGATTCAGAGCAAAGTTCATACATGGTTCTCCCTACCCCAAGCCAATAGCATATATGCGGCTACGACTTAGGAACGTGGCCCACCAACTGGTGGCCGAAGGACACAACCCAACACGCGCACTTAGTTACACCCGCTCAGGACCTGCGACTCGATCATTAGCGTGACGCACGCTTCTTCCACGCTCACCAGGATGGAGTTCCTCATGTGGAGTATCTGACAATAGCGATGTAACATTCCCTCCTCCTTAAAACTCGACTTGCCCTCAAGTCGATACAGAATCTGAGCACATCCAGAATCCTGATGCCCTGAGTGAAGAAGCATGTGTTCCAAGGTCTTGAACTGTACCACCGACACTCTTTTTTTCTGAAACCAGAATTCTTGCTTCTGAATTGTCCTTTGACAGCATGCCGTGGTCGAACACTTGAAGCTTTAGAGGCCCGCACTGCTGGTAAACTGACAGCTTAAACTCTTCATTCCAAACAGGATTCCGATTACATTTACTCACAGAAGTTTTTGCTTTCTGTTGTCCTAGGTTCAGCACAACGTAGGGGTTACTACTCATCAGGTCTCTTACAGCCAATTTAGTCCCTCTTATCACCTTAACTTTTAGTATTCCAATGATCTCAACCATTCTAGCCTCACTGCTAAAACTAGCAGAAGGAAACACGAAATTATCTGTATGTTTTTGAGAACTGGTATCCCCTAAGGAGCCCTTATAGCTGGAAACGAGGCTTGGCTTCGCAAATTCTTGCAACTCATACTTCGATCTGATGAATTCAGCTCTCTCTTCTTGGCTAGAATTTGGATGCGGCTTCTCATAGTTCTCTGGCAGAAGTGCTTCGTATATAGCATTGGCATAAGAGTTTCCCCCAACTTCTATCATGGAGTTGATCTCATCATCTGTCCATTGATCTAGAGTGACTGACAGCACCTTTGAAACATGTGTCCCAACGCTTCTGTGAACACCATAGCACTGTAGACAAATGAACACTCCAATATTAGCTAATCTACCGAAATATAGATCTTCCAAGTCCATTAGATGTGAAATTGCACTAGCAGACATGTGATAAGTGCAATCTTCCCAAATCAACAATAGCAGACATCTATCCAACAATGAAGGTAGTTCAGCATCCTCTTCGTAACTGCAGCCAAGCGTCCACCATGGTGATTTCAGTGCCACTCGAGCTGAATCTTTGGCTTCCGATGTATGTCTAACTCTTTTTAGCATCTCTTCATTGAACACATAAGGTCTTCCAAATCCAGGAGAAACAACATGTTCACCACGTGCTTGAAGCACATTCTGGAGAGAGTTGAGATGCTCCAGAGAATCGGTTGCTGCGATTTCCTTAGTAAACAATGCACGATCTCTAGTATACAAACTCTCTAACGAAAAGGGTGGTGGCCATGGAATTTTCCAACACAGAGTGGGTGAGAAACATCTCCATATGAGGATGAAGCAATTTATCAAATACTTGTTGGGCAAGTCGTTGAGAACCTCGTCCTCCTCCTTGTGGAGGCCGTCGGAACGCAGTGACCATGCGATAGCCGCCTGGGTGCGGCTGGAAAGCTGCCCGCTGTGGTCGGCGTCTAAGACGAGTAAGAAAAGGCTAGCGGTGTGAACGTCTGCATCTTCGATGCCGCTGAAATCGCGCACCCACACCGGCCGTTCCCCTGTTTCCTCCCACAACGCCTGCGCGTTCACCACGAAGTCGGCCCAACCGTGATCTGGGAGGCGCTCTCGGGCGAAGGTGGCCGGATTGGCGATGTAGTATGCTGTGGAGGAAGCGCCGTGGAGGCCGACGACGTCCCGGGTGGAGGCGAGCGCGACGACGGACTTGTGGAAGAAGGCGGAGAAGGTGGTGTCCGGAACCAGCTACTTGGCATCGTGGTGGCCGCCGCCGCCGCGTAGGGGAACTGCGGTGTGGCGGACTGGGTCGAAGGCGGCATGGACGACGTCCCCTGCCAGCGTGTGGTGGATGAGGCTCGAGAGCGTCCAAGGCAGCGGCGAGGATGTTGGCGGGGCTGCCTCCGTGTCCTCGGCGTCTGCCCACGCGTAGAAGCCCTCGATGTCGTTGAAGGCGGTGGGGAAAGTAGCGTCCAGCACGCTAGTAAACACCTCGTCATCGTCGGCGTTGGCGTCGTAGGAGAGCGTCATCAGGCTGGACGGCTGTGCTTGAAGCCCTTGTCGGGGATAGGTTTCGCGGTTGAGGACTCCCATCAAACACTTGGTGGGCTTGTCGACATGTACCTCCTCCTCCACTGGATCTAGGACAGCGCCCACATCACCGAACCCGCCGACAACATCTTCATCTGCTTGGTGTTGTTGCAGATGCTCGATGGAGGCATCAACCCGGGGCCGCCACTCCGCGACGGCGCCCACCGCTGCTTGGTGCGCCGCCTCGACTCGCGCTTTCCACTTGGAGTCGATCGTCGTGAACCGCTTGTCGAGCTCAGCGAGGATTGTACGGGTCTGATGCTCCAACGCCTGAGTGAGCTGAGCATCAACCAGTGAAGGAGACGCCATGGATGCGATGGCCGAGGAACGAAGGCCCTCTGACACCAATTGTTAGCTACTACTAATAGAAGGAGAAGATAGTAGAGCGGGAACAGAGGCAGGAGACGAGAATGGGGGAGGAACTAGAGACAGACTGTATTGATTCAGAGCAAAGTTCATACACGGTTCTCTCTACCCCAAGCCAATAGCATATATGCGGCTACGACTTAGGAACGTGGCCCACCAACTGGTGGCCGAAGGACACAACCCAACACGCGCACTTAGTTACACCCGCTCAGGACCTGCGACTCGATCATTAGCGTGACACACGCTTCTTCCACGCTCATCAGGATGGAGTTACTCATGTGGAGTATCTGACAATAGCTATGTAACATTTGGTGCCAAGGGTCAACGACGACGAGTACGGAGCACGTATGTCTTTTTAATGCGCGGCGCGATAGGGCAGCTGTCAACAGAGACAGAGGGAGGCGCCGCGGTGGTAGCACGTGAATCGTGATGACTGATGATGTCCGCGGTCGCGGCTGGCTGGCCGTGCCGATGGACAGCACATACCCCGCGTCGGGTCGGTGCCGAAGGAAGTCGCGCGTGGCGTGGGCCTGTCCAGTCCATCGAGCAAAAGGGAAAGGAAAACGGACGGTGGGTTGGGCTTGGGCCACATTGGCCTTTGACATTTGTTTAGTTTACCAGCGCAGCAGCACTGCAAACGTGCGTACCGTCGTCAAGGGTCACAGCTCGCCACTAACAATTGCAATTTTCAAAGTCCTCTCTCGACTCTACGTAAAAAACAGTGCTGGTTGAAAACATGGGTTGTAATTGTTGAGAACTACGTCACCACGGATCACCAGATCCGCTCCCTTCCCTCCCGTCAGCAGTAGAGGCGCGAGAAGCTGTAGAAGACCCGCCTCCCTTCCCATAAGCACGACAAAGGAAACACACGAGACACATGATATAGGGTTGGGCCTCTGGCCTATTTCTCTTCTCTGTATTATGAGGGGGTGTACAGGTTCCTTATATAGAGATGTGAGACCCCTCAGGAGCAAAGCCGGTATTTGCCCACATAACCCTAACTAGGGTTACTTAACACTCCCCCTTGGGCGAATACCGCGACCAACACATGCCTCGTTAAAACTCCGAAAAACCCAGTGGGAAAAAAGTGGAGAAAGAGTGCATGGTGATACAAATTGCATTTGCACTTTGTTGCCTCGTTAAAAACCTCATGTGAGAAACTTCAAAAAAACTCACCAAGGGAAAAAGAGTACAACATCTGTCATCGGGACAAATTTCGATCCTCTGGGATCTAGATTCTATCAAATCTTCTACAAGGGCTAACTTTAGAAATGTGCTCCCCCTGATCCTTGCAAAGCCGTATCAATAAGGCAAAACATCTTCTTCTAGAAGTATATGCACATAAAGATTTAGCAAACGGATTGCATATCCTTGCAAGGACTATTTCAGGAACTTTACCTCTACTCACTTCTAGGATATACGAGGTAAGTGCACATATCAATATAAACAAGCCACTTTGACTGATGGTGTTCGATCGACTGGATCTATATATTTGATAGAAAGTTCCATAAAGGTTCATATATTGATCATCAAGCTCATGCCTTCAGGGCATAGAATATAACATTTATTGTCTCACGATTGTGATCAATATAAGCATTCGCTCCCCTGACGATGACATCTGTCAAAGTGGTTATCCCTCATAACTCAAGCATATTCTTCAAGATATATGTCTCATTGTTCATCTGGAATAATGAGAATGGATGAGGTCGGGGTACTATCATTTTCTATCTTACACCATAATTTATACATAGTTGTGCAAATCAAGTAACATGTCCTTCTATAGGACTTTAGGGGATAATATAGTTGCAATAATACATATTCTAAATATGACACATCGCTCCAGGCGTTCATCCATTGCAACATCTATGATGGTGTAACAAAAGTCCATCAAAGATCGTAATCCATTAGTGATTTTTCATCGATTAGATACATCGTTATAGTTTGCCATTCTGGCACAATGGGGATATTTTGCCAGTAACACATAAACCTTATAGGTTTCTACCATCGGGGCTTTAGAGGATACCGTAATTCCACATCAAGTGGAAAATACCATGAGTAAAACTCGTGGAATGCACATGTGCTTATTCGGTGAACTTCAAGTCCTTTGTACCTCATCTTATTCCTTTTCGGGTCTGTACGGGTCTTTATCCCTTTATAGGGATTATCAAACTTTGGTGTTCAACACAGACTTTGTTTCTTCTGGATAGGTTCCATCTGGGAACGATAGTCTCAACTACGAGATATTCTCCCTAAATAGGAGAGTGATCATTCATCAGGAATGTATTATTCGATATGAGATTTATATGTTGCATATTTATAATTCAAATATATGAGTCCTCCTAGGATCTCATGATGGATCTTCAGAATCCTATTAACTGCATATTTTAATTCATGCCATTTGCCAAATATATTACATAGCAGAACATTGGTTATTCAACACATATGTGGGATGGGTCTCTCACAAGACCACTTGAACCATCGCATTCACCACACATTATTTCAATAGTGCCCATAAATGTCCGAACTTCAAGCTCGTGACTTTCATTTTGCGATTATTGGTTCAGCCTCGATCACATTTATTAATGACCCGATAAGAGAGCTTCAAGCACTCGTGCCTAGGACTTTGTTTTGGATCCATTTACAATCTAGAGAGGCAAGATAGATTTCGACACATTTGTCTCCCACATTTAATAATGATCTTCGTCATTTCCCAAAAACGAAAGATTCATTGTTCCGTATTCCTAGCACAATGATATTGCGCGCATTGCTAGGAACTTCATCATGAAGATGAACCTCTTTGTGAGGCAAATTACCAGCAGGGCGAGTTCATCGGAGGAGAGTTATTACAGACCACGTGAATCTGCAATCATAACATATGCTTCGACTAAGGCTAATGGATCATATTCGCAGGCGTCCCCGAGAATAGATCAAATGCCAATATGATATTAATCCCGGGTATATCCACATCTACATCAGGTAGAAGCATTCAAACCAATATGGTTAATCCTCAACGATTTCTGGCAAACTCCATATACACAGGAGTACACACTGAATGACAGGTTCAGTTTGGATTTTGTGCGTTTAATAGAATATTGAGGCATTACATTATACGGGCATTCCTCCCCTAATGCCGAGATGTTCTAAAAGCATACAGATAAAATCCCCAACCACAATCATCCAGTTGTGGGCAATGTATGCTATTGTGGTGATTTATTTGGGAAATCTTACGCACATTACAGGTAGGGGTTTTATGCAGTGAGCTTTGAACTTAGATTAATGTAGTGGCATGAATACTACATATTTGTCCTTCAAAATGAAGGGTTAGTCTCAACATCCAGCGTGACACGCAACAACAAGTTGCTTCATGGTTACAGTTCTGCTAACTTATTGTTATTACTACCAAATGCATAGTCAATCATTAAGATTTAGACTGATATGCGCAACACTATTTTATCCATAAGGGTCCTTCAGGGGCTCATGCATACCATTCGTCGTTTGGAGCCATTAGTTGACTTCAGATCAACAAGTAAAATGACCATCAGGGTCTAACGCTCACAAAGACATTCACTGGTTGCATTGTGCTTTTAAGCACATAGGAAAAATGTGTGTGTTTATATTGGTAGTGAAGTGCATGGCATCAGGCCAATGCTGCCAAGCAAAGATTTTTATATGCAGAGATGTATAGTCCAGCTCATTTTTATCACTGCCCAAGGTTTACCCAATTACTCAACTACTCTGAAATTGGGTATCGATTTATGCAACATTTCTAGGTATAATAATTTTGAGAGAGAACTTATAACAATAGTTAATTATTTGTGGTGTTGCCAGCAGGGCAAACATTTCTCCTCATATTATATACCAAATTGTTCTATATAGCATTATTTCGATCTCTTCATTGTTCAGCAAAAAGAGAAGCTTTGGAATAGAACAGACAAGGCCAAGAATTCATTTTATCTGGGAAATATCACCATATAACTAGCTTTGATGAAGCAAATGATGATAACTGCTTGGCAAGAACGAAACAATACTGGTATCCGCCTAGGATCCATCTTCAACAATAGATATTACTGCTCTCATACGAAGAAATCATCAGTAGTAGAGAGGATACAACAGGACTCTACAAGATCTTCATATTTCTATCACAAATTATCATCACTAGTAGTCTAGTGGTCAAGACATATGACTCTTCTGGCTTCGAGGACCAATGACATATTAATGTCTAATTTAGCTTCAAGCTCTGTGGTGATGTGGGATTTCATAGTTATTTATCTACTCTTCTCACTTCTGGTAGATCGGATGTAGATAATGGTAAGCATGCCAAAGGGTGGAATTCAGTGCAGTTCGGCTACATAAACCAAGGTATTTGTCCATTTAGGACCGACCTTTACCATTTAGCTTACAGTGTATACCAACTTGTCAAAGGACTATCCCGAGTCAATGCAGCAACTATAAGTATTTACAATTCCGAGAGATGTATGCAACACAAGCATAGAGGTTCTAGATAGAACGAGTAAAGTGGTTCGACGAGAACACACAATGTTTTTTCACACCAACGTTGTGAAAAAAAATTCTCAGAATTACCTTTCGATGTACTCGCAACTTCGTGTTGCTAAGGTACTAGCCATTTATCTCAAAGTTCACTTCATGCCGTTCAGCGACAAATAGCAATGTGCCAACATCTGGTTGAGCAATGTATGACTGAGATTCTAGCATTTATTCATCTGACAAGGTCTTATTGCTTACTAATAAAATCACAATTTATGATGTTTTCTGTGCCAAAAAGGCTTTCATGCACTAATATTGAATTTCTTCAGGTTACTTCGGGTAAAACTTTATGCACGAGGAGAGAGCAGAGATTTAACTTATCTGTGTTTCATTGTATTTTGATTTAATTTCCCAAATTTAATATAGTTGTTATGGCCACTTGGCGATATATATAAAATATACGATGCCACACAACACAATCAGACAAAATATAAAGTGAAAACAAAATTGTTTATGAAGGCTGCACATAATGTGACTTCAGGACCTTGAACAACCCACCACAATCCATATAAGTACAAGCTCTAGCGTATCTGGCGTCAACGCGTGTGCGGCCATCAGGGCTACGACAGTATAGCAAGCCTTCGTAATAAGCACAACAGACACAATTATGGCTCGGTAATTGGGGTACACGATAAATCCACGCAACATGCGCAACAGGCGCAATTGTGGCTCGCGACAGACAGACAGTGCCTACAGGGCATGCAAAAAATACGCGACTCAGCGATGGCGTTCTGACTCAACGGGAGCGATCCGAATAATGGAGAGCGCGACACAGCAATCACATGACGCTACCAAGTTCGAACGGCACAAATATTGCGTCGTGTTGCCAGGGCGCAGTCAATATCCAGCTAATGTCATAACTCAGCCGATTACCAACGCAGCCTGATCGGTGTGTCTGAGTACCCATTATACAATTTAATCGCTCGATGTGAGTCCGAAGGCTCAACACATAGCAAATATTTAGAGCGATTTGAATATGCACATTATAGCCTTCACATGCATTCTTAATAATTTTTTGTTAATTATTTGCTGCCAGAAATAATTATTAATACAGAAAAAAAACAAAATTAATGCATGGGCATCACCACATATGTGCAAAAGGCATTTTCCCATTATTAAACGTGCATTTTGTACTAATTATTTACTGCAAGAAATAATTAATTACGCTAGAAACTGTAACATGTTTAGTCTTTTTGTTATTTGCAACTGGAAATATAGAACAAATTATATGGAGCATGCATATAAATTTATATAAATTTAACAAGAACTTATGTATATAAATATTGCATCGTGTCTAATCATCCAACGGTTTAAACCACTCAAACAGTTGTACATAGAGGAGGAGGTTGCTTAACCGTGACTTCCCCATGTATAGGAGCGTCGCATGCATACCTTTGACCGACCTTTTTTTTTGTTTCTGACATGGCAGATGTGTGGTCCATGACTCCATGCGGAGGACCATGCAACACACATGCAACGCTGCACGTCCATGGGCGTGGTCAACCGATTTGACCGGGTGATCATTTTTTCGCATGCGCTTTGACGGAGCATCAGCAGCACACGAGAGAGTCCATGCACGTGGTCAACACACATGCAACGCTGCACGTCCCTGCATGCTGGAGCTCTCGACTTATACGCGCCATGGTTAGACCGACAGAGTCCATCGGGACTGGAGGCGGCTGCCTCCATCCTGAGATAGCCTAGCTAGCGCTTGATCAGATTGGTCACGGAGCCACCAACAGGGCGGTTCGCGCTGCGCAGGCACGCGGGGTACACTATTTCGCGTGGTGCGTGGCCAGCAGAGCCACCATCGCCGTGCTTTTTTTTAATTAGCCACAACAAACAGTAGATTCATTCTACTCACAAAGACATACCACTTGATTTCTAGATACGGAAACGAAGGCTGTCGCGTAGGACAGTTCGGCTAGGCCGGGAGACCTGCCGGCTTGACGGAGAGTTGATGCAGATCTGATTCCACAGCAACGTCGAGGTAGAGCGTGCTGATAACGTGTTGAGAACTACGTCACCACGGATCACCAGATCCGCTCCCTTCCCTCCCGTCAGCGGTAGAGGCGCGAGAAGCTGTAGAAGACCCGTCTCCCTTCCCATAAGCACGACAGAGGAAACACACGAGACACATGGTATAGGGTTGGGCCTCTGGCCTCTTTCTCTTCTCTGTATTATGAGAGGGTGTACAGGTTCCTTATATAGAGATATGAGACCCCTCAGGGGCAAAGCCGGTATTTGCCCACATAACCCTAACTAGGGTTACTTAACAGTAATCGTCCTGGAATTGCGCCGAGGCCGAGCTATTTGTTGGTGGCAGCTGCGAATGCGAGAATGGACGACCAGATCATGGAAGCTGTTCTACAATGTTTATGTTGAGAACTACGTTACCACATATCACTAGATCCGCTCCTTTTCCCCCATCAGCAGTAGAGGCACGATGAGTTGTGTAAGATCCGTCTCCCTTCCCATAAGCATGACAGAGGAACACATGAGACACAGGATATAGGGTTGGGGCCTCTGGCCTCTTTCTCTTCTCTGTCTTATGAGGGGGTGTACAAGTTCTTTATATAGAGATGTGAGACCCCTCAGGGGCAAAGCAGGTATTTACCCACATAACCCTAACTAGGGTTACTTAACACTCCCCCTTGGGTGAATACCGCGACCAACACATGCCTCGTTAAAACTTCGAAAAAACCCGGTGGGAAAAATATGGAGAAACAGTGCATGGTGATACAAATTGCATTTGCACTTTATTGCCTCGTTAAAAACCTCACGTGAGAAACTTCAAGAAAACTCACCAAGAGAAAAAAGAGGTACAACAGCTGTCATCTGGACAGATTTTGATCCTCTAGGATCTAGATTGTATCGAATATTCTACAAGGCCTAACTTTAGAAATGTGCTCCCCCTGATCCTTTCAAAACCGTATCAATAAGGCAAAACATCTTCTTCTAGAAGTATATGCACATAAAGATTTAGCAAACGAATTGCATATCCTTGCAAGGACTATTTCAGAAACTTTACCTCTACTCACTTCTAGGATAAACGAGGTAAGTGCACGTATCAACATAAATAAGCCACTTTAACTGATGGTGTTCGATCGACTGGATCTATATATTTGATAAAAAGTTTTATAAAGGTTCATATATTGATCATCAAGCTCACACCTTCAGGGCATAGAATATGACATTTATTGTCTCACGATTGTGATCAATATAAGCATTCGCTCCCCCTGATAACTCAAACATATTCTTCAAAATATATGTCTCATTGTTCTTCTGGAATAACGAGAATGGATGAGATTGGGGTGCTATCATTTTCTATCTTACACCACAATATATACATAGTTGTGCAAAGCAAGTAACATGTCCTTCAATAGGACTTAGGGGATAATATAGTTGCAATAGTACATATTCTACATATGACACATTGCTCCAGGCGTTCATCCATTGCAACATCTATGATGGTGTAACAAAAGTCTATCAAATATCATTAATCCATCATGGATTTTTCATCGACCAGATACATTGTTATAGTCTGTCATTCTGGCACAATGGGGATATTTTGCCAGTAACACCTAAACCTTATAAGTTTCTGCCATCGGGGCTTTTAGAGGATACCTGTCGGTGTTTTGGACCCGGGGGGACCCTCAACCAGACCGACTAGTGAATTTTAGTGCCGCGTGTCCCTGTCCAGATGGGTTGATGCAAGATGGAACACAAGCGAAGGGATGTGGCTTATATTATCTTGCACCTGGGGGTGCTTGCAGTAGGGGTTACAAGCGTTGCGAGGGAGAGCGAGAGCGAGAGAGAGAGAGAGAAAGAGAGGGTTCGGCCTTGAGGTGAGCTATCTGGGGCTGCCTCTACCGCGCCCCTCCTACTCTGCCTGCCTCTGCTCGTCTGCGTCGTGCGCCCGCGTGTTGTCCCGCTCCCCTCCTTTTCCCATTTTCTTTGGAAGGCCCTGGACATCCCCTTTTATAGATACAAGGAGATGCCCAGCTGTACAATGGGGGTTGTAGCTATGAGCTAACGTGGCTGGCGGAGAAGTGCCTTGAGCCCCTGTACATGTACCAACGTGGCCGTCGGAGGAGTGTCTTGAGCCCTGTAGAAGCACAGCTGGCGGTGCGGCATAGATCCTGCTGACATTTCCTTGCTTCCGTAGGGGGTTGAGAGCAAATGACGTCATGGGCGCACACGGGGAACCATCATTACCTGTTACCGGAGTAACTTAGATGGGACACTGGTCTTGTTCCTTCGTAGCTTGAGGCGGCCAGCTAGGGATAGGGTCATGATGTATCCCCTGTAGCGTAGTTGATTCTGAGGCCTGAGGTCGGGCGAGGCGGAGAACTTCTCCTGAGGCCGAGGCCGAGGTCGGGTGAGGATGTGACTCCTCCCGAGGCCGAGGCTAGGGTCGGGCGAGGCGGAAGTCCTTCTCCCGAGGCTGGGGTCGGGCGAGGCGGAGTCCTTCTTCCGAGGCCGAGGCTGAGGCCTGAGGTCGCGCGAGGCGGAGCTCCTTGTTGTGCCCGAGGCTAAACTCGCGGGAGGCCACGACTTACTGTTGCTAGTCTTGCCCTGGTGGTTGGCATAGTTGCCGGAGCGGGGTGAACAGTGCTGCTTTCCTATCAGAATGGTCAGTAAAGGGGCGAAGTGACTGCGGTCACTTCGACCTTGCCGACTGAGGCATGCGTGTAAGGACAAGGTGTGAGACGATCCCCGCATTAAATGCGCATGCGATACGGTCGGTTGGTAAGGCGATTCGGTCGAGGTCGCTGCGCGACAAAGTTCGCCCGAGCCTAGCCTTGGGTGAGACGGGTGTGCGCCTGTTGACAGAGGGGACCCTCGGGCGAGGCGTGAATTTGCCCGGGACTATTGTCTGCGCCCCGAGGCTAGGATCGGACGAGGTGAGGTCGCGTCCTACGAGGCCCTGACTTGAACCGTGCTTATCAGTTGTTGATGGTTTGTTCCGAAGATGTTTTTTCGGCCAGGTTAAGGAGCTTTGGGGGTACCCCTAATTACGGTCCCCGATAGTAGCCCCCGAGCCTCGAAGGGAGTGTAGGTACTCGCTTGAAGGTTCTGCCGGAATTTTTTGCAAGGGACCGGCCCTTCTCGGTTATGCTTTGTTCCGGTGGGGTGCGCGCGAGCGCACACGCCGGGTGTAGCCCCCGAGGCCTCGGAGGAGTGGTTTTGACTCCTTTGAGGTCTTAATCCTTTTTGTGATGCCTCAGTCAGCCTTGTTGTTCCCTCATGCGGCCTGGCTGCAGCCCGGGTGCACGGTTAGGCTCCGAGTTTTCTAGCTGGTTTGTTGACGTGGTCAACAGTTTGGCCGTAGCCTGGCACGAGAGCAGCCCCCGAGCCTCTGCACGGAGCGATTGAGGACGATCAAGGACCGTCTTGACTTTTATTGTACGCCCCTTCGTCGCCTCTCCGCGAGGAGGAAGGGGGGAAGCGCCATGTTTACCCTCGGAGGGCACCGAACATGGTGTTTCCAGGTGAGTTGCTAGCGGGTGATCCGATGTGGACGCCCGAGCCCCGTTCGATAAGGTTCGGCTAGTGGCCCAGAGGCGCGCTCCAAAAGTACCTGCAAGTGATTTGCCGGACCCGGACCCATTCGATAGGGTCCGAGGGCTCGATGCCTCCCTCCGGTCGGGATTCCGTTACAAATCGTTCCCGCTGGTCTCGGAAATGTCCTAGGGTACCTCGGGAGCGTAGCCCGAGCCTCGGCCATGTAACGGACGTTACCCAGGGTCATCCCTGACTCTACATGCTCTGGGCGGCTGTCGAACCCTTCCGAGGGGCTAGCCTTCGAACCCCTGATCAGTAAAGGGCTTGGATCCCGAGTGCTCTGGGGCGGTTGCCGAAACCCCGGAGGGTGCAACCTTCGAACCCCTAATCAGTAGAAGGGCTCGGGGCCTATTTCCTTCGCCCGAGAAGGATCCTTTTCGCAATATCCCCTTTCCCGGTCCCTGTGGCAAGAGAGAAAGAGAGGAAAAGGAAAAGGATATAAATTTAATAATGTGGCGCACCTTTTTTGACGTGGTCATCATGACGGAGGTGAAACGGCGCCCGCTTCGCCTGCCGGAGGTGTCGCTTGTAGGTGATTGGACCGCTGCTTCCGCCCGTATGTTGCTGCAATTACTGCCGGTCCGCCTCTGGTCATATCAACCACTGTGCCTATCCCCGCGGCTGACTGCCCCATGATCATTGCACTCAATTGGCACTGTTGGGTCACGCACAGGGCTGCCTCGAGTCACAGCACTGGTTCTGCAGTCGAGAAGATGCAGCATTGGCGCGAGTGGCGGCGCGGTTTTCCTTGCACGTAGTAACTGTTGCGCCGGTTAACATGACATGTGGGCCCGGGCCTCCATGCTGGACCACCGGATGCGACGAAGCTGAAAGGGTGCACAACCGTGGTGCGGTTGCATGCTCCCTGTATGGCGGCTTGCCCTTTCGACCCCTGGTTTCGGCGAGGATAAAGGAACGCTTATAACCGCAAGGCGGTTACATGCTTCGCGTGCGGCGGTTTGCCTCCCTTTGCGTTTCGGGTCAGCTCGCATGACGTGTGGGACCCAACCCCCACGTCGAAGAGTGAGAACCCTGGAGCGCGTCGGTGGAGACTTTGCTCGTGACGCTTGGGGGTGCGAGTGAGGAGATCTGCCTTTAAAAAGGGATCGACCTCCTGGGCGGTAGCCATGCCTTCGCACTCCTCGCATCCATCGTGCCCTTCCTGCCTTCCGAGCCCCTAGATGGGGTGCACCTGTGGTTGCCTTCTTGTTGCTGCTGTTTGAGGAGCGCGACCTCGTGGGGGTTTGGCGCTCTTCAGTCACCGCTCGACTTCAAGGATTTTTCATCATGTAGCCCCGGGCTGCATTCCCCCACTAGCGGTCACCCAGGATGATGACCGCAGGCCTCGTGGCTTGGAAGAGCGAGCCGGGCCGTGGCCTCCCCCCTACCCTCAGCTTCAAGGATGTTCATCATCCGTAGGCTGGGGAGGAGGGTGCACCGAGTCGGGGCCCGCCTCCACGT